>CP092867.1:83309968-83455598 GCA_030710605.1 Cordylochernes scorpioides | reverse complement strand
CCTGAAAACCGCCTGAAACTTGGCGGGATGCAAGGACATCCTGTCTATATCATCCCTGGTCTTCGTTGTATGGAGCCTAATAAATTTATCTGCCTGAAACATCCACTGTGTCCCTTTACCCAACAGAGGCTGACCTGAGTTGCTTGGTCTAGCGCTAGAATTATCTCCCAATTAGAGCCGTTTGGGCAGGAACAGGAGTACATATAGCGGCCAGTTCAGATCTGTAGTCAGACGCTATAGTGACTCCTGGGTTGGCTGGCATACTTCCGCGAGGCGAATGCCCAAAGAATGGCAAGCAGTTCGGCTTGGAAAGCAGAACAATCCGGATGTAGTCTGAGGAGTATTGGTTGGTTCTCGTCCGATCACCGAAGTTAAGCAATGTCGGGCCCGTCAGTACTTTTGGGAGGGTGTTTATTATCGTTTGTATATATAAAAAAATTAATTGTATGTGATGATGATGACAAAAATGAATTTTTAAATTAATATACATAATTCATTGAGAAAAAAAAAAGAAATAATTAATTATAAAATTCACAAACGTGACAATATCTTATTTTAAATTTAATAAAGGTTTTTAAAATAATTATGTTTCAGAAATATATTTAAACGCATATAACAATATTTATATTTATATAGTTTATAAATCTATATATAGGTGGATTGAATGTTTTCTAGAATGGTTTTAACAAATTTTCGTTAGTCAAACCTTTACTCGGGTAAAACCCGGGCGAAGCCGGGTACATCCGCTAGTATATCATAATATATACTCTTCCAGGAATAATAAAGCAAACCTACAGTTGACCCAGAGAGAGAGGGGCGGGTAAAGTCCGGTCACTTTAGATATCAGCGACATTCCAAGGGCGACCACAGGGGCCGTTACTTGGAACCTCGAGATTATTAAGACAGTTGGGGATTGTGGGCGAGACGAACGGCCACCCGGCTGTTGCCGGGCCCGTCTCCCTCCCTCTCTCTCGAGTTGCCTGGGATTCCTCTTCCAAACTTGTGGTGTCCTTATTTCTCTTCCACCTATTATTATATTGTCACATAAAAAGTCGACAGGATGAGACCTGGCCGGAAACAATAGTAGAATATGAAGAAAACCAGAAGCAAAGCCATCGTGATTGGACAAACCTACAGCCAAGTTCCACAATTTATAACCAACTCAACTGTGGCCACTCCTCTTCGAGTTCTCACCCTCTGTATCGGCCAACTTTTAAACCGTGATCCGGAAGAAGTGATCACCTACGACGGAGATGAACCTGCCACACACTTCTCCCAGCACTAGATCTGCCCAAGAAAGATCACCGCGCCAGAGCAGTCACCTTCCACCATCATGGACAAGACTCCGCCATATCCCTGCCGCTACTGTGGCGCAACACTGGCACGTACAGCAGACAGAACCCTCCCTCAATGAACTCAATGAATCTACTACTCTCTAAACCAACATAACCTGTAAGTGAAATTGTTTTACCTACCCCTTTATTCTTTAAAGAAGTCATTGCTTGTAAACTCTGATGCCAATATTTCCATAATTAGCTCCATTTATTCTCTCCACGCCTATTAACAATGATTTTATTATCCATACCATATATCTAGATATTTGTAATCCATTGAATTAGTTACCTTACCAATCTAATTTAATAATTGCATTTAAATGAAATAATTTCTATTTTAAAGTCACTCCTTAAAAAAAAGGAATTACCTATTCATACTTGATGATTTTTAAAATAACAATAGATTTTATAATCAATTTATCTATAAAAATAGTTTTCCACTACCTAACCATTTCTACCACTTTGTATATGACTTCTCCTAATTGTAAGCACGGCTCTGTTATGTTTGTTGAATTAATGACAAAGGCCAGTTTAAAGGTTATACGGTGAAGAAGGAAACATAGTTTATTTACTTTTAAAATATACGCGTGGTCTCATGCCACCACTCGAGATAGGCTTACTTCCTCTACCCCCGCGCATGCGCGGCGGCTACGTCGCGTCCGGTGACGTCACGGCATCACATCTTCCCCCTTTCTTGTAACACTTGGACCGTAGTCGCGAAGCGATGGGAGAACTGTCAGGAGATGGGGTAGACTCCTCCTGGCTGGCGTGGTCATCAAAATGTAGGGCAGGATGTATTTCCAGTTCATGTCTGGTGTCAGGACGGATGTAGGTCCCGGCACACTTCAGGTACAGTCTCAGTCTGCGGGCATTCCACACTTTACCGTCGGATAGCACAAATGTAAATGGTCGCAGTTGTTTGGTTATGGTAGAACGGGCCCCCTCAACTTGGAACGTCCTTTCATGACGGAATCACCCGCTTGGACTTCACCTGATCTCCAACTTGTAGTTTAGGACTACAGCTTTTACTTTCACTGTCGCTCTTGACTTCCTGACGGCAAGCTTCCTCAGGTGGTTTTGTTTTAACTTCCTTATCGAACACGTGCACCAAAGTTCTCAAAGTTCTTCCATGGAGCACTGCTGAAGGTGTTTGCTTCGTAACGGTGTCCGGTGTAGATATGTATTCTCTCAAGAACAGTTGTATCGTTCTTTTAACCTCTGTAAGCTGTAGGTGTGCTGTCAGGACCGTTGACTTTAGAGTTTTATTGAAGTTTTCCACTTCTCCGTTGCAAGCTGGGTGGTAGTTAGCAGTCCGTATATGCTTAATGCCATTGCTCCCCAGGAAGTCTTCAAACTCCTCGGAGATAAAGGCTGTTCCATTGTCGGTGACAATCTCACGTGGAAATCCCTCTCTAGAGAAAACATCTTCCAAAAAGTTTATTATCACTTTAGAGGGTAGTCTTGTTCGTACAGAAAACTTCGGGCCATTTAGATGTGTAGTTAATTAGAGTTATAGCAAACCTGAATCCAATCTCGGTGTCAATGAAGGGTCCAACTATATCCAGGCCAAGTTTAGTCCCAGGGATTTGCTGGCCTTTCAACAGGAGTTTATGGGGACTCGAATAGACTTTAGTCTCTTGTCGTGGTTCTTACATACCCAGCAATTGGTTACCAAGTCTTCCACGTCTTTATTCATCCCGGGCCACCAATAGCTTTCTTTTTACCTTTGCTTGGTTCTGACCATTCCTTGATGAGCTTTATGAGCAAAGGACAGCAATTTATTTCGGAGAGATACTGGCACTAGACATTTTTCTTTTTCATTCAAGATCAGGTCTTCCTGAACTGAAAGATCCTTTCTTAATCTGAAGTACTTATTTAATTGTAAAGATGCATTATTACTCCATGGGTTTCATCAGTTGCTCTTTTAAGGCAATAATTTCAGGGCACAGTGAACATTCTCTCAGGAATTCCTCTTCACTGATAGCCAACACGTCCTGATTGAACGATGCAATTAGTTCAACTTCACCATCATAGTCCTCATGGGATGATAGTGATGATCTGGAGAGATAATCAGGTAATACGTTATCTCTTCCTTTTTTGTATTCGATGTTGTAATCAAAGTTCATGAGCCTTGCAGACCATCTTGTAATTCTCAGTCCTGCTCTATCGTTGCCATTAGTTGTAAGCAATGTCGTTAGAGAGGATTGATCCGTTCTCAAAGTGAACTTCAGACCCCAGACCTATCTTCTAAACTTTTCACAAGCCCACACACAAGCGAGGGCTTCTTTTTCAACGATTGAGTATTTCCTCTCAGCATCAGAAAGTGTTCTTGAGGCACACGCCACAATGCGCTCCTCTCCCTTTTCTGACAGCTGTGAGACTACGCATCCTATGCCGCTATGAGATGCATCAGTTGTAATGACCGTAGGTAATTTTGGACAAAATAGGGCAAGTACTTGTCCCTTTTTAAGAGAGTCCTTTACTGTTTGCAAAGCTTTTGCATGTTCTCCTCTCCACTTAAACGGAACACTTTTCTTAAGTAACTTTTGTAGAGGTTCCATAATTGTACTTTTGTTAGGGATGTATTTCTGGAACCAGTCTATCATTCCGATTAAGGATCTAAGACCTGACTTATCTTTGGGAGGAGGGGCATCTAAGAGAGGTTTCATCAACTCCTCATCCAGATGAACTCCATTATCATCAATTATGTGCCCTAAAATTTTAAGGACTACTGCCTGTAAATTGACTTGCGTCATTTAGCATAAGGTTGACTTCTCTAAGTCTAGACAGAACTTGATTTAACTTTTTATCATGGTCTTCCATACTGCTACCCCCAATTATTATATCATCGAGGTAACAACTTACACCTTTAATGTCCATCAGAAGTTCACTTAAATATCTTTGAAAAGCACCTGGTGCTGAGCTCAGGCCATAGGGCAACCTTTTAAACTAGTAAATCCCCATATGAGTAATAAAAGCAGTGAGGTAACCTGCTATCAGGGTGAAGTCTTATCTGGTGGTATGCCTGGGATAGATTCAAGTTAGTAAAAACTTTACAACCGTGCAAGGATGATAGTATGTCCTCAATTAGTGGAATTGGTAGGCATCCAATATCACAGCCTTGTTCGGTTCTCTTAGGTCAACGCAAAGCCTTATTGAGCCATCTTTCTTTTTGGAGACCACAATGGGTGAAATCCAATTAGATGTAACAATGGGTTCAATGATGTCCATTTTCACCAGGCGTTGAATTTCCTTGTGTACTTCATCTAAAAGGACTGGTGGCAGTCTCCTTAGTTTTTGTTGGACCGGCGGTACACTCGTATCAACAAAGATTTTGTACTCAATGTCCTTTGCGAAGGGTAAAGTTTCAAGAATCTTGCTACTTTCAGTGATTTGGTTGACTTTTCCATCCTTTATGGAAAGCCCGAGTTATTAAATAACTCCATCCCAAAATAGGTGAGTCAGCTCTAACAACATGTAAGAGCGTATGTACAACAGTGTTACCATGCTTAATTTTAGCGGGAAGGTCACCAAGTACGTCAATAGCTTGCTGCGTATAGCTTTTTAGTGCTACCGAAGCTGGGTTTAATTCAATGTTTTCAAAGTATTTGGTGTACAAACTCTCTGGATTCAATGACACTGAGGATCCTGTGTCAACTAGGAACTTTATAAGAACATTACTTGTTCCACCATTAACATTCAAGTCCATTTCAAGCTTTGAAGGCTGATGAATTGGTTGGTTACATTGTGCCATTGTAATGTTCTTAACTGAAAACTTAGATAAACAATACTTTTTAAAATGCCCTACCTTCAGGCACTGGTGACACTTTACATCCTTAGCAGGACAATCAGGACTTGTAGCTTTATGCTTACCTCCACAGCGCAGACACTTGAAGTTTGTCGAGATCTTTTTGCGCTCCCGAAGATTAGGCTCAGTGCGGCGATCATTAGCAGCGATCTTATTTATCCCTTCGGGCGTATTATCGAACATCTTGTTGTCCTCCTGGGCCTTCTCGTACTGAGTAGCAAGTTGCACCACTTGATCCAGGTTTAAGTCCGTAGTCTCCACTAGAAGCTGATCCCGTAGTTGCTTGATTTTGGTTCCGACAATGAACCGATCCCGAATCAATTCGTCTTCCATAGAACCATAGGCACAGTCTTTAGCCAGCGCGCGTAGTGCCGATATGTAGTCAGCGATTGTCTCGCCTTGTAATTGCCTTCGATCATTAAACTTCATCCTGATTACCCAGGGGCGAGATTTAACAACATATCTCTGCCTTAGAAGATCAATAGCTTCACTTAAGGAAGTGACAGTACAGGCCTTTAGCAACGTGTAATATTGCCGTTGTGCTTCAGCTCCAACACTGTTCAAGAAGATAGCAATTTTTCTGTTTCTTCCACATTTAGTTTATCCTCAGCAATCATGTAGTTGTTGAAATAACGAACATATTCGTCAAAGTCCATGCTTTGGATGCCATCTTGCAGGAACGGGATGAGTTTCCTGGCAACCATCTTGAATTATTTGTTTACATTAAAAAAAAAATCAATTTAAAAAAAATTGATCACTTTACCTTGAATCCTCGTCGCCACTTTGTTATGTTTGTTGAATTAATGACAAAGGCCAGTTTAAAGGTTATACGGTGAAGAAGGAAACATATTTCATTTACTTTTAAAATATACGCGTGGTCTCATGCCACCACTCGAGATAGGCTTACTTCCTCTACCCCCCGCGCATGCGCGGGCGGCTACGTCGCGTCCGGTGACGTCACGACATCACAGGCTCACGAAAAATAATTTCTTGCCCTAAACGACTCATAATTCACTCTGATATCTTAGGTGTCAAAGAATTCCAACCACCACGTGAGCCTTGCTTACAACCAACCCTTATCAATCTTCCCCTGAAAGCCCCTCTCATTCTTATAACTTTGTCAACCTTTTACCAGCCCATGCCCCTCTATAGAATTATTGATTAATCAATTATCGAACTACTATTTCCACTAATCTCCACTCTTCATTTATGATAATATTTTGTAGTTGCGCTCTAGCATATCCACCGACCCACACCATCTAGCCACTAGTGTGTTCGTCACAGGAGGCAGATTGACTAACTGCTAGATGTTTATCAACTCCTTTTTGTTCGCACTTGAACAATCTGCAACGAGCGGCACAGTTCGCTCCTTCTCCTCGCGCCACACGTTCGCCACACGGGCCCTGTCTTCAAATCTATGTTTGTCCCTTGTCCATACCAGCACGATATAACCTACGTCCGATATTTCCCACGAGGTATGTTAAACATCGTCGCTGATTCTGTCCGGTCCGTCATCATTTCGCGCAGACATGGGTTTTACGTTCAACCCGTCGCGAAATCATCTCCTCGCACAAGCTCCCACGACGCTTCAAACACCTCGTTACGAGAAGCTTGTCACCTGTAAAGGACAACACCGTCCTCGTCTCAACTTTTGGCACTGTGCGCGCACACTTTCCTTCAATTAGTTAAAACTACTAGAGTGCCTTAGAATCGAAATAATTAAGGTGGAAAGGCCCAAAGCAAGTTTCCCCTCGCTCTGTTCGCCTATATTCTGCCTTTGTATCTCGAACTATTTTATCTTCTCAAATTAACTATATGTCCATGCGACATCCTCACCTACACACGGGACTTTTCTCCTTTGACTCGCTACACGAGTAACTGCATAGATAAGATAGAATGGCCCAAAGCAAGTTTCCCCGCGCTCTGTTCGCCAAATCTCTAACATTGTATGTAGTTCTATATTTACCTCAGTCCTGAGCTCACGCAATTTCCAGCCTCAACCTCATTTCTCGTACTCTACATCTATAGCATAGGGAAACCCATGCCAAGTCTTCCCCTTGCCATGTCCGCCTGAAAACATAACTCAAAATGTAGAGTTCCCCAGTTTAAATGGCTCAATATTTTATCATATTGTATGCGACTCTTCTTCTCCTTGTTGACACCTCTCAATAACATTTCCCTTATAATACATTAGTTGTTTTTGTATATAGCCTTTTATAACTTTGAAATTATCAAAAAATCTCTTAAATATCAAACTCTCTGGTGTTGTAAAACTGCTTGTAAATAATATTTACTTCTGTACTATACAATATTTTATTTACATAAAACTATGTCACCATTACCATAATTAATTTCACTGTAAAATGATTTTCTCTATTCCTGGCTTCTCCAGCTTTAAGTATACTCAAACCATGTTCAGCCTTCTTCAACGGGGGCCATATGTCATAATATATACTCTTCCAGGAATAATAAAGCAAACCTACAGTTGACCCAGAGAGAGACGGGCGGGTAAAGTCCGGTCACTTTTGACATCAGCGACATTCCAAGGGGCGACCACAGGGGCCGTTACTTCGAACCTCGAGACTATTAAGACAGTTGAGGATTGTGGGCGAGACGAACGGCCACCCGGCTGTTGCCGGGCCCGTCTCCCTCTCTCTCTCTCGGGTTGCCTGGGATTCCTCTTCCAAACTTGTGGTGTTCTTATTTCTCTTCCCACCTATTATTATATTGTCACATATATATTTACATATATGTGATATCTTGGGACCTCTGGGACCAGTGTTACCTGATGCTAGACGAACCTCGATGTCAACTCTACCGTGCAGGTCGTGGTGGAAGGCGACACAGCTGGGCCAAAGGTGAAATAAACAAACAGAGATTCCACTAAAAGCGTCTGACGTCAAGAAGGAATGGGATGAGGAGAGAGGGAGATCTTTAGAGCAAGTGTTACCGTTGGGATCCAAGCGAAGACTAACTATTCTGGGTTCTCGATTTAACACCAAGACCTTGCTTCTTTCTAATTGGCTGACCTATTTAGGTGATTCTTTCCCAATTGGCGGGACCATGTCACATGGCCGTTGGCTATTGGTTGACCTATTTAGGTGATTCTTCTCTAATTGGCCCTGCGGCTTCCTTTGATGGAAGATACGTCCGGTCTTGGCCAGGAAGTACGGGGCGTTACTCGACTTTTATAACTTCTGCGTTATCAGATACGCCCTGTCCTGTCAGGAAGTATTGACTTGTAAATTATTTATAGTTGGGCTGGTTTTAAGCCTCTTTTGCTAGGCCTTGCTTCGACTTCTGTCCTAAGCCTGATTAGTTTTAACCTTAATTTTCTCCTGTTAGACTCCATTCCTTCTATCTGTACAGTTGCGATACTTTATTAGATTCTTACGCGGTACAGATTGATGTTAGTTGAGGTTTTCTATGTGCAGTACATAAGAAGTTATATACAGTCATGGGGTGGAACATGTGGTAGTAGATATCTAGACTATTTACAACAATTCCATGGTCTTAAATCATCACATATATATATATATTTTAAAAATAAGGCCTATTTTGGATTTAAATACGATTATTTATTTACCGATATTTCGATGGATCAATCTTCCATCTTTTACGAGGTGTTTTGCAGTGAAACACGCAGCAGGGTCGCGCGCCCCAGGTGAGCCACTAGACGTCTTCTAAGCTTATTGGGCAATAAACCATCTAATATATACATTCTAAACAGAGTAAATATAATCAAAATAAAAAAGTGATATATGCAAATGACTATTGAAAATTAAGAGATATCAAATTAAGAAATATCGGTAAATAAATAATCGTATTTAAATCCAAAATAGGCCTTATTTTTACTTTAATTAATTTGATATCTCTTAATTTTCAATAGTCATTTACATATATCACTTTTTTATTTTGATTATATTTACTCTGTTCAGAATGTATATATTAGATGGTTTATCGCCCAATAAGCTTAGAAGACGTCTAGTGGCTCACCTGGGGCGCGCGACCTGTTGCGTGCTTCACTGCAAAACACCTCGTAAAATATGGAAGATTGATCCATCGAAATATCGGTAAATAAATAATCGTATTTAAATCCAAAATAGGCCTTTTTTTTTTAAATATAAATGTATTATGGTTTGCTCTATATTCAGAATATATATATATATATATATATATGTGTGTCACATTCTGCCTTTAAATTAATAGTAGATGTAAATTTTTACGCTGTAGGAATTATGTAAATATTTGTAACTATATAAAAAGGCGCGTGATTGAAATAAATTGAGTCAGACGATTAAATCTTCTCTCTTCCTTTACGCAAAACAATATCATCTGCATATTGGCGTGTACAGATAATCATAGTAACGTTTCAGAAGCCGACAGGATCTGACCAGCGATGGGAAGAAAGAGAGCAAACACCTCATCGAAGGAATACATTAGAAGAAAGAAGAAATCTGAATCTTCCTTTAGAATTGATCCCGAGATATGATCCTGATGATGGACTTAGCTACGCTAACTGGTCAATTTTATTTAACCATCAGGCACAACAGCAAGGTCTCTCATCAAAAGAATCCCTGTCCATGATGCCAGTGTTATTTAAAGGTAAAGCTCTTGAAATGTATGCTTTAATTTGCAAAGATATATCCTCATTAGAAGAACTTCATGCTAGAATGAAATGTTTTTTTTCACGAGCCTGAACATGGGTTACAATCGAAAATTCTGGCAATTAAGAAAAGGACGAGAACAATCTGTAAAGGAATACTACTTTGCAAAGATGAAGATCGCTACCAAATTGGGACTGCACAGGAATTGATCTTGGAGGGATTAACTTCTGGCATTGATTCGGAGTTTGAGCGTTTATTAATTGCTGCCTCACCGGCAAGTTTGGAACGCTGGCTTGAGATTGCCGAGGCCATAGAGGTATCTCACTGCCGAACCACAAGTGCAGCCTCAAGAATGGAGTTGGGTTATCCTGCCCGACGACGACCGTCTACTTCCTGGCAGGGAGGACAGGACTTTAGGCCGCTGAACTGGAGAGAGGGAAGGAACGATCGTCCCGGGACCCACCTTCCGCCAACGAGGAGCCAAACCGCGAGCCTTGCCGCCGTTCAGGATCACGAGGGTGAGTCACCAGCCTCTATCAGGAGGCCCGAACGAAGCGATGGACGTCTCACCAGTCTTCACGTCTTGTTGAGGGATCGTGTGGACGGGGTGGACTTTAAGTTACTTTTTGTTTTAGACTCCGGATCAGAAATAAATATCCTTCCCAGGCATCTATTGCCGGCAGAATTTATGACATTAATTAAGGAACCCAAACTTAAATCTTTAAAATCGGTTAGCCATTGTATAGATATTGTTGGCGAGATTGATTTAAATACTACCATAGGAGCTAAGTCGCTCAATCTTTTGTTTCATATAGTTCAAAGTGGAAGTCTTAATTTTGGTATTTTATCTGCCAAATACTTACCCTATTTTAAGGTGAAAATAGATTTTAATAATAGTTACATTAAACAGAATAATATAAAATTAGGCCAGTTTAATTACAGTTTTTCAGACAGAGAATTAGAAGCCATACAGAGATTTTATAAAATTCAAAACTATTATGCTAAAATTAGTAGAACCAAATATTGCAATCATCATGTAAATTGTTTAAAGGTAAATAGAAAATGTCTTAGGATTAGAGATTCTTTATTCCATAGAAATGTTGCAAACTTGCTTGAAGATGATGTTTGTAATTTTGTTTGTTCCGTGCCAGACAGTGGAGCAGTTCCTTATGTATTAAAATCTAAGCCAGTGTATCAACCAGATGCAAAACCTCTGCCACTGTCTGACACGAATGATTGCTTTTTACATGATAATATAGAACTTTTCTCTATGGTAAAAATATTATTAGATAATTATTCAGAGATCTTTGTGGGGAAAACAAATTTAATATAAAACCATTGAACATCCAGCCTCCAAGACTGAGACTGAGTGACAAAAAGCCTGTCTGTGTTAGACCGAATCGTCATAGCTTGAGAGATCGGGATTTAATAAACAACAAATTGAGCAATTGTTAAAGTACGGCTTAATCAAACCTGCGTCTTCCCCATACAGCGCACCTGTGACGCTCGCACCCAAGAAGGGCGAGGGAAGGGTTAGGCTTTGTATCGACTATAGACTCCTAAACAGGAAAATAATTTCGGATTCGTTCCCTATTCCATTAATGGGAGGATATAGTTCAGAAGGTACAGGGCGCCAGAGTATTTTCATGCCTAGATATCTTGAGCGCTTACTGGACAATTCCTCTTCATCCAAAAGATCGGGAGATGACATGTTTCTCAACTTCTGAGGGCTCTCATGTCTGGTGTAGATTGCCGTTTGGATTAAAGACCGCCCCTGCAATATTTAATAGAAAGCTCTCTGCCATTCTGCAGAAATATAAACTTGATAATGTAACATCTTATTTTGATGATATTTTAGTATTTTCAGAAAACGAGGAATCCCATTTGAAACACCTCGGACATATATTCGAGATTTTAAAAAAAGAAGGCATACAGTTAAAGAGAGATAAATGTCTACTATTTATGAAAAGGATAACTTACCTCGGCTATGAAATTTCGGAGAATCAGATCTCGCCTTCGGGCGTTAATGTCGATGTCATCAAATCATTTCCCCCACCTCGTGATTTGCGATGTTTAAGATCCTTTTTGGGAAGCGTGACACATTACGCGAAATTTATAAAGAATTTTAACAACCTAAGAGCCCCTTTGAATGAGCTTCTCAAGAAAAACTCCCGGTTTATCTGGACGGAGGAATGTCAGAGAAGCTTTGAGGATTTAAAGGAAGCGCTATGCTCCAAACCAATACTTCAACTTTTTAACCCTTCTTTGGCTACACATATTTATTGTGATGCCAGTACCTCGGGTATAGGAGCGGTGCTTAAACAGGAATATCCTGATGGCACACAAAAGCCGTCCACCTATTTCAGTAGGGCTTTGCGAGGTGCCGAGTCTAAATATACAATAACAGAACTAGAACTGCTCACGGTGGTCGAGACTTGTAATTGCTACCACCCTTACATATCCGGCAGTCACGTCATAGTTCACACGGATCATAAGGCGCTGATATGGCTGAATAGCTTCAAACACACCAATGGGAGACTGCTCCGATGGTCTTTGAAGTTGTCCGAGTATGACTTGGATTTTAATTATAACAAGGGTTGTGAAAATCACGAAGCCGATATGCTCTCCAGACTTCCATACTCTTATTTTTTGTCAGCTCAAGCCTTGAAACAAAACCAGGGTGATTTATCGATACCACCTTCAAAATTATACTCTATGGTCGATGGTATTACTTATATAAGACTTAATAACAAGGATAGGATAGTTGTTCCCCTGGAGCTCCAAGATAACCTGATTCAGAAAGCCCATGAATCTTTAGGACACCCAGGCATCAGTGCTATGATCAGAGCACTTTCCGTTCAATACTATTTTAAGTGGATGATAGGGAAGATAAAGAATTATGTTAAGAACTGCAAGGAGTGTCAAACAATAAAGAGTAGCACCCAGCCCTCCTATGGACGGATGGGATCATTGCCTAGGGCGGCAAAACCCTTCGATGTCGTGGCTTTGGATAACGGTTTTGGGCCTAGGAGGTTATAATAGTGCTAAAAAAATGTATCCATACCGTTATCGACCATCATTCACGATATATCTGGGGTTATGCTTCCAAAGGCACATCCATCGCGACTTACATTAATATCATCAACAAATTATTAAATATAGGAAAGCCTAGAATCTTAGTCACGGATAGACATCCCTCGTTTGTCTCGAAGAGATTCAATAAATTTCTTCAGGAGAAGGGTATAAAGCACGTAATGACCTCTCCGTCCCATCCAGAGTGTAATGGACTATTAGAACGGGCTAATGCAACGTTGATTGGAAAGTTAAAAATACAACATCAAGGTAACCCTAGGGCCCCTTGGCCTAAATTGTTACAAAAGACGCTGGAAGAGTATCGAAACACACCCCCACTCTACGACTACATTCCCTCCGATATACTTGCTGTACGAAACCCTCCCTTCCTACATCTCTGATCTTACGAATCCGTATCCGCCAGTAGAAAAAGCCCGAACCATTGCCAATGAAAAAAACCGAGGAATTACATAAAAGGTTAGTTAAAAGATACAATAGTTCTCATAGATTCCCGAATTTAAAAATTGGAGATAAAGTTTTGTATCGAATCCCTCATCAGGTAGGCCATGGCAAACTGTTACCAGTTTATTATACAGATCCATACACCGTTCTTTCTACCCCATCACCTCACATAGTCGAAATAAATAAACTATGCCAGCCTGAAAATAAGCCCAGCACAATAGTTAATGTATCTAAATTAAAACTATGGGACCCTATTTCAACCTCGAATGAAGGCATGGGGAATTATCCATTTCCCTTCCAAGATGTGGAGGATTTGAATGGATGTCTTTAATCCGACCATAACCAAACGTTAGAAAGAAGTTTCCACTCTCTAAGGGGCTGCTTAATATCGCAAAATGTTTTTCATTACGTCCATGTGGTTTTCTACCTCAATTGTAGGGCTTGAATTCTCTCTGAAAACATTGAAGGACTCTGCTAATGATGGACAGTACAGCCCTGTTGCATATGTTCTAAGTGACACACCTGGGAAAAAACTAACAGGCCGGTCACCCCAAGGACCTCTAGTAAAATGGTCACTATGCGATACAGTGGATTAGGTACGCGCCTGGATACCCTAACTATCAGGTCCGACTGCCCTACTGCCATAGTGAGAATACTTTTATTGTTTATTTATTATTTTTTTTGCTTTTTGCAGAATGTTTTTTTTTTCTAACCTTCCAACCCCTCCCAACCTCCATTTGTGTAAATAAATCTGGAATTTTTTTTTTTTAGTAGGGGGGTTTGTCACATTCTGCTTATAAATTATTAGTAGATGTGAATTTTTACGCTGTTAGGAATTATGTAAATATTTGTAACTATATAAAAAGGCGCGTGATTGAAATAAATTGAGTCAGACGATTAAATCTTCTCTCTTCCTTTATGCAAAAAACAATACAATCTGCATATTGGCGTGTACAGATAATCATAGTAACGTTTCATATATATCTTTTTAGAAATCTATTCAGTAGAGAGAGTGGATATGTTTGCTCGAAAAATATATATTTATATATTACTAGCGGATGTGTACCCGGCTTCGCCCGGGTTTTATCCGAGTGAAAGTTTGCCTAACGAAAATTACACAGGTCTACAAAAAAAAAAAAACTTTTTTTTTTGCACAAGAGAACCTGATGGTGTTTCTAGTGTAAATTTTCATGCTGAACTCAAAAATCTAATCAGAAATTTCCCATCACCCATGGTTTTTGCCTGACGATCTTTTTTTAGTATTGGGATAAATACATGCATCCAACATGAAAGAGACTTACGAAAACATGAAACTGCTTTTGAAAAAGATAGAATATGAAAGATACGGTTGGAAAATATGCAGCGATTTGAAAGTCGTTGCTCTCTTGCGTGGATTACAGCTTGGATATACAAAATTTTGTTGTTTTTTGTGTGAGTGGGATAGCAGAGATATGGAAAGGCATTACATTAAAAAAATCTGGCCAAACCGTAAAATCTTCACTCCATGATATAAAAATATTGCAAATCTACCCCTGATCGATTCAGAAAATATTTACTTATCACCATTACATATTAAACTGGGATTAATGAAGAACTTTGTCAAGGCAATGGATCGAAATGCCAGTGGATTTGCCTACCTAAAACAAAAATTTTCTAGTATAAGTGAAGCGAAGATTAAAGAAGGCATTTTCGTTGGACCTCAGATTCGAGAATTGCAGCAGGATGGAGATTTTCAAAATAGTTTGAATGAAGTTGAAGCAGCAGCATGGAATTCCTTTAGAAAGGTTTGCAAAAACTTCTTAGGAAGTGTCAAGGTTGAAAATTACCGAGACATAGTTAATGATCTGTTGCTTTCCTACAAGGCACTGGGATGTAACATGTCCCTCAAGATCCATTTCCTGCATTCACATCTAGATTTTTTTCCAGACAATCATGGCGCAGTTAGCGATGAGCATGGTGAGAGGTTTCATCAAGCTATATCAAGCATGGAGAAGCGGTACCAAGGTCAATGGTGTCCCGCTATGCTTGCCGACGACTGCTGGGCACTCAAGAGGGATCTACCACAAGCAAAGTATAGAAGAAAATCCACTGTCACTGCTTTTCAATAATAAATATGTTTCGTTCATATATGCCTATATATTAACAATAATTCCAAATTCAAGTAGGTGTATCTCAGAAATATTGTGTAATAGAAAAAAACTAATGGTATATTTGGATTCAGGACATGTAGATAAGATGCTATTTCTTTGTGGACAAAGAAAAATATTTTTTGATAAACCAGTTACATGACATTGTTTGCAATGTTTACTGTATTTATCCCAATACTAAAAAAAGACCGTCACGCAAAAACCATGGGTGATGGGAAATTTCTGATTAGATTTTTGAGTTCAGCATGAAAAGTTACACTAGAAACATAATCAGGTTCTCTTGTGCAAAAATGTTGTTGACCAGTGTTATTGATAATAATATTGCTGAACACACAGAATTTTATGATAATAATATTCGTTACATTATATATTTATATAATATGTTTTCTTGGCCGACTGTTTTACATATGGTGTTATCTTGAAATTGCTTGTTTTGAATATTTTTTTAGATTGAGATTATTAGCTAGTATGTAAAAAAATTAACTCTGTTGATTTTTTTTGTATTTATATATAAATAAAATTAACTCTGTTGATTTTTTTTTTGTATTTAATCGATAACACCGAAGTTACGCATGTTAATGTTAGGAAAAATATTTTGATGTTAAGCAAAACCTGCTCCATCTCGTTTTACATAAATGTTGAAAATTTGGTCGAAATTGATGCATTGTAACGAAAGTTTTTAGCGAACACCACCTATGAAATTTCCATTTTATTAATATAGATATAAATATAACAATGTAATGAATATTATTATCATTATTATCATAATATTCTATGTTCCGGAAAATTATTTTCAATAATATTCGTTAGGCAAACTTTCACTCAGATTAAACCCGGCGGAGCCGGGTACATCCGCTAGTGTTATATAAAAATATTATAGATTATAAAATATATCATAGATTCAAATATTCTGTTAAATCGACCGCCAGAGGTCACGCTTCCCCTATAAAAACACATTGTTGTTATTTCCCGGTTGTGGTAACTTTTTTTTTATTATTGTATCCTGCTCTTCTTCAACGCTCCGACGCTCTCATGCCATGGATTCCTGCAAGAAGAAGGAGAAAAAGAAAGCAAATAAGCTCTCTCTACCCTCGGTTGACATCGCAGCTCTTTTGAAGAAGACAACATTATCATCTCCCGCCACTACCAAATCCTGCAATTCTTCGGCCAGCCCTCCCTAGCAGCTCTTCACCTGGACCTTGTCACTTCATTGAGCAGCGAACGGAAATAATCAAGTGCCTAGTTAGGGATGTGAAGAACCTCGCGGGCACCGTGAATGACATCATGGAGCTGGATGAAATCATGGATGCCCAAATGCCCAAGAAAACCTGCCAGACCACTCAAACTGGCCCATCTCCACCTGCAATGACTCTAGCCCTCAGACCGAGCTCATCAAGCCTGCCACCCTCGCTCCAGCTGCTGTCCCTGTGGCGGCCTCTGCTCCCAAGAAGCCAGATCTTGCTCTAACTAAGAGGAAGCAGACAGAGGCGTCAAACCCGCCCGCTAAGAGGACCAAACCACTGGTTTCAGCCAAGCCTGCATCTTCCCGCGCCTCCAAGTCTGCCGTTGCCAAAGGCACCCTCAATGGGGAGAAATCTGCGGCCCACATCGTGGTTATTGCAGATAACCCGCAGGCTGACCTACGGGACATCGTCAAAGCTGTCCGCGCTGCCCACACTCTGCCCCAAAGGTGTCTGGGCGTTTCTGCGCACCAGCGGAAAACTGATGCTGCACTCCAGAGGCCATTCCTGCCATCAGCTCTGCCATGGACAACAAGCTCCAAGGCCTGAAAGTCAGGGAACTGAGGCAATTCCTCCCAAGAATCTGCCTCTTCAACGTGAAGGCGAAACCGCGGATTGTCAAGGCCTTCCTCTCCACCGATGCCCTCAGCCAGCTTCCTGGAGACAAGTCTGGCACACATATCTCCGACCAGAATTGGAACCTGCACGGCCTTCAATGAGCTGGACTTGGCTTCCTACAAGGCCATTGGAAGACGCGGCAGGGTCATTGTGGACCAAGTGATCCTGAACTACGAGGAGTCTGTCCGCGTCTGCTACCGCTGCTGTGGCTACGGCCACAACGCCGATAGGTGCACCAAGGCTACGGTCTCCTGCTTCCACTGCGCTTCTGGTGACCACCAAGGCCGAAGCTGTCGAACTCTTGCCAACCCGCGCACGGCCAAGTGCGCCAACTGCTCAGCCAAGAGCCTCTCTGCCGACCACGAGGGCAAGATCAATGTCTTGCCCAACTGCCAGAGCTAGAGCTGCAAAGTTCTAGTCTCCCCGCTTTCTTCCTGCTTCCTGACCTCCGCGGACCCAATTCGGCCTAACCTGCCTCTTCTCTAACGGAGATCCTGTTCCTAGCCTCTCCAGCCTAGTCATAGTGGTTTTATATATTCCGCTTTAAGCGGCCATTGGGGCTCAAAAATAATTGCTGGACCGTGACGGCGGGCGGCTAACTTCGGCAACACCGGAGCTGACGTCACACACCCATACTTTCACTTTTCTGTTTTTGGTATCCTCCATCGGCGTAGCCGAGCTGACTCATATTTTCTTTCCCCATGATTACCATTTCAATATATATATAATCCTTTCACCTTATAGTTGATTAAAGAATAATTAACGTTAACGCTGTGGGTGTGAGTAATCAAATTGAAATACAACAAAGATTATGAGACTGAAGAAGCGCAAGACCTAAAACGTCATACTGAAGAAGCGCAAGGCCTAAAACGTGAGTAACCAAATTTCCTTTGATTACTTGGCCCATCCTTTTTTCTACTCACCAAATATTTTGTAAAATGGCAAACACACGACGATTACAAAATTAAATGGTGCTAATTACTCCAGCTGGAGCTTCCAGATGAAATTCGTTCTAATCGAAAACAACTTGTGGAGTTTGATCAATCCAGGAGAGGCTAAGCCTGTCCCTAGTGACCTTGTTGCAACAAAACATTTTTTTGTCGCGGGAGTGTAAGGCGTTTGCAAAAAATTTGCCTCGGGATTAACGATGAACAAAAATTGCATGTTCAACATTTGAATACCTCAAAGAGGTCTGGGAGGAACTGGAAAAATTATACGCACCAAAGGATAGTAGATATTGAGCCGTACAACTAAGAAGGCAGTTATATGGCGAAAGGTTGACTCAGCACAGCAATATGGAAGGGTATATGGGGAAGATAAACCACACTGTAAACGAACTGGCCCTAATTGGCGACAAAATTGATGATGGCGATTTGGCTATGGCTCTTTTGGGTGGGATTACCAGAGGATTGGGACACCGTTGTCTCAACCATATGTAACTTTCCTGATTCAGACTTCACGACCGCCACAGTTAAAAGACGGCTGTTGGCAGAAGCAGAAAGGCGTTCGTCAAATCTACCAAAAGATGTGGGTGCCATGGAAAAACAATTAAAGCAAAGGTTGTTTGTTTCAAATGTGGAGGTAAAGACCATTATGCAAGAGAATGCAGGAAGAGAGAGAAAGGAAAGAATGAACAAAGACCAAAGAGGTTTGACCAAAACAAAGGCGTAAATATGTCGGCAATGTGTAACACTTTGTTTGGAGCTACCGCCGAGACCTGGATCATAGATTCTGGAGCGACGCACCTTATGACTCTCAAGAGAGATTACTTCACATGTCTGAAAGAGTGCACAAGCAATATGAGTTCCATCACTGTTGCGAATAGCTCTTCTATAGAAGCATGTGGTATCGGTACTGTCAGTGCCAATATTGTTGGACACAAGAGAGATGCCAGCAATTTGGTTGCCCAGAACACCTTTTACGTCACAGTTTTCTGTCTGTACTCCAAATGATAGAAAACGGTAGAAAAGTTGTCTTCAACAAGAGTGGTTGCCACATTATTGACATGAAAGGTAAACTCTTGATAGATGAAAAGAAGCTGGGTAGACTTTACTACGTCCCAGACTACTCCATCCTCTCCGATAGATCAGAATGATCGTGTTTATCTTGCATCTGAATGCAAGGAAGAGCTTACACTGGAACTCTGGCACAAAGGCTGATGCATGTAAATGCATATACGATAGCAAAATGGCCAAGAACCAAAGCGTAAGAGGACTTGATTGCAGCCCGGCAAAGCCAGAAAAGTGCGAAAACTGCTTGATCGGCAAATCTTACCGTCTGCCATTCCTTCAGCACTCAACAAAGAGGAAAAAAAAAAAAATCATGCCGTTGGACTTGGTGCATGCGGACTTGATGGGTCCACTTGACGTATTGAGCTGGGGAGGAGCCAAGTACATCTTAGCCATCATTGATGAATCTACGAGATATGCAAGTGCATTTTTTTTCTGAAAAACAAAGGTAAAACCCTGGGAAAAGTCAAAGAGTGGATTCAAGAATCTGAGAAACAAACCAGTCGGAAACTAAAACGAATACGTATGGATAATGGCTTGGAATTTTGTTCCAAGGAATGGGACACTTTCTGCACGAGCGTTGAAAATAGTTCATGAACACACTATGACGTATACACCCAACAGAATGTGTGGGCAGAAAGAATGAATAGGACACTCCTAGATTTGTCAGGAGCACTATATCTGGAAGTGGTCTGCCAAAGGCTTCCTGGGCGGAACTGACTTACCCCTTAGCCTATGTCAGAAACAGAGTTCTCGAACAATCACAATGGTGAAAGCACGCCATATGAACTGTGGACAGGGAACAAGCCTAGCCTTAAACACATAAGAGCTATTGGCTGTCAAGTATTTGTCCATATTCCAAGACAAGTCCGTAAATCCAAACTCGAAAGGAGAGCTGTCAAAGGTAACCTTGTAGGATATGCACTCAGAGGACGTGGCTACAAAGTGTGGATTCCTGAGATGAAGAAAGTGGTGTAATCTCGGGACTGAGTCTCCAAAGAGAGTGATGTATCGAGGAACGACAGCAACCGGGAGGTGCTTCCATCAGTTAAACACTACAGCTATGGGACTCAACGGGGGATTGAAGAGTATCCAGTGTCTTTATTAGATCAAGAAGACGTGATACCTACAGAAGAGGACAGTCATAATGAAGATACTGTGAAGCCTTCTCATACTCGATCTCATCCAATGATCCTAAGGAACCAGAGAAATGCTCAGAACTCAATTGAAACTCCTCAGTACCTGAAGTAAATAAGGGAGATCCTACTTCGTATAAAGAAGCTATCCAAGGCCCTGAAGCTGAGCATTGGCTTGAAGCAATCGAAGAAGAATTGGAATCCTTGAGAAAGCACAAAGTTTGGGATCTAACAGAACTACCAAAAGACTCTGCCCCAATTGCTTGTAAGTGGGTACTACACAAGAGACCAACGCCGGGGTCAAGTAGTTAGATCAAGGCCAGACTTGTGGCAAAGGGCTTCTTCACTCAACAAAAGGAAATCGATTATGATTAGGTTTTACTCACCTTTTCTAGTTTTGAAACGACAAGGCTGCTCACAGCAATAGGTGTTGAAAATAACTGGTTCATAGAGCAATATGACTTGAAAAGTGCTTATCTCTACGGCAAGCTTGACCGAGTGATCTACATGGAACAACCAAAGGCTTTGTTAAACCTGGTGAGGAACATATTTACTACCAACTCAAAAGGTCTCTGTACGGACTGAAGCAAAGCGGCATGTGTTGGAACAAGTGCCTTGATGAGTGGTTTGAAGAAAAAGGGATTTATGAGGAATCCAGTTGACCCTTGTGTCTACAAGCTCAAGCTGAACGAAGGAATGATATTCTTATCATTATACGTGGATGATATTCTTACTCTGACGGAGAATCAAGAAGTGAGAGAAAAGTGCATTGAACTGCTGAGAGGTCACTTCGAAACAAAGTACATCGGATCAGTATCCTACCTGCTTGGTGTCAACTTCACTCGATCAAAGGTTGGATGCATAACTATAACACAAAGAGCCTATATAAAAAGTCTACTGGAACGGTTCAATCTTTAGGAAGGAAGAGAAGTCCCAACGCCGATGGAACCAGACCAGAACTTCTTGAGGAAGAAGATGAGAAAACTGCCAAGACCTTCCCTACCGTGAACTAATTGGTGGACTGCTCTACATTTCACAGCGGATGAGGCCAGACATTGCCTATGCAGTAAGTCAATTGGCTCGCTATTGTTCAAAGTACACTAGAAAACACTGGGTTGCTGCAAAACGAATTTTAAGATACTTAAAATATTCAGAGAATCTAGGCATCACCTATAGACGGGCTGGGGAACAGCTGTGTGGTCTATTCGGATGCAGATTGGGGAACCAACCTGGAAGACAGAAAGAGTACATCGGGTACGTAGTGATGTTGCAGGCGCTTCCAATCCTATGGCAAAGTTTCAAAGCAAACTATCACCGCCCTCAGCACAATGGAGGCGGAATACATTTCCCTACCATCGTCAGTCAGAGAAGTGACATGGATCAGGGACTTCCTGAACCATTTGGATATACCACATAATATGGTTGAGCCAACTCCGGTGTGGTGCGATAACCAAGCGGCTATAGCACACGCCAAGAGCTACATCGGCCGATCCAAGACCAGGCACATCGCTATTATATATCACTTCGTCAGAGAAAAGGTGGATGACGGTGTGATTCAACTGGACTATGTGTAGGCGCCATCCCGACCAGAGAGCCACAGATTATAAACGCACAGAATATAGAATCCGAGCTCCCCAGTAGAAGGAATACCCGGAAGACGACGGTACTCTCTGTTATATGTGTTGTTCACTATCATGATTTTGTTTTAATAAACGCTACTAAATTATTTCATTGGATCCTCTCTTTCTTTTTCCCAGTAAGAAACGCCTACGGAAGCCAACAGAAATTCAGAAGTGGGATAGTCCTGAAGAAAATTGAAGATTCACTGGAATAATTTGGAAACGAGAAGGACGTGGCGGCGGTGACCGAATCAACGTAAGAGGAGTTGCATGGTATGTACGAAATTTAATTACCTATCCCTAAAAGTATTATCGCAAAGTATCGCGGTAAAAGTATTATTACAAGTCACCTCGACGAAAGTATTATCGCAAAGTATCGCGGTAAAAGTATTATTGCAAGTCATCTCGATAAAAGTATTATCGCAAAGTATCGCGGTAAAAGTATTATTGCAAAATCATCTCGATAAAAAGTATTATCGCAAAGTATCGCGGTAAAAAGAAAAAAAAGTATTGTCTCAAAATTTCTAAAGAAAAGTTGATTTCGTTTAAAGAAATAATTGGAACAGTACGTATCTGGTTTAGTCAGTTTTTATTCGTTTATTTTAAAATTTTGCTTTGTTTATTTTTCCTTTTGAAAAACATGACTTATTTAGCGAAAGTAAGGAAATGCGATTTGAGCAAGTTGGCGTATGAACTCGGCGAGGGTAGTACCGCCAGAGAGCAGGATCGTCGACTTAAAACACCTTATTTTGAATAGCCAATCTTACGAAGAAGAGTTCGCAAAGCAACTGTTGGAGACTCTGATCGAGGATCGGGAACGAATCGAGGAGCGGGAACGAATCGAGGATCGGAAACGAATCGAGGATCGGGAACGAATCGAACGGGAACGAAAAGAACAAATGGTAATGGAATTCGAGCTTGAGAAGCTGCGCATCCAGACTACACGCGGAAACAACGATACGTCTCGAAGTACCAGCAATGACGCACATTACGAGATACGTAAACTGATGCCCAAGTACGAGTCGAAGGACAATGATTTTGAGTTTTTACCTAATTCTTTTCGAAAGACAGGCAAAGCGACTAGGATTGGATGAAGACCAATGGGCGTTCAGCCTCTTAGGATTGCTACCTTACGAAATGACTCAATTAATCGCTCGGGAGACAGAAGAACAAAGCGGCGATTATAGGTTCGTGAAAAGGTTGCTCCTAAAACGGTACAAGTTGAGCCCCGAACAATTCAGACAAAAATTCGAGAAGCACGAGAGATCTCAAAAGGGTTCCTGGAGAGACTTCGCTTTCGAATTGCGAGGATATTTCAATAAATGGATCGAAGGAATGAACGTGGAAAATTTCGACGCCCTAAAGGATTGTCCGTCACTAACCAACTAAAGAAAAAAAGTTCCAAATGTGCTGCGTAATCATCTCATTGACGATTGGACCAAGTTAAACAACCCAGATGAGTTGGCGGATAAACTGGACGAGTACGAAAATGTTCGCACCGAGATGGGACCTCCGCATTGGAATGCGAAACACCTCATACCACCGTCGTTTCAGCAGAAATCTGCGAGATTCCCCAACCAAAGCGAAGTTAAAGAGACTAAACAAGGAACGAATGTTTCGGGTCAAGACGCTGCAAGGAACGAAATCAGTGAAACGTACCCTAACACCTTGAGGAGAATGGTCAACCGTACGATCAGAAACGACAAGGGAGAACCGAAGTGCTTCAACTGCAATCAGTTTGGACACATTGCCAGAGACTGCCCAGCACCCAGGACTACGTTGACATGCCGAGGATGCGGTCAAACGGGACACAAGGAAAGGAATTGCACAAGACCCAAAGAAGGACTAAAAGTAGCCAACCTGGAAGTCGAAGGACTGGAGACTGTCCCGCCAGATGTATATTTGAAGGATGTCAAGATCGACAACAAGGAAACCGTGAAGGCAATGATAGACACCGGGAGCAGCAGTTGTCTAATGAGAGAATCTGTCGCAAGGAGGATCAGCGTCGACATCGAACCAGACTCGACTAGTCTGTACGGCATCGGTAACCAGACTGCACCAGCTGCCAGGACCGTTGGGAAGACGACAGTCGACCTGGAGATTGATGGCATCGTCGGAAGGGAAATCACTGTATTCATTGTCAACGATGATGCCCAACCCTATGACCTATTAATTGGAAGAACATGGACAGATCTACCCTACGTATCCTTCGCCAGAATTGGGTAAAAACTTGCATATTGGTTATTCATCCGAATTTCCGTTTGCTAATCTGCAAGAAGAAATCAAGTCGCGTCGCATCGAACTGAGAGCAACCGAAACTGTTCAGTTGGAGAGCGACTACATTAACTTTACAAGTGCAATCACAGACGAGGTAAAGGACGGATATGTATTGTTCACAGGAGTAGATGACGCCTGTGTCGATTCCCTATTGGAAGTGGTCGATGGAAAGACGACCGTACCCATCATCTCAGCTGGCAAGGGCAAGTTGAGAGTAAGGAAGAACCAATGTGTAGGGCGAGTTGAACTACTGAACCTTGATGATATTGTTGTTAACCTGGACGTCGCAGAGAATTCGTTTCAGACTAAAAATGAAGAGAAGAGGGAAGGACAAGACCAAATGAAACGTAAGCGCCCCATACTGCCTGAGGACATCAACGTCAATCATTCTCTGACTTCGAAAGAGAGACAAGAAATCCTAGATGTAGTAAACGAGTATAGAGACTGTTTCGCTCTTGGCATGGAGGAATTAGGGTGCACCGATGTCACCAAGATGGACATTAAGGAGGTTGATGGAAGCAAGCCAGTCTGTCTGAGACCGTATAAGACGACTGCAAGTGAACGCGAAGCAATCAGGGAGATTGTCAGAGAGTGGAAGGACAATGGAATATAGTCACGGAAACTAGATCACCCTACGCTAGTCCCGTCCTACTTGTGAGGAAGAAAACTGGAGATCATCGTCTGGTGGTAGATTATAGGAGACTCAACATTCAAACAGTTAAGGACAAGTTCCCATTTACCAAGGATAGACGACCTTCTGGAAGGCCTAAGGAATGCGAAATTCTTCACCACTCTGGATCTGGCGCATGGATATCTGCAGATACCACTGACCGATAAGGCAAAATTAAAGACAGCATTCATCACCCCAGATGATACAGGTCAATTCGAAAGGATGATTTTTGGACTCGCCAACGCACCAGCTGAATTCCAAAGACTGATGCACACTGTCCTAGGTCCGCTGCTGAACAAGAAGGCATTCTGCTATCTCGACGACGTGATTATCCCGGCAAAGGATTGGCGGGAGATGATCGAAAGGTTGAGGGAAGTCCTCGAAAGAATAAGATCAGCGAAGTTGACACTGAAACCCTCTAAATGTGAGTTCGGAAGAAGGGAAGTTGAGTTCTTAGGGTATGTCATCAGTACAGGCGGACTTAAGCCAGGCCCAAGAAAGATCAAGGCGATAGAAGAATTTCCAGAACCCAAGAATGTCCACGACATACGACGCTTTCTGGGACTGACGAACTTCTTCAGACGATTTGTAAAGGACTTCGCGAGGAAAGCAGAACCGCTAAGCAGACTTACGAAGAAAGGTTCACAATTTGAATGGAAGGAAGAACAGCGAAGGTCATTTGGAGGACTACGAAAGGATCTGGTCGAATATCCGGTACTAGCTCATTACAACCCTGAACTCAAGACAGAAGTACATTGCGATGCGAGTGCTGAGGGATTAGCAGGAATGGTGCTACAGATGGACGAAGACGGCAAATGGCGCTTGGTCTACTGTGTGAGCAAGAAGACAACAGAGGCCGAGAAGATGTACCACTCAAGCAAATTGGAGCTGATGGCGATAGTGTGGACCTTGGATCGACTACGTCAGTTCCTCGTAGGAATCAAGTTTACAGTGGTTACAGATTGCAAAGCACTGGTCTACATGAACGCGAAGAAGACTACAAATCCTCAGATAGCGCGATGGTACAATCTGATTCAGGAATACGATTTCGAAATTCGACATAAACCAGGGAGAAGATGGCCCACGTAGACGGAATGAGTAGAGCTCCAGTCGACGACCCTAGAGACACGATGGAGGAAATCGTGGAGAAAAACCTTGAAGTGTGCCTCACAATCACACTGGAAGAACAAATCTTGATGATTCAGCATTCCGACCCTGAATTGAGAGACCTGATCCAGATCTTTCGAAAGGACCCGTGTGATAGGACAGTAGGAGAACAAAATAGAATTAACGACTACAGCTACAAAGGAGGCAGACTTTTCCGCATGGTGAAAAATGGAGAAGAGGAACGAGCCCTGTATGTTATACCCAAAAGTATGAGGAAAAGCTTAGTTGTCAAATTCCATGATCTAATGGGACATTTTGCGACTGATAGGACTGTCAACAAAATTAAGGAATTGTACTGGTTTCCTTCAATGAAGAGGTACGTTCGACGCCATGTGGCTATGTGTCTCGAGTGTCTATTTAACAAAGTTCCCGGTGGAAAACAACAAGGCTTCCTACATCCCATTAAGTCAGGCAAGAGACCGTTTTCCATCGTACACATGGACCACGTAGGCCCCTTCGTGAGAAGTACAAAAGGTAACCAGGAACTTTTAGTGATTGTCGATAATCTGACAAGATTTGTCCGATTAAGCCCTGTAAGGAATACATCGACGCAGATCGTCCTGAAGGTAATGAAAAGTTTTGTGAATGATTTCGGACTACCCGACAAGATCATCAGCGACAGAGGGTCATGTTTTACCTCAAGGCAATTTGAAGAATTCTGTCGAGGAAATGGAATACATCATACTCTGAACTCTACGAAACATCCGCAAGGGAACGGGATGGTCGAAAGAGTGAACCGAACAGTATTGTCCACTATAGCAACCAGTATCGAGGATCCGCGACGGAAGGATTGGGACCTGAAGATCAAGGAGGTAGAGCGAGACCTGAACAATGCGGTGAACAAGACGACGAATAAAACACCGTTCGAAACACTCCACGGCTATTCCCCTCGATTCCACGATGGGATACTTAGAAGATTAGCCGACGAAGACGTGGACCCATGGACCGAGCCGGATAGAATTCAAGAGAGTGTGAGATCCCAAATTGAGAATAAACAAGAAATTATGAAGACATACTACGATAAGAAGAGGTGCCGTACAATCCAATTCGAAGTAGGAGAAATTGTAGTGATGAGGCATGTACCCAAAATGACGGGTGAACCAACCAAGGCACAACCCAAATATCGAGGACCTTTGATAATTACCGAGGTTCTGCCAAGCGACACGTATAGAGTGACTCAGTTAAGCGAAAGAACCAGTGGACGGTTCTACACGACAACGGCCCATATCAGTCAACTGAAGTCTTGGCACAGTGAAGAAGATGATTCAGCTACAGAAGAAAGTCCGGACGAGGAGCCAGAAGTAGAAGATACCCCCCGACGCAACCCACGACGTTCCTGCAACGCAAGGTTCAATCGAGGACGATTGAAATCCAGGAATGGCCGAATGTAGGCGCCATCCCGACCAGAGAGCCACAGATTATAAACGCACAGAATATAGAATCCGAGCTCCCCAGTAGAAGGAATACCCGGAAGACGACGGTACTCTCTGTTATATGTGTTGTTCACTATCAGGATTTTGTTTTAATAAACGCTACTAAATTATTTCATTGGATCCTCTCTTTCTTTTTCCCAGTAAGAAACGCCTACGGAAGCCAACATATGTTACAAGTGAAAGAAACCTAGCGGGCATTTTGACCAAGCCACTGGGGAGAAACCTACACGAACTTCATCGTTCGAGACTTTTAAGCGGCTAAGTAATCCATAAATTAGAGATCACTTCGAGGGAGGAGACTGCTGGACCGTGACGGCGGGCGGCTAACTTCGGCAACACCGGAGCTGACGTCACACACCCGTACTTTCACTTTTCTGTTTTGGTATCCTGCAGCGGCGTATATAGCCGAGCTGACTCATATTCTCTTTCCCCATGATTACCATTTCAATATATATATAATCCTTTCACCTTGTTGTAGTTAAATAAAGAATAATTAACGTTAAGCGCTGTGTGTGTAATAAAATTGAAATACAACAATAATTTATTTTGGTTAGCAGCCCCGTAAATAAAGATATTTTCTCTCTCTCTTTCCCGGTAATACATTTTCTTTATAAACAAAAATATTGCAACTTTTCACTAGTCTAAAAATATTAACAACAAGTGTGAAGATGCATCCTATCGTAATAAAATCAACGATCGGCTCAGCTGGCGAAAAGGTCAGTACAATCGAAACCAACATACTTTTGAAAATTCTTGAAAGAAGTGGCATCGAGTACAAAGTAGAAGAATCTCCTTCAACAAAGAAACGAACTCGCGAATCCCCATCAGATTCAACATCACTTAGCCAAAAGATACCGAGAATGAAAGTTGTCTCACAACATAATGAAAACGATGTCTCCATGAACGAGGTATCCAAAGTCCCTCAAAAAAACTCCCGCAGCTACCCCTTCCCCAGGTTAACGAAGAAAACATTGATAAAAATGGTCCTTGGACAATAGTTACACATGCAAAAAAGCCAAGAATACCACCTGTAATAGCAGAAAATGTAACAGACTTGAAGTTGCTCTGCCAAGAGCTGAAAGACCTGTGCACAGATAAATTACAATGTACGATCTCACAATATAAGCATATTATCAAGGCCAAAAATATTTGAGACTTCAAAAAAAATCAGGAAATATGTTTAAAAAAAAAAACAATTGCGGCTACTCTTATAGACTCCAAGAAGAAAAATCGCTCAAAGTGGTATTAAAAGGCGTGACAACAGCCTACAAGACTGAAGATATAGCAATAGAACTTGCAACAATGGGCTTTACCGAGACCTCTGTGAAGAGACTTCGCAGCCAATCAACTAAAAGGCCAATGAATATAGTACTGGTAGAATTACCGAAAAATGAACACAATAAGAAAATTTACGGAATGACTGAACTTCTCTATCAGAAAATTGCAGTAGAATCTTTCAGAACAACAATCCGTGTGACTTAATGCTTCAAATGCCAGGGTTTCGGGCACGTTCAACTTAACTGCTTCCTGAAACCAAAGTGCGTCAAGTGTGCTGAGGAGCACCATTCGAAGGACTGTCCAAGAAAGTCAAGACAACTTCCCCAAAGTGTGCAAACTGTGAAGAAACGCGCACAGCCAATTACCGCGGATGCCCAAGGTTTCCAAGAGTACATCAGCAACAGCCAAGATACCTTGGCCAGTACAAAACTAACAACCCAACTCCGATTTCAAAAAGATATGACACACTGCCGAAAATTGTAGAACAACAAAACCAAAGCAATGCTGTAGTTGCGACAAGAAAAACTTCTCATTCTGAGACTAAGGACCTGTGTGAAAAATTGATGCAAGTAATCAAAACATCCTACAATGAATTGCAAATTACCTCTTAAAATTATTGCTTGGAATTGTAACGGAATCAGATCAAAGAAAGAGGAATTATTGAACTTTTAGAAGATAACTCAATAGACATTGCTCTGCTCAGTGAAACTCACCTTAAACCCTCAATTGATCCAAAGTTCAGGAACTATCAAATCAATAGAACTGACCAAATTACAGGAAAAGGTGGAGGAACAGCCTTCATAATGAAATCTTTTTTTTTCATATAAAAATATGCCGATTCATACTTAAAATTTGGAAAATACTTCAATTTTGATTAAACCAGATGGAAAAACCCTCTTGAAAATCTCAGCAATTTATAAGAAACCTGATGCACCATTATTGGAAGAAGATTTGAACCAACTGATAAAACACAACTACGCAATAATCGTGGCAGGAGACTATAACTCCAAACACCCTCTTTGGGGATCAAGGACTTCTGATAACAGCGGAATCGTGCTGCACAATTTCTCTGAAAGAGAAAGCCATGCATTACAGTCCACTCGGCAATCCCGATTTCCTAGACTTCGCTGTTCTTAAAAACATCCCCTGGACCCCGAAGGCCAGAACCACCGACGATTTATCATCTGACCATCCCCCTGTAATCTTGGAATTGAATTGTCCAAAGGATGAATTCACAACCCAGCTCAGCCGAGTAACTAATTGGGTTCATTTTCAACAAGATCTAATCTTCACCACGCCCCCCAGACTCTCCTTGAAAACTGAAGTAGACATTGATTCAGAAATTGGAATTTTAAACGAGAAAATTAATAATAGCTATTCGAAAAACACCATAGTCTCATCTTCCGAATTAATAAAGAACCCAAATACCAAAGCCTTAATAAGGGAGAAAAATAAAGCTCGGAAAAGATGGCAATCAACCTGGGATCCAGCTCATATATAGAGCTACTTACCTCATTCTTCAAGGAAAGGTAAACCAAGCCTTTGAAGCAGAGAAATCTGAAAATTGGAATAGCTTCATAAGCAAACTTGAATCGAGCCCAACAGACTTCTGGAAAGAAACAAAACCCATTAGGAAAATTTTGACAAAATCTCTATCTTAAATGCGAATGGAAAAACCTTGCTGACCGACAAAGAAAATGGAAATGATCTTTCAGAGCATTTTTCCGAACACTTTTCCAAGGTGAAGGATGAGGTTCCGTCTTACCTAACAGATAACACTTGTCAACATCCCCAAGAGAATATGCTATCAATGACAACGCCAAAAGAAGTCAAGGAAGTGATTGAAAACCTAGGTAATCACAAAGCTCCAGGTCACGACAATATTACGCCGCAAATGACTAAAAACCTCCCCATCAAATGGGTAGGTTTCCTCGCTGGGATCTTCAATGCTGCATTACACCTGTGCTACTTCCCGAAGACATGGAAACATGCCATTATCATAACCACCCCGAAAAAATCACCTGTAAAATCACCTGATGATCTCAGACCAATCAGCCTTCTCCCTACCATCGGTAAGGTATACGAGAGGATTGTTCTTCGCAGATTGCAGACATACATGGATTCTATTAACATTATCATTTCTCAACAATTTGGCTTCAGAAAAGGACACTCCACAACCCACCATCTAATTACAGTAATAGACTACATACAAATAAGTAAGTCCCACAAGGAGGCAGTAGGTGCTGTTTTTCTAGACCTTACCAAAGCCTTTGATAGAGTATGGCATGATGGCTTGATAACAAAAACAAAAAAAAAAAAAAAAGAAATTTCACGGGATTTTATCAAATTCTTGAAAAACTATCTCCAGGACAGGTCCTTTTCAATTAAGCAAGGGAATTATATAACCACGGCAAAACCAACCCAGATTGGAGTCCCTCAAGGCTCTATCCTTGGTCCCTACCTATTCAACATCTACATCAACGATTTCCCCCCCACATCTAAAATGTCAAACAAATATTTTCGCAAATGACGCAGCAATTTTAGCAAACTCCAAATAAATAAGAATAATAACTACACAACTCCAAAATTACATAAACAGTATAACCAAATGGTGCAATGATTGGAAATTAGACATCAACCAAAAAACGTCACAGGCAATAATTTTTCCTCCACTAGGCAATAAAAAATTCAAGCCACAATCCATCCTAAAGGTAAAACAGAGCCCTATTAACTGGACTGACAGCGTTAAATATCTTGGAGTTACCTCAGACTCCAAGTTGAAATTCAACATGCATGTCAAAAATATCATAAAGAAAGCAAAAATCGTAAAAATAACATTATCAAGTCTGTTCAACTATAGAAGCAAATTGTCTACTAAACAAAAGTTTACTCTATACAGAAGTTGTATCCTCCCGATAGTAACATACGCACTCCCAGTTTGGTGTAAATATATTACAACCACAGACAAAAATAGGATAAACGCATTCATGAGAATCTGCCTTTGAACAAGTATACAAACAAGATACTGGAGGAGGACTTAAACCTACCCGATCTAGAAGATATGTACCAAACTTCCGTTAAGAAATTATACCTTCAAATGCAAAATTCAAATAAAACAATCATACAAGATATTCTACAAAATAAAGGAGATATCAATCCCCGATTTCGACGACCCGGCCCTGACGCTTAGTCAAGAGCTCATCGCCCAACAGTTGCCCTCCTGCAAGGTCTAGGGGGCCCACCTCTACTCCACCAACTCGCAATGTGTAAATAGCCAGGAGAAGGTGACTCGCGAGCTGTGCTCGAATGTAACACCTGTAAATTGAGACGAAATAAATAAATTTCCTGGTGGTTCTTTGATTCTTACGCCTTAAGCCAGGCATTGCCTTTCTCAAATTATATTTTTTCATATTTATTCCTTTGCTCAAATAAAGAAATCTCTAATCAAGATTATTTTAATATTCCCACGACTGCAGAACAATATCGTCATATGCCCATGAATTCAGGGATCAGGCAAATAACCAATAAATCTATATAAAAACTTCTAAAACCACAAAATCTTTTACAACATATATATGGTAATTTAAAACCAACAACCCTATATTGTATAATACTTATAACAAGATTTTCATGTTGTATATAGACACACATCTATAAATAATTATATGCATGATTGACATGTGTCATTGCATCACCATATGTAATGTACTTTGTACAAACTGAGGATAAATAAATGAAACTATGTAATAGATTAAGAGCTGAGCTAAGCAAGAGATCGAGAGAGAAATAGAAATCAACCTTAAAAAGGAATTTGACAGCCCGTTGCCATCGAGGTCAAAGGGTGCAAAATGCCGCAGACGTTCAAAGTCCAAATTCTCACATGTCTCCCCCCCCCCTCGGCAAAGATATAAAACCTCTGTTTTAGCCCAACTTAGACAGTCACTTCACCGTCGGCGTGAGCCCTTGTTGTTGCAGCCAGGTCCACCTAGCTCGACTTTTATCTGTTCATGGAACTTCCCTACTACAACTGTCTCTTCGTTTTTGTGTGTGGACATTCCCAAGCTTTCCACTCTGCCTCGACCACGACTGCCTGTACTCTGTGAAAACTGTTAAAGGTCTTACAAAGTGCAGAGAGGTACTGGAAAACTCTCCACGCCCTGACTGTCCCTCTCGGTTACTACAGGTTTGACCCTCGGTTACCACAGCTATAGCGAGAGTCGACAGGATACCTCATCACAGATAAGTCGACAGGACCTTATCACAGAAGTTTCGACAGGATGACCACAACGAAGAAGGTAAGAAGCCTGTCCAGATAGAAGCGACAAAAAGCAAAGATGGAGGAACAAGCTCGCCGCCATTCCAACGAAACGACCGATCAATCTCTCCCCAACAAGAGACTATATATCAGGAGCAAGCAATCTCCCCCTCCAACGACACAGCCGAGGATCCCGCAAAATAAGCCGGCGAGAGGTTTCCACCTTCGGCCTTACAACGCAACCACCTTCCAGGCGACATGCCGCCGTCACCAAACAGAAGTTACAAGGTTTTACAAGCTCTACATGGAGCGTCTTCCACGTCAGTAGGACAACAACTAAAGACCAAGTCTCCTGACTGAACAATCCTTAAAACTGTAAGTTTTTAAAACCTATGTAACTTTTTCCTCAAACTCACAACTTGATTCTCCATAAATTTAATGTTTATTTTCACTGTAATCATTTTAAATCGATTGTTACCATTTTTATATAATTTCAATTCAATTTTAAATCTTTTACACCCTCATTTATCATTTTTTACTTTATTTTAAGCAACCTATAAATTTAAATTCATTACTTTCAATTTTACATTTAAAAAAAATCATCATTTTTTAAATTACTCGAATGATAATTCTAAACTTATTTTTGTGTTTCCTTAATACCTTATTTTTATACCGAAACACCAATTTCTTAATCATATACTCAAACCTTTACAACAATCATTGTTATGTTCACTATTTTATGTAAACGCCCCATTCAAATTATAAGTCATTTTCACGCCATTGCCCTTTTACAAGGATAATTTTCGCACTACCATAATCAACGATTTGAAAAATATATTCAAATATTAATAAACATAGATGAAACACATTTTTTTAAATGCAAAAATCGAAAGATACAATATCTTCAAAATCACAACTAGAAAAGTAACTGTCCTTCCTCAAAACAATTTGATAATTCCAACATAGTTCTATCCCTCGTCCTTTCCTTTTACAGGCATAATTATTAATCATCCACACATCTCTCTCAACAAACTTCAACACACTCCCCCATCACTCTCTCCAATTGGCCACCATCTATTAGGGCGCGACTTAGCAACAAATCAACTTCGAGCCACACAAGCTCCATATCGTCGCCACTAAACGTGTCACATCCACTAACAGCCAAAATATCTCGATGTGTTTTTGTACAACCACCACCCATGACTAGTAAATTTGTTGTTCATGGTGAAACAAGTTAGATGCTGTACCAAAAGCAAAGACTTCACGTGACACCTTTCCATTCAGTTCACTCACTCGTGTCACACAGCGCATCACAACAATTTTTCTCACTTAACAGGCCACAAAGACGCCTTCATGCCTGTGACACTTCTCACCCCAAAGCGTGTCCACGTCGAAAGTCGCACTTTTACTCACATCTAAACCTGACATCATTGAATAACATTTTTACTAAGTCCGCAACAACGTCGAAACACAACACTTACGAACACCTTTAAATGAACTACATAAAAGAGATGTGAAATGGAATTGGAACCCAGACTGTCAACAAGCTTTCACCACTCTCAAAGAGAGTTTAACCAGTAAACCAGTACCCTAACGTACATTCAAACCCTCAAAACTGTACTACAACAAGGATTTCCAAAACGTCTGTTATCTGACAGAGCGCCCGCTTTTACCTCAGAAAAATTCCGTAAATTTCTAATAACTCATCTTAACCCATACCCAGAAATAACTAGAGCTAGAGAGATAGTACGCTCTCGTACCCAAAATAAGCATAAAAAGATAAAGAAACATTTGATAAGCAGCACATAACACCACATTTCGAAGTGAATGATCTTGTTTTGGTCGAAAATTATAGACATCCCGACACAGGTAAATTAGCACAATATTTTACTGGACCATATACAATAATTGAAATAATCTCACCCAATGTTGTTCGAATAGATCGCCCCAATCAACCTCTCAATAGAGACAGTGACACCATACATGTCAATAAATTAAAATATTACACAGAGAATGTTCTGTACATTACACCAACCCATTTGGATCTGTATTACTTACTCTCTTCCACACATTATTTCTTTGAACCCACCAGATCCAGACTAGAAGAGAAAGAATGTAAAGCACGTGCGCTGTAGACAAGACCCCAGTAATATAATCCCCGACGATAAACAGCGGCAATTGCCCTTTAGTCGACCCCGTTTCATGTATATACAACGCCTCTATCCCCGCTAACAAAGCTGTCAACTAAATATCCGCTATTGGAATGACCGCCATGTGTAACATGTGTTTCACATCAGCCATTTATATTTCCTCGATAATTTCACAAATTCCCAGACAGAGAGTCATAAAAATACCGAAATGATAGACTAAACAACTCGAGACCATGCCACGTCACTAAATCCATTGCCACTCTCCCCCTTACTCGCCTCCAATAAATTAAGGCCGTGTCCTATACATTCTTTTATTCCACACATTTTTCTACATTAGCAGTCGATATCTTAACCTAACTTTTTAAAACATTTAGATATTTGAATTTGAACAAGACCTACCTTAAATTGAACATTTTGATATTTTAATCCTGTGTAAATCTCTAATTTTTCTACATATCAAACATTTCACATGTTAAATTGAGATCACAATACACAACATTTTAGTAACCAATCCAAGCAATAAATTGCGCTTCTCAATTTTCGATTTATAAAACCTACACACCACATTTGTAACTTCTTTTAGAAGAAATACTAAACCTTCATGTACTCATTGTAATAATCTTTAACTATATTCTATTTTTTGTATAAAATATTTGAAATTTTATTTTTTATTTTTTACCTTTCAATTATATAATCACAAGTTTCTAATCCAACATTATTTTTTTTAAATCAATTTTACTTTTATTTTTCATAATATTATTTTAGTATTACAAAAGATTTATTTGTTGTCAAATATCACTTTAATTCTTCATTATTATTACTTTTATATAATATATGTTTGATTTTGTCCACTTAAACTTTATTCAACCACAATGACATTTCTATATTTTTATTTATTTTATATTTGTTTTTATACCTTATATAATATGAACACGTTTATCATTAACTTTCGGGCATACAACAATCTATTTTCTAAACACTTCAGTGTACTTTACACTACAATCTATTTCTCCGCCATTGCTTCACATCAACGTAGAAAAACGACAGTACTGCTTGACAATTTTATTTTTTATTTCGTAATTTCAACAAACTATTTGAACACAGTTCCCCAGATTTACAAATCCCAACTTCTGGCCTGAACACGTTCAAAAGTTTATTTCAATCATCCGCAGAGCAAAATCACCAACGCATGCACTAAGCGTTCACAACTCACAATTTTTTTTAGCTCTAGCGGACCACAATCAACCTTTAATTTTAAGTCAAGTCAGATCACCTACTATCGATACAACAATTCTACTTATAGCATGGTTCTCTATTTCACCCCATTCACAATCACATTAATGAACAGCTTTTTATTCAACAACTTTTCAACCCAATAACCCTACAATTGTGACAAAGCACTGTAACCTTATACAGGATCACAGGTGAAACATTGCCTAGGAAGACGCTCAGGTCTATATCCTCGCTTTGCACCTGGATCTAAGTATTTGATTGCATGTGTAATACTTACAATTGCTAATTCTTCAACCCCTAACCCTTTCCAACACCCGCCAATAATCTCTTAGAACATCATTTTATTTTTTATCATCATTTTTTTTATCAAACAGAGGTTTTATCTAAATTTCTCTTTTATAATGAATATCATAACTTTTATTTTTTATAATTTTCAGATATATATTAAAAAAACATCTTGTTATAGCCCTTTTTAACTCTCACAGTTTAAATTTATTAAAAGAAATTTTAATTACTTACCTGTGTTAGAGAGGCTTTACCCGTTTAAACCCGGATAAACCCTTTCACACACGGGACCCACCTATGGTAATTTGAACCAACAACCCTATATTGTATAATACTTATAACAATATTGTCATGTTGTATATAGAAACACATCTATAATTAATTATATGCATGATTGACATGTGTCATTGCATCACCATATGTAATGTACTTTGTAAAAACTGAGGATAAATAAATGAAACTATGTAATAGATTAAGAGCTGAGCTAAGCAAGAGACCGAGAGAGAAATAGAAATCAACCTTAAAAAGGAATTTGGCAGCCCGTTGCCAACGAGGTCAAAGGGTGCAGAATGCCGCAGGACGTTCAAAGTCCAAATTCTCACATGTCTCCCCCCCCCCCCCCCCCCTCGGCAAAGATATAAAACCTCGGTTTTAGCCCAACTTAGACAGTCACTTCACCGTCGGCGTGAGCCCTTGTTGGTTGCAACCAGGTCCACCTCATCGACCATGTAAAACAGTAAGAAACCTTTCTCCATCTTGCTCTTAGCTCGACTTTTATCTGTTCATGGAACTTGCCTACTACAACTGTGTCTCTTCGTTTTTTGTGTGTGGACATTCCCAAACTTTCCACTCTGCCTCGACCACGACTGCCTGTACTCTGTGAAAACTGTTAAAGGTCTTCCAAAGTGCAGAGAGGTACTGGAAAACTCTCCACGCCCTGACTGTCCCTCTCGGTTACTACAGGTTTGACCCTCGGTTACCACAGCTATAGCGAGAGTCGACAGGATACCTCATCACAGATAAGTCGACAAAATAAAAAGTTTAATGAACGATCTATTTCAGGATGATATTGGAGGTTTGGATAAAGATGATCATATTTCGATTAGAAATTATACGCCTAAATATAAAAATAAAAGTAGTGTTTATATCGAATCTAAGGAAATAGAGGAAACAATTTTAAAAACAAATATTAAAAAAGCACCGGGCCCTGATTACATTAGTAACAATATGATTAGACAGGCTAAAATAAAAATAATCCCAATTCTGCATAAATTATTCAATAAATGTATAGAAATGGGATATTATCCGGATGAATGGAAAAAATCATTCTTAAAAATAATTCCAAAACCAGGCAAACCGAATTATGAAATAAATAAAAGTTATAGACCTATATCATTGACATCTAATCTATCTAAAACATTTGAGAATATAATAAAAAATAAATTAAGTAACTATTATTTAGAGAATAATTTAATGAGCTCAAGGCAGCATGGTTTTATGAAATCTAGATCAACAATTACTGGAATGGATAAAATTATAGAAACTATATTGAAACATAAACAAAAAGAATTGACTTCCTTGATAGCTATAGATATTGCGGGTGCATTCGACAATGCATGGTGGCCTGCTATTATAAAAAGAATGGATAATGATGATGTTCCTTCAGATTTAATACGGATCATAAAATCTTATTTGAATAATGAAAGGGAGGTGAAATTTACATACGAATCAGAAACTTTTTATAAGAAACTAACTAAAGGATGTCCACAGGGTGGACCTTTATCTCCACTTCTATGGAATATTTTGCTAAATGATTTGTTGATAAATTTTGATCCAATGAATGCAGATATTATATGTTATGCAGACGACGTTACAATAATTTGCTGGAATAAGACTATTGAAGGACTAAAAACCGCAAGTGAATACACCTTAAATTATGTGATCCAATGGTGTAATAGAAATAAATTAACGATCAGTACAGAGAAGACTAATATGCTATACCTACATAACAGACAAAAAATACCTATTAAGGTTAATAACAATATAATAATGCCGGTCAAGCAAGTAAAAATTCTGGGAATGAAATTTTCTAATCACAAATGGAAAAACAAAGTTAACTTTACACTGCATGTTAATGATATTCTGTGTAAGGCAGGTCGTATGAAAAATTTATTATGTTCACTAAGTGGCAATATGTGGGGTTTAGACACTCAAAAGAGGTTAACTTTATTCAAAACAATCATTAGGCCTGTACTTACATACGGTTCTGAAATTTGGTTCAAATATTTAAACAATCGTTGTAAACAAAAACTGAACTCCATGCAGTACCAGATCATTTTATGGGCAGTTAGAGCATACAAAACCACTTCATCAAACTGTGTGCATAGCTTGGCAAAAATTCCACTCCTAACAGACTATATAGAATCCAGAATAATCAAATTTGATCTAGCTCAAAAGTCCATTGAAGATCTAATTACTTACGAACCCCATGCTCCAAGTATAGTCAAATCATTCTTACACGCAAAAATGAATGAAATTTTTGAGAACACTAATGAAATTTTCAGAAGCTTTTTCGTATTAGGAATCCCAAGATTTTTCCGTCCAAATTTTTATAATATCCAATTCATTACAGATGATGGCAATTTTGGGAAATTATGGCAACTATCGGCGCCGTGAAAGAACCAGGATGCTTCTGCGGAGGTGAAATTCAAGACGCGAGACATCTACATCTGGAGTGCCCAATTTTCCGGGATTTTAGGGAAAATAGATTTTGTCGTATTGGACAGCTTGATGAATTTGTAGACAAAAAAGAAAAGTATAAAAATTTTAATCAATTTTGTAAATACATATACAACTTTCTCTTGAATTGGAAAAAAGAGAAGGAATCTTAGAAAAAAAAAAAAAGAACTGCGATGCTAGCTCTGTGTGTTTTGCTTTGTTGTTTGTTTTTCTCTTTGGACAATTTTCTTTAGTTAATTATGTAAAATAATGAATTGAACAGGATTGTATATAGCCGAATTGCTGTAATGCAGTGAAATGTATTGACGCAAATATCCCTGAGTTTGGGATATCGCGTTTCATGATGTTAATAAAGTTAATCTTATCACATATATATTTCTATTTGTTTCACATTTATATATATATATATATATGTGTATATATATATATGGAAAATTTTGCCGGGAGGAAATTAATCCATAGAAGCAATGGGCGCCTCTCCCGTCAAATAGATGGCGTCCAGTTTTTGACGTTTATTTTGACGGGAGAGGCGCCCATTGCTTCTATATATATATATATATATATATATATATATATATATGTCGTAAACCCGGGTAAGACAACAAGTGATTTGGAAACAGTCGGGGTTGAGTGGCAAGGCGTGCAGAGTGGGAAGTCCGCACGGGACAGTAAGTACAAAGTTTGGGATCAAAAGAAGCTCTTCCAGAACGTCTCAAGTCGCACCAGGACCAGGGGGAAGTTGAGGATTAACAGCGGAAAGCTCGGCGTTCTGCATGAAGCCGCGGGGGCAGAGAGGAGCTAAAACGGCAGCCACGAGGGCCGCCGTGAGATGACAACGGACCTAGAACTGAGCGAGCCTGTCAGCAATATCCGTCGAACCTAACTAACATACAACATCTGGAAAAACACTCCTTTTTCTCCCTCTCCGGATATCCTGGTATTGATTCTCATTGGTTAGTCTTATGTGGGTCATCCTCCCCTCCCCTGGGGTGGCAACTGGTGTCACTTTGAGACGTACTGGAAAAGATGTCATACTTTATTACTTACATAGCTTTGTTTAAATTACGATAGAATGTGCCCCCGGTGAGGAAGGTTTGATTAGGGTAGTGAAATAAAATGAAGCGAAAAGCAAGCAAACCTATTAAAAGAGAAATAATTTGGGGCACAAATTAGTTACTAGAATAAAAATAAAGATAAAGGGAAAAGTAGTAGTGACACACTGATATAAGATTATAAAAATACAAAAATATATATATAAGGAGTACACAGGAAGGATAAATTTAAATTAAACACACACAATAGCGAGGGTAAATATTTGGAAAAGTTAGGTATACTATTTACAGTTTTTTGTTACTTAAGGTGCAATGAGTATTTACAACATAATTTCAGGGATGTAATACTAGAACGAGTAGAATTAGAGATAATAAAAGTAATATAAAATATAAAATAAAATTGACTTAAGCAATAAGTTAGGCAGTGACGCAGTGAAGGGTAAAGGAGGAGGGTCTGAATTGGTTTCTGCAAAGGACATCTCAGGAATCCTGCAATACGAGCTTAGAAGCGAAGTATTGTTTGCAGGGATCAGAAATCTCAAGATGCCCTGTAAATAGCATTAGATCAGATGGGCAAAAGGCGTGAAGATCGAATGCGAGGTAGGTAATGGGAGAATATGGGAAAGAAAAGCTGGCTGAGAGAGGTTAAAAAGAGATGGAGGCTCAAGAGCTGCTCTGCTGTCGGTGATTGAGCTCGACCAGATGAAAAATAAAAGTAAAAGAAAAATAAGTGGGCGCATCATGCTTATGATGGCAATGGGTCGAGTGTGAGAGGGGGAAAAATATCTCGCTGGTTACCCAAGCTCTCCGTGTGGAGTTAACATGGGGAGGAAGAGTGTACCAGGTCAATGAATCATTAAAGAAATAAAAATTGTTGACAAGCAGGAGTCTCAGGAACCGTTGAAGAGGTTAGAGGATGGAGGCAGATTGTGAAAACAGGATTCGACTGTTGCCATTGATTGATTGAACCCGGGTTTGAAAAAAAAAAATGAAATGAAGAATGCTGGGACGGTGACCCGGGTGTTAACAAAAAAAAAAATAAGCCATGGATTTTCCTGAACACACCATCAGGATGGGATGGCGAGCAAGGAGTAGTCCACTGGGGCGAATCAATAACAACAAAAAAAAGTCGGCGAACAGGAACTCTGCGATGGACGAGGGGTGGTTAGAACGAAGGCATAGAAGGCCTAAGGAAAAGGATCAAGAGACGAGAGAAGTATGGAAGGCAGAGTTGGAAAGATCAAGATATGAGAAGGGACAGTTGGTAGAAAGTCGTCACTGTTAAAACAATTTTTTTTAAGTTAAATTATATTAGACGTAGGCCCTGGAAAATAAAAATCATAATGTTAAAGAAATATTCAAAAATATCTGAGATGATTATAAAAAATATAAGATAGCACACATCAAGGATCCTAACAATATAAATGAATAAGATTTTTTAAAATGGTAAGTATTTAGGTTAGTGTGTCCCCCACGTGATGCAACGCTTATAAAGGCAAATTAGACGATGTTTGGAAAATTCAAACGTGGTAAATAAAGAATTTAGAAGTTAAATTTTTGAAAGATTAAAATTTGTGAAGATGATTAGGGAAAGATAAAGGTATTCATTATTAGTAATATCGAAAGTTTTACGCTACGTAGAAGAGAGAGAGAGATCCTATCAAGGGACTAGAATTGTCACTGAGCTAAAACGAGGTCAAACGGGGCGGCAATCAAACCGGGGTGTAACGACTAGGCCTCATGCTAAAAATAGTGCGAGGGTGATATCTTACCTCTTCGTATTCCAATTATCCGAGGAAGATTTCTAACATGGGTTTCTAGCTGAATAGACTTGGACTTATGTGACTAAAGTGTTTGCATTGCGGTCAGCCACAGATATAAATATAAATTTTTGAGCATATAAACAAATAAAATCACACGTTTATAAATGAGAGGATTTGAATCACTATATACAGCATAATAAATTGAAATGCAATTATGGTTTGTTTTTTATTTTTTCATAAATATAACTTCAGAGACGTCTCACATGGTGAGAGAGAGAAAAAGGAAAACGAACTTATCAAAAGTAGTAAAATGTTACAAGTAAACTTATAATGGATATCTGAAGGTTTAGAGTGACGCAGTGGTAAAAAGAGAGGAATTCTGAGTTGAATTTTGCAATGGCGTTCGGCAATGCAATACGTGTCTGTGTAAGTGAGATATAGTTTTCATTGACCGAACTCCCAAGAAGTTCCATAATCAACATTAGATCAGACGGGGGAGGTAGGTAAGTTGAGAGTGGAGGAATGGAAAAGGTAGAGTCAAGAGTTGCTTTGTTGCCAATGATGATTGAGCTCGGATGAAAATGAAAAAAAAAGTAATAAAATTGTAAAAATGATGGTTGCAACGATGATCCGAGCGTTGAAGAAAAAAAAACACAAACTGGTCGCTTGAGCTCACTGTTGGGAAATGTACAGCGAGGAAAATTGAGCCAGCTGGTTGAATCAAAAATAAAAAAAATAAAAAAATTGTTTGGCGAACAAGAGACTCTTGACTGTAGGAAATAGGAAAGGTGAGGATTGTGGAAGGTAAAGGGTACTTTTGCCATTGATGATTGAATACCCCGACATGGTTGAATGTAATGAATGTTGTTATCGGGTTATGGATAAAAAAAAGAAAGAATCTTTGGATTCCCTGAACTCGTTATCGGGAATTGTATACCGAGGAAGGATGGTTCAATAGATGAATTAATAAAAAAAAAATGGTTGGCAACAGGAACCCTATGGAAGACTATGAGGTTGTAAGGAAAAGGATTAAGGAGGTATGAGTAAGTGATATAGGATGAGAAGATAGGATTGGGAGAGAGAGAAAGAGAGAGGCATCGATATGAAAAAATAATAATAATCTAATAAAAACAATGATATCAGAAATAAGAGGATCTTAAGGTAATAAAAACATATTATACTGCTGATATAAACTCAAATGATGTTTAAAAAGCTTGAATTTCTAAAGTTTAAAATCTATATATGATGACAGAGATTAAAAAATACTCGAATAGTAATAATTCAAATGATTGCTGGTGGTTGAATATTCTAAGACTAGACGAATGGCCCGGGCAACGCCCGGGTTTTACCCGAGTGCGAATATATTTTAAAAACGTTGTCTTGGGTGGTCGCTATAGACAGGGTGGTCTGTATAGACAGGTGTATGTATCACACAGCTGATAACAGGGTTGTCTAGAGTGACCGCTATAGACAGGGTGGTCTGTATAGACAGGTGTATGTATCACACTGCTGATAACAGGGTTGCCTAGAGTGACCGCTATAGACAGGGTGGTCTGTATAGACAGGATAATGTAACACACTGATGATAACAGGGTTGCCTAAAGTGACCGCTATAGACAGGGTGGTCTGTATAGACAGGTGGAAGTATCACACAGCTGATAACAGGGTTGCCTAGAGTGGCCGCTAAAGACGGGTGGTCTGTATAGACAGGTGGATGTATCACACAGCTGATAACAGGGTTGTCTAGAGTGGCCGCTACAGACAGGTGTATGTATCACACAGCTGATAACAGGGTTATCTAGAATGGCCGCTATATACAGGGTGGATGTATCACACAGCTGATAACAGGGTTGTCTAGAGTGGTCGCTATAGACAGGGTGGTCTGTATAGACAGGTGGATGTAACACTGCTGATTACAGGGTTGCCTAAAGTGACCGCAGGGAGGCAGGGAGGACACGTGTTCGCCGGCAGCCAATGGGCGCGCTTTCTATCCGTGAGCTTCAGACAGAATAAGGCAATTATATATATAGATATAATGATCAATGACAATGAAATCTATATAATAATGTTGGCTTTAATGGTTTATAATAGCTGCGTGTGTTGCAGTATAGGAGTACTGGGATGATTCGGCGGTGGTGGAACGGAATTGAGGAAGTTAACATGGCCGCCGTATTTGTTTTTCTCTGCTCGAGCTTCTTTCGAGCGAAAGGGGCTCACCTTCGAGGAGCTCGTCGAGTCTCGCAGACCTGTACCCGATGTTGTTCAGCACGGCTTCCAGTTGCCAGAAGAAGTGTTCCGCGGATAGGTGCCATAGGGGTCATATGCACGTGGCGCCGTCACTTCTTGGAGGGCCTCGGTCAGTCAGTCTATCAAGGTGTCCACGCTGGGCCGGATGTAAGTGGCGGGCAACTCAGAAGCGTCCACATAGCGTTCCCCGTCTTCGTCCATAGTCCACTGCCCGCCGTCATAATCCTGTCGACTTATACGCGTCTACTGTCGTAAACCCGGGTAAGCCAACAAGTGAGTTGGAAGCAGTCGGGGTTGAGTGGTAAGGCGTGCAGAGTGGGAAGTCCGCACGGGACAGTAAGGACAAAGTTTGGGATCAAAAAACGCTCTCCTAGTACGTCTCACGTGACACCAGGACCAGGGGAAAGTTGAGGATTAACAGAGGAAAGCTCGGCGTCCTGCATGAAGCCGCGGGGGCAGAGAGGAGCCAAACGGTGGCCACGAGGGCCGCCGTGAGATGACAACGGACCTAGAACTGAGCGGGCCTGTCAGCAATATCCGCCGATCCTAACTAACTGTCAACATCCGGATAAACGCCCCTTTTTTCTCCCTCTCCGGATCCCCGGGTATTGATTCTCATTGGTCAGTCTTATGTGGGTCATCCCTCCTCCCATGGGGTGGCAAACTGGTTTAACTTTGAGACGACTGGAAAATACGTCATACTTTATTACTTACATAGCTTTGCTTAAATTACGATATATATGTGTGTGTAAATTGTACTGTGATAAGGTGGCTAAATTGAGAAAAAGGCATTTTCTTATCGTGCAACTGTAAATTAGCTGATGGCTTCCGCCATCTGCCGAAATAAATATCAACCATTCTTTTCACTATATATATATTACCCGGCTTCGCCCGGATTCTCTCTTAGTGAACGAATAATTATTTTACAAATATTATATATTATGATGGAATCCTATTACGCTTTAAAGTGTAATAATTTGAAAAATACAAATTTGCATAGTAAACACAAATGATGATTATAGCAACAATGATAATTAATTAGAATCATCATGTCTACTAAACAGAGTGCTAATGATATGATTATGATAATTTTCTTTTTGCAAAATTGTGATCCCATAAATCATATCATGGGTAATCGGAGGTAAGACATATTTGATTGTCATTTAAGGAACAAGGTGACTGACTGCCCGCCAGCCAGAGTTTTTTTTTTTTTTCACAGTCTCTTTTCTTTTCTCTAAGAACTCTGGCAGTCCATCGGTGGCGGAGTCTTTCCCGCTGGGCGCCATCGATGAATATCTTGTATATATTTTTATATATTTGTATTGGAGAGGTTAGATTGACCAAATCTAGCTAAGCTCGCCTGGCGGCGCCACCGCCGGTGAGAAGCGGTGCGCCTGCGTAGTTGGTGACGAAGAATCAGAGGTGGTGCGCATGCGTGGCGGAAAAAGAAGCAGAAAGAACTTTTACCAAAAAAGAAGGGAAGCGACGCCATTTAAACGCGCGTCAAACTTTTCATATTTAATTCTTTGTGCTTTAATTAAAGTACCTAAATTTATTCCAAAGTCATTCTTCAATTAACAAGTAAAGTACACTATTTTAAACATGTATATTTATCAATTATTTTATATATTTATATTCATTTATTAATATATCTATCAATATATAATCTTATTTATTCACCTTTATATTTTATCTGTATTTAACCTTATATAATCTTATATGGACATTGTTATATATCAGTTTCAATCTCTTTCTCTCTCTATAATCTACCCCTTATGACCAAAACGTCAACACAACTAGGCTCGTCCTCATACTGCTGACATCACAACATCAGTCTTGCAGATGGTGATCAGGTCATGACATTGAGCTGTTCAGTCCTCAATTGAAGATCTGTGAGAAGCCATGACATACGTACATCAAAGCTTTCAAGCACGAACTGTACAGAAAGTGACGCGGATAAATAATACGGACATGGAGAAAAATACCCCGAGATCAAAACACTTTTGGATCAAATGCTTTCAACGATTCAACATTTTATAGATACTCGTTGGAGACCACCTTTTACACCCTCAGTGTAGCGGAATAAACTTTGTTCAATTCTTTTATTTTTTAAATCATTTGTCTATATAATAACCTGAGCATTCTAGCCTAGTTTCATATTTCACCAGTTCCTTCTGGGTGTAACACTCTCTATTTACACTAGTTTAAGATATACTCAGTTTTAAAAATTGCATATGTAGATTAATATATACGGATATATACACTTCTTGATCCTTTCCTGCCTACCAGCGCCATCTGGCAGAGGCTGTTAGCAGCGCGGCTCATGCGCAAGGCCACTTCTTTTTTTGTTGTTGTTCACGATTACATATACACACAATATAGCAGTCCTACCTACATAAGATGTTTTCTAAAAATAGTTATATGTCGACTTCAAAAATAATTTAGCATTCTAGTTTGAATATTTTCTCTCCATCTGCCACGTTCTATTTGTTGAATACACCATTTCTATCTTTCTCCGCGATATCTGGTGTTAAAAATATCGATGAGCGAGATGCATAAGACACACAGCTATGATTTGCATAACTTTATTGGCGAAAGGACAGCTGCTCACATCACCACGACACACCGGATCCTGGACACATAGCATAGACCATTCATCTCGGAAACTTAGTTAGAGATTTTTTTTTATTAATTCGTTTATATCATTAGAAATATCCTCGCAGTCCATACATTTATCTGGTAGGAAAAGAACGGATATATTGAGCTCAGCCGTGTCGAACAGTTCTAGACAGTGGGCCTGGATTGACAAGACGGTTGCAATCAGGATGTTGTAGTCACACGATAGGAAAAGCGAAAGCGATATACAGTAGAACCTCCCTGTAAAGAAAACCTAATTTCAGAGCCAAAGTGTCCTTTAGGGAAAGGTGTCCTCTTACCGGAGAGTTGCTAAATTGTAAAAATTGAAATATTGCAAATTAAAATTGTCCTTTGAGGAGAGGTGTTCCATAAAGGGAGGTTCTACTGCATTGTATCACTTTAATGAGAAATGTATGTAAATATAGGTGCAATATATTCTTCTTCTTTTTTATCTCCACTCAATCATTAGGGTATCAAGTTGTGACCTTTGATGGTATTTGACAACCATCATGACTGGGTGAAGTAGAATGCGTTTGCCTTTGTCATTAATACTGGGAGCACTACTCAGTGGCAGGCCGACTTAGCTCCAAAAGAAATGGCCGTCTCTGACATGAGGAACAGACGCCATGTGCAGCCGCTCCTAACATGGAGTACAAACGCTGCTCATCCTGTATTCTTAGATTAGGAGCCCTTACAGGGTACTATCAGCCGGGCCAGCTGACCCCGGTTTTTTAGCGAGCTTGTTACTGCTCCCCCTCCTCCTTTTTCATCCGGGCTTGGGACCGGCAAAGACGGAGTTTAGGTGCAATATATAAAGGATAAAGCGACAAAAATCGTCTTTAATTTAACATTGGTGTCGGTATCCTTTGCTCTTTACAGCTCCAATTCCCCCGACCTTTGTCGCCATACGGACATCATGAGATTGATAACTTTTCTATATAGATAATAGGGGCTAACAGAGTTTTCAGTTGTGAAGTTGAAGCTATCTCCTCCAAAGATACTTACCTATATATATCCATCTATATACAAAATATTTCGTTATTTTTGCTTCATGTGATCGTTTTATTTTTAGAATATTAATAGATTTATTTATTTTTAATTTATTCGATTTTGCAATCATAGATTTTTGCCTTCAAATTTTGCTCATCTTTTTTTAAATTATCTTATTTGTTATTTATCATCATCGAATTGTTTATTTTTAAAACACTTTTTTTTTTTAATACTAGCGGACGTACCCGGCTTCGCCCGGGTTTTACCCGAGTAAAGGTTTGTCTAACGAATCTCTCGATAAAGTGAACATTTTTTCCCGGTCCCTTTAAAAATACTCGATAAGTTGAATAAAATCAATATTAATTGGTTCCCTCGGTAATTGGAAGTTAAAGGAATAGTATCTTGCCTTGGAATTGTATCATTATTCTTGTCTCAAATAAATTGCCGTGTCATCCTGAATTTTGTCTTTCCTAATCATCGTATCATCATGATAATATTTAGAGCAGATTGTTGAATTATAACAGATAAATTAGAATATTTATCTTGATTATTTTAAAGCGAAAAGTTATTTCAAAAATTTTATTTGCTAGAAACCTTCCCAGTACTATACTAAATAACTTCCCAAAGTTTCATGGCGTTCCAATGAGTGGTTTGGTCAGGCATAAAGGACAAACAGACCACACACACACACACACATACATTCATTTATATATATATAGATTACTTTTAATTAATTTCTAATATATATTTCGTATTTCTGATTTAATTGTTGCTTTTATTTTATTCATAATTACTTTATTATAATTAGAATTGTATAAGCCTAGCTTTGTTATAGTTTTTCATTTAAATTTAGCTCCATTTTTGTGTCTGGTTTTCTTTTTTGAAGTGTCTTTTCTATTGTCTTTGGCATCTTTTTTTTCTCATAAATAGGCTGATGCTTTATTTGTATAATCATTTGTTGATTACTTAATTAGAATTGTGAGCATAGCTTTGTTATAGTTTTTCATTTAAATTTAGCTCCATTTTTGTGTCTGGTTTTCTTTTTTGCAGTATCTTCTTGGAATCTTTTTTTTTCTCAATCAATTGTTCAGGACATCAAAATCTGGTCGATTTATTATGTGTCGAATTAACGAGGTTGTACTGTATATATAAAACTAGAAATGTAGTCGTTAATAAGGTCCTTTAAATAGATTCATTCCTTTTATATGTTGTCTTATCTGCAATATAGTTGCATTGTTTTCAATTTTATTTTCTCTCTCTGATTTGTTAAATTTTTCTTTTTTTTTTCACTCTAAATATATTTATTAAAACTTTTTGACCAATGCCTATAGTTTCTTCTCTGAAATTGTTTACCAAACATGAGTCAGTTTTTTCTCAGTGTTGACAGTGTGGAGTGTGTGAGAATGTGGAGGAGCAAAATTACTACTTTTTTCCATTTTGAAATATCTATATAATTTTTCACCAATGCCTATAGTTTCTCACCTGAAAGGAATTTTTTGTATTATTTGTTTGTTAATAAACTATTTATTTAAATGAATTAAAACGAGACCTGAATATAAGATACGCCTCTTTAGGTCTCGTTTTAATTCATTTAAGTATTAATATTGAAGAGTTGATTTTGTCGCGATTTACCTCCAAACTATTTATTATCAATTATTTTGGTCTTCTCTTTATTTACTAATTTCCCCACTACTCTATACATAAATTTTGTAGATTTTCAGTGGCCACTGTCGCATCTGTAATACATTTTTTGCGGCAAAGTTGTATTTAAACAACAATCAACTGTCGAAATTTGAATTTTTAAAGGGTAAAATTATCAGAAGAGTCGAATTATATATCGATAGCGTCGAATTACAGTTTGTAATATGATAGACCGTAGGTCGGTACATCAAAACAGGGTCGAAATATCATGTGTCGAATTAACGAGGTTATACTGTATATATAAAACTAGAAATTTAGTTTTCAATGAGGTCATTTAAATTAATTCATTCCATTTATATGAAAATTATAATTATACCGCGAATGTTTCTTTTTTTAAAAATCGAAATTTATTTTCAAAGAGAAATAGCGACATTTCTAACTTTGAGATGAGGTATGGAAAGGTGAAACATGAAGAGTAATGGAGAACGGAAAAATAAAAAGTGTCCAGGGGCGGGAATCGAACCCACACCCTTCTGCAGAAGGGTGTGGGTTCGATTCCCGCCCCTGGACACTTTTTATTTTTCCGTTCTCCATTACTCTTCATGTTTCACCTTTCCATACCTCATCTCAAAGTTAGAAATGTCGCTATTTCTCTTTGAAAATAAATTTCGATTTTTAAAAAAAGAAACATTCGCGGTATAATTTTAATTTTCGTTTTACAATCATCAGCCGCGTTATATTGTATTTTAAATTCCATTTATATGTTGTCTTATCTTCAATATAGTTGTGTTGTTTGTATTTTTATTTTCTGATTTGTTAAATTTTTCTTCTTTTTTTATTTTAAATATATTTTTTAAACCTTTCATCAATGCCTATAGTTTATCACCTGAAACAATTTTTTGTATTATTTGTTCACTAATGAACTATTCATTATCAATTTTATTTTGATTTCTACTCCTCTCTTTATTTTCTTATTTTCACCACTGCTCTATTCATTAATTTTCTACATTTTTACACTGAGCTGTCTAATATGTTGTTAATTATAAGGTTTGTTATGGATGATATGATTCCATTCTCATTTTGATATTGAAATATATAAGATCTGCCCGAATGTATATATTTTACTTATAAAGTATTTTCACACACCCTTATATTTAAAATGATGCATCTTGGAAATCAGATTATACCCATTGCAATTTTTAAGCCACTACTGTATATCATTGTGGGCCCTTCGGGTAAACCCGGGGCGTTGCCCGGGTCACTCGGCTAGTTAATATACAATATACAGTAAAACCCCGCTAATACGAACCCTGGATATAGCGAACCTCCTCTTATAACGAACCCACGGCGATTCCAAATTCCATTCCATTGAAAATACCATCGTTATAACGAACTTTGCGATTTTTAAAATAACGAACTACCGCTATAACGATCCTATTTTTGGTCCCAAAATGGTAATATCTATTAAAAATACTAGGCTTATAACGAACTTAAAATTGTGATTTAAAAAAAAAAAATAAATAAAATAAAATTTTGAGCATGTTTAAGCTCACGGATCGCGATTTCAAAACAAAAAATTAGCGGCATTGTTTGTTTTCATTTCCATTCTATTTTTGCTGTATGTTGTATAAATCTTTACACATTATACTTTCATTTAATAGAATATATTTACATTCGACAATTTTGAAATATAAGAAATATACAAATGGCTTCCAAAATAAGGAAAAGAAACAAAGAATGGCGTTCGAAAATAAAATAGTGGCAGCATGCCCTTTTAGAAGCGTTCTATATCAAGTTTAACCTAGGCTAAAAATAATTCCAAATTATTTTAAAGCCAAAAAGGGTTTGAATAATAGGTTAAAAAAATTAATATACACTTCAGAAGAATATGTGGAAACTAGAATTGGAAGAAGAAGAAGAAGAAGAAAAAAAAGTCCCCCAAATTCCCCGTGTCTCATGGGCCACAAATAAATCGACTTATAAATTCTCAAAAGCTACCACTACAGTTCTATTTTTAGAATGAAATTCTTGTTAGGTATATGATTTATTCAGGGTTCGCGGATATTCCCCCTGGCCGATCGTTTTACTACCGATTTTGTGTTTGCAAATTGGCGTTTTTTATTCGCAATTTTACCGATCGCGCTATCAAACAACATATTTCGCGTCCGAATTTTCTGAATTGGATACTTTTAATTCATCCTCAATTGATTCAGAATACACAGAGCTTTATTCCTTTGATGGAAATAACGATATTTTAAGACAATTCTGATTTTCCAATTTTACTTTTCACTTTCAAATAACAAGGTATTAGAGGCATTTTTTCAAATAAATTTAGTATTATATTATTTGAGAAAGATGTTCTAAAATACTCTTATACCTTTTAAATATATAACTAATAATGTTTTGCCTAGGGGATTTGGCTTATTTTTTAAATAATACATAGGTTTATATATAAACATGTATGCTAATGATAAGAAGAACCTATTATCAAATGACTTATTTTGATATTCAGCATTACTGTAAAGAAATAGGTCAATTTAGGGAATTAAAACAAAATGACCATTTTTAAGTGGCTGCCTTTTCCTGTTTGTATGGCTTTTTTTTTAATTATACGGTCTAAAAATTTAGAAAAGTTTTAAAAAATGGCCAAACAGTGGCTATAGTGAACCAAAAGCTCTGTCCCATTGGGGTTCACTATAGAGGGGTTTTACTGTACTTGTATTATATATACTTTTAACATTTATAAATGTATACATTATACATTTTAATATACTTATATTATGTATACACATACGCATTAGGTTTACCGCAACTTCATACAAGTTATTGTTGAAAGGAATAAAATTTGACACTGATGATGAAGCACTGCAAGTCTTTATCAATGCCGTAAATTCCATCCCCGAAGATGGCTGGTGTAAGTGCTTCGATAATTGGTTTTCACGGATGAAATCTTATATAGGTGCTAGGAGTGAATACTTTGAGGAACTCTGAAAATTTAAAAGTTGCAGCTTTAATAAAAATAAGTGATTGCAAAACCTTTTGGAATGCCCCTTGTATCAATATTTCATCCCAGATGACATTATAACATATTTCACATTTGTTACACATCAAGGAAAAACAAACAAAAAAAATTATAAACATAAAGATTAAATTTAAAAAATTCCTTGCTTGTCTCCTTTTAATTGCATACAAGGTCTAATAGATTGGTAGAGATGTCAAGTACAGGGTCGCAACAACCGCCAGGCAAACTTTTGACAAGACCCGTCCTGGTACCAATCTATTTCCATCTACGGTTGAACCATTAGGGTTTCCATTTTAAAATATGAATAATATTGCAGCTATATGTTATCTCTAATTTGCACTAGGAATTTGCATTAATGAAATTTATCCATAAAATTAAACTTATTTCACAACAATGAATCTTGAGAGCCGTGAGAAGGCCTACTCAATTCATGAGGTAAATCCCCTTATGAATTATAGGAAGGAGACACCTCTATAAATTCAAATAAGATTGGATAATTTTCAGCTACTGTCAAAAACAAAGGTACAAATAAGAATATGTAGAAGAAATAAAGAGCATCATTGATATAGTTTCAATTGGTATTCTCCATCTTAATTGATAAACTATGTAAATAATAATGATACTTTTTTTATACTTTAAAAATTACTCCCTAATTTTTATCCTTGGAGGGAAGAAATGGCATAATAAAAATATGATTTTTATTATTCATAATATAATTAAAATTATAGAACAAAATAATTACATAACCATAATATTTATTAAAATTGTTTTCCTAATATAACTGAAATTATAATTTAAATAATCAAATTAAAAATAAAAACTAAACACAGAGTTAATTTTAAAATGTAAAGGAATGCCAAACAAAAAGAATATAACCTAATTTGCTATTTTTTAAAACCATTGTTGATTGTTTTGGTATGAAAAACTGTTTGCTTTGAGAAATAATGAAAATAAATATAATTTAGGGAAAACATAAAAGGTTATTCTTTATTTTTTTTTATCCACGACTGCATGAAAGGTAACGTATCTAAAATATATGTTTTTTTAATGACATACTAGACGGGTGACCCGGGCTTCGCCCCGGGATTGACCCGTGTGCATATCTACCCGAGTGATATATATTTAGATAAGATTTTTTTAATAATTGTTTGTTATTAGCATTTTCTATTTGTTTGCATCAGCATAATTTTATCTAATCTTTGATAGAGGGCGCTGTTCGTGAGCTAAGTAGAATAATTTGAATATATAGTTTTAATAATTGATTTATGTTGAATATATGAATTCAATTTTAGACTTTAATATTTTATATAATATTGTCACTGAATAATTATTTTAAATATTCTGTGGTATATCATCATTAATATTTCCATAGTTATCACTCCTCACTATTCTTATATATTATTACTTGTAAATAATGGTAAGATATAGTTTTGCATAAATAAACTATTTTCAATTACTAAAATCGTATGTATTAATTTCTAAAATAATATAAAACCCTAAAACCTTTCTAACAGTGGCAGCATAAAGCGTGGTTATAACTTAAAATCTAAAATCGTAAAAATAAAAATGGCTGCTGTTATGGAAGATATTTCGATTATAGATAAATTAAAAGACTCTGAAAATTTTGATATTTGGAAATTTCAAATTAACATTATTTTTAAAGCTAATAATTTAATTGAAACAATAAATGGCAAATTGTGTTTTAAAGATCAAAAGGATGAAAAAGAAAAAAAACGTATGGATAATAAAAGATGCTAAAGCCCAAAAATATATTATTTCGAGCATCGATAAAACGATATTAACACACATAATACATTGTGAAAATGCCAAATCAATGTATGACACCATATGCAGAATATTTGAAAGAGATGATGAACAATTAAAATGTAAGCTGCTACAAGAATTTCACACTTATAAATTTGATAAAAATGTAGACCTTGTAGCCAACATAAGTAATTTAAGAAATTTGGCTTTTAAACTCAATAATCTAAAACAGAACTTTGATGACAATATTGTTATTTCAAAGATTTTAACAATTTTGCCAGAAGATTATAATTATTTTTGTACTGCTTGGGAGTCAACTGGAAAAGATGAAAAAACTATTGAAAATCTAATATCAAGATTGACCACTGAAGAAATAAGAAGAAATAGACAGAGCCAACCAGAAGACCGAGTGGCTATGAATGCAACAAAACAAAAGGTATGTTTTACTTGTAATAAACCAGGACATATATCTAAAAATTGCACCCAAAGAAAATTCTGCAAATTTTGTAAAAAAACTAACCATGAAGAAAAGGACTGTTTCTTTAAGAACAACAGTAAACCTGCTGCTAAAGTAAACAAAGAACAATGCAGAATATGTAAAAAGTTTAATCATAAAGAAAAAGACTGCTATTTCAGGAACAAAGAAAAGCAACCTCCCATTGCTTTCATTGCTGAACAAAGAGAAGAATATGATAAAAGATCATCAGTCACTTTCATTGTTGATAGCGGATCCACCTGTCACATGATTAATGAAGAAAAGTTGCTTGATCATCAAAAAAAGTGTGATGTGAACATCAATGTTGCCAAAAAAGAAGAAGGTATGAGAGCAAAAACTTCAGGACAATTTAAGGGGAGACAATGTAACCTAAATGAAGTAATATTTGTGCCTGAATTATCAAAAAACCTTATGTCAGTGAGCTCAATTGTTAACAACGGAGGAGAAGTAAATTTTAAAGGTGATAAAGTGACAATTTTGAAAGATGGAAAAAAAGTTCTAGAAGGAGATCAACTTGAAAATGGACTTTATGCTGTAAATATTGAACAACATTTTTCAAAGCAAAATGACTCAAACCTTACCTTACCAAGTGAAAACAAAACCCAAGAATGGCACAGAAAATTGGGACACATTGGGATGCAGAATCTAAGAAAACTTGAAAGTTTGGTTGATGGTATGGAGCTTAACAAATTGGAAAAACAGGAAAATGATGTGTGCGAAATTTGCATCATGGCAAAGCAAACTAGGAAGTCATTTGGAAATGAAAGATCTAGAGCTACCCGACCTTTGGAAATTGTTCATACTGATTTGTGCGGCCCAATAGAACCCTTAACACATGATAATAAGAAATATATAATGACATTTTTGGATGATTATACACATTTCTGTTATGTGTATTTGCTCAGCAATAAATATGAAGCAAAAGAATATATTAAAGAATATGTAAATGAAGTAGAAAGATTTTTAAATGCGAAAGTGTCAAAATTAAGGTGTGATAATGGCGGTGAATATGCCAATACGCAAGTTAAAGAATGGTGCAAAATGAAAGGAATAATACTTGATTTTACAGTTCCATATACTCCACAATTGAATGGAAAAGCAGAAAGGTTGAATCGAACTCTGATTGAAAAAACCAGAGCACTTTTGCTGGATTCCAAATTAAATAAGGAAATGTGGGGAGAGGCCACAAGAGTCGCTGCCTATTTAATCAACAGAAGCCCTTCAAATACAGTACAAACAACACCAGCACAGATGTGGTTTGGAAGAAAGCCTAATCTTTCTAATGTAAAATTATTCGGGAGTGAAGTGTATGTCAAAAAATTGGATAGTAAAAGTGAAAAATATTCACTTATCGGATACAGTGGAAATGGATACAGATTGTGGGACATGCAGAAAAGAAGGATTATAATTGCAAGAGATGTGGTGTTTACAGGAAAACTAACAAATGAAATGACCAGTGTCATTCAGCCAAGATACAGAGAAGATCTGGATTCTGAAATAGAGGAAAGTCAAGACACTAAAATGGAATTGGATACCCATGATAAACCACAGAACTCGACCAATTCAAGATATATGTTAAGGAATAGAGAAAATATCAATAGACCTGAAAGACTAAAAGATTATGAAGTGTTGAATTCTGTTTCTGAAGAAATAGGATTGTTAACATACAATGAAGCTGTAACCGGAGTAGACAAAGAAAACTGGGTAAAAGCAATACAGGAAGAAAAAGATTCATTGAAGAAAAATGAAACTTGGGATTTTGTAAATGCTGAAGAAGTTAAAGGAAAGAAGATACTCAGTTCTAGATGGATATTCAAGATAAAGGATGGTGGACATTATAAAGCAAGACTTGTTGCTAGAGGAAATGAACAAAAAGGACTAGATTTTGATGAAACCTTTAGTCCAGTAGTAAGTACAATTTCTTTAAGAATGTTGTTATCCTTAAGTGTTAAGAAAAAATCTAAAGTTCAAAACTTTTGATGTCAAAACTGCATTTCTCTATGGATATTTGGATGAAGAAATCTTCATGTATTTACCAGAAGTATATGAAGATAACAAAATATGTCGACTAAAGAAGGCACTTTATGGACTACGACAAGCACCTTCAAAGTGGAATAAAAGATTTGAAGCCTTTTGAGAAACAAAAGGACTGGTGAAATCAAAATTAGAAAATTGCATTTTCAAAAACCAAAATGGAAGTTTAATTTTGGCTTTATATGTTGATGATGGAATGTTGTTTGGAAGTGATGAAAAAGAAATGGACAATTTGTTGGTAGAACTGGCACAAGAATTTGAAATAAGAATAAGTAATAATCCTGAAATGTTTGTTGGCATGAATATCATGAATAAAGATGAGGGACTGATACTTTCTCAACATGACTATATAGAATGTGTTCTAAAAAAATACAACATGTTGGATGCAAAGCCGGTGACAACTCCAATTGTAGAAGGAGCTGTGAAAATTGATCCTATATTAGAAAACAAATCTGAAGGTAATTTTCCATATAGAGAAGCTGTTGGAAGTCTCCTATATTTAGCAAACAAAACCAGACCAGATGTGGCTTATGCAGTTGGTTATGAAAGTCGTTCGATGCATGAACCGACAAACCAGGATATACAAAATGTTAAAAGAACTATGAGATATTTGAAACAAACCAAAACTTTTGGACTTCACTATAGTAAACAAGATGAAGATATGGAACTTAATGCATATTGTGACTCAGACTTTGCTGGAGACATGAAAACAAGAAAAAGTACATCCGGATATACAATTTTGTTTGGTAAAGGACCAATAAGCTGGAGTTCAAGAAAACAACCAATTGTAGCCTTATCCACTACTGAGGCAGAATATATTGCTGCAGCTGAATGTGTGAAAGAACTCATTTATATAAAAGCACTTATTGAAGAACTTACAAATGAAACCATACTTGCTAAACTAAATATTGACAACCAAAGTGCAATGACTTTAATGAAGACAGGACAAATGAACAGAAAGACAAAACATATAGATGTTCGATATCATTTTTTGAAAGATCAGATAAGAGAAAATGTTGATGTTCAGTTTTGTCCAACCCAAGACCAAGTTGCTGATATCCTAACCAAGCCTCTGCCAAAGGAAACTTTTGAAAAACACAGATCTTCACTGCTACAGATGTTTTGATAGAGTAATTAAAACTCTAAAACATGAATTCAAGAAGGAGTGTTGAATATATTAATTCAATTTTAGACTTTAATATTTTATATAATATTGTCACTGAATAATTATTTTAAATATTCTGTGGTATATCATCATTAATATTTCCATAGTTATCACTCCTCACTATTCTTATATATTATTACTTGTAAATAAAATGGTAAGATATAGTTTTGCATAAATAAACTATTTTCAATTACTAAAATCGTATGTATTAATTTCTAAAATAATATAAAACCCTAAAACCTTTCTAACAATTTATATATATTTTTAAATAGCCTATCGTCTTCCCCGTATTTTTACCTATGTATGGAAATTTTGGTTTGAATTAGTGAACTACTGCGAATTTGTATACCGGACATACAAACAAACATACAAACATTGATTTATATATATATATGTCATAACATATGCTCTTCCAGGAATAATAAAGTAAATCTACAGTCGACCAGAGAGAGAGAGAGACGTAGAGAGAGAACGCAGGTAAAGTACGGTCATTTGGGACACCAACGACCACATTCCAGGGGACTGACCACATGCCATTCTTGGAACCCTGCAGGGCTATTTTTGGATAGTCGGGGGTGGTGCGCGACACAGAAGGCAGCCGTCCAGCGGTGGCAGCCGCTGGCGCTCTCTCTCTCTCGGATGGCTTCCAGATTCCTCTTCCAACTCGTCGTGTGATTATTTCTCTCCTCGCCACATTATTACCACTATATTGCCACATTGAAAGTCGACAGGATCATATCATAGAAGAGTCGACAGGATCATATCACAGAAGAGTCGACAGGATAAGACCTGGCCGGGAAGCAAATCCCTCATATACCGGAGTATATGAAGAAACAAGAAGCCAAGCCACGATGATCTGCCAAACCCAACTCAACTGTAACCACTCCTCTTCGAGCCCTCAACCCCTTCCTCGCCAACTTTTGAACCGTTACCCTGAAGAAGTGATCGCCTACGACGGAGATGAAGCTGCCGCCCACTTCTTCCAGCACTAGATCTGCCCAAGAACGACCACCGTACCAGGGCAGGACACCTTCCTCCATCATGGACAAGACGCCGCCATATCCCTGCCGCTGCTGTGGTGTACAACACTGGTACGCACAGTGTCACAGACAGAACTCTCCCGAAGCTCAATGAACTTACCTGCGCCCTAAACCAACTTAACTCGTGAGTGTAATTGTTTTAACTTCTACCATTCATTCTTTAAATAAGTCATCCCTTGTAAATTGTCCCAATATTTACATAATTAGCTCCATTTATTCTCTCTATGCCTATTAACAATGATTTTATTCTCCATACTATTTATCTAGATATTTGTAACTCATTTAATTAGTTACCTTACCAGTAGAATTTAACAATCGTCATTTTAATTAAATAATTTCCATTTTAACGTAACTTAAAAAAAAAAAATTGGAATTCTACCTATTAATGCTTTACGATTTTTACTATTAACAATAGATTTTCATAATCAATTTATCTATAAAAATATGCCTCCAGCACCTAAACTTTTGTATACCTAATTGTTTATGACCTTTCCTACTTGTAAGCACGGCTCACGAAAAATAATTTCTTTCCCTAAACGACTCAAAATTCACCCTGTAATTCAAGCGTCGAAGAATTCCAACCGCCACGTGAGTCTTGCTTACAACCAACCCTTGGTGACTCTTATCTATCTTTCCCTTAATGTCCCACTCATTCTTACAACTTTTTCAACCTTATACCAGCTCAGGACCTTTTATAGAATTATTGATTAATCAATTATCGAACTTCTATATTGTCATTTCAAAATCCTAATCTACGCCCTTCATTTATGATAATATATTTCGCAGTTCATTTCTAGCATATCCACCGACCCACACCATCTAGCCAATGGTGTGTTCGTCACAGGATGCAGATTGACTAACTGTTAGATATTTATCAACTCCTTTTTGTTCGCACTTGAACAATCTGCATCGAGCGACACAGTTCGCCCCTTCTTCTTGCGCCACACGTTCGCCACACGGACCCTGTCTTCAAATCTATGTTTGTCCATTGTCCAAACCAGCACGATATAGCCTACCTTCGATATTTCCCACGGAGGTACGTTAAGCATCGTCGCTGATTCTGTCCGGTCCGTCATCATTTCGCGCAGACATGGGTCTTACTTTCAACCCACCGCGAAATCATCGCCTCGCACAAGCTCCCACGAAGGTTCAAACACCTCGTGTCCGAGCAGCTTGTCACTTGTAACGGACAACGCCGTCCTCGTCCCAATTTTTGGCACTGTGCGCGCATACTTTCCGCAAATTAAATATAAGTCCATTCAACTTCCTCACCTACACACGGGACTTTTCCCCTCGGACTCGCTACACAAGTAACTGCATAGATAAGTTAGATCGGCCCAGGGCAAGTTTCCCCTCGCTCTGTTCGCCAAGGTTCTAACATTGTATGTAGTTTTATATTTACCTCAGTCCTGAGCTCACACAATTACCAACCTCAATCTCATTTCTCGTACTCTACACCTATAGCACAGAGAGCCCATGACAAGTTTCCCCTTGCCATGTCCGCCTGAAAAATATCTTAAAGTGTAGAGTTCCCAGTCTTAATGATCTTCAGAATTTCATCATGTATTTGTGACTCCCCTTCTCCTTATTCACACTCCTCAATGTCATTTACCTTATAGTACATTAGATTTTGTTGTATATAGCCTTTTATAACCTTGATATTTTCAAAGATTTCCTTAAATGTCAAACTCTCCGGTGTTGTAAAATTGCTTGTAAATAATATTTACTTGTGTACTATACAATATTTTATTTACATAAAACTATGTCACCATTACCTTAATTAATTTCAACTGTAAAATTATTTTCTCTATTCCTGGCTTCACCAGCTTTAAGTATACTCAAACCATGTTCAGCCTTCTTCAATGGGGGCCATATGTCATAATATATGCTCTTCCAGGAATAATAAAGTAAATCTACAGTCGACCAGAGAGAGAGAGACCTAGAGAGAGAACGCAGCTAAAGTACGGCCATTTGGGACACCAACGACCACATTCCAGGGAACTGACCACATGCCATTCTTGGAACCCTGCAGGGTTATTTTTGGATAGTCGGGGGTGGTGCGCGACACAGAAGACAGCCGTCCAGCGGTGGCAGCCGCTGACGCTCTCTCTCTCTCGGATGGCTTCCAGATTCCTCTTCCAACTCGTCGTGTGATTATTTCTCTCCTCGCCACATTATTACCACTATATTGCCACATTGAAAGTCGACAGTATCATATCACCGAAGAGTCGACAGGATCATATCACATATATATATATATATATATATTATTAAAAGGTTTTATAATTTTTTAAGGAAAGTTATAGAAAATTTCGATGTTGAATTGAGAGTATAATGTCGAATTGAGAGTATAATGTCAGTAGAGCAACCTATTACTGAACGAATAAGTAGAATTAAATATAATTTATATGAAAGATAGTTGTAAATTAATGATGATTAAACCAAATTATAAAATATTATTATTTGGGTATCAAAAAGGTTTTAATTTTTTATGTAACAATATAGGGTTATAACAAATTAACGCTTTTACCTCGGCCATTACGCGTCATTTAGGCAGAACATAGAAAAAAAGGAAGAATTGAAGAAATTAGGGTAGGATTAGGGTAGGTAATTCTACTGTCCTATAAGCTTATGTCCATATTTTTCTTAAACACCATTTCTCAGATTCCATCCTTCAGTGCTGCGTATATAAGCAGAATCGTCCATTACAGTAATAGAGCTCTTAGAAGCGGTCTGGTGGATTAAATTGGCGAAACCGCTGGGAGGGTTCACCACTGATGAGCCAAGCCCTCCCAATATATTTTTTCATCGCAGTAAGGACAAAAGAAGTTTGTATTCTGTATAAAAGAAACATACGTGCTTCTAAATCCTTTCATTTTATATGTATAGATGGCGCGTTATTGCTTTGTGTTAATATATGCCTAACTGGCCTTGTGTTTATTGTTTACGGAAGACCATTGCTCGATGCAAATATTTGTGTGTAATTCTACTGTCCTATAAGCGTATGTCCATAATTTTCTTGAACACCATTTCTCAGATTCCATCCTTCACTGCTGTGCATATAAGCAGAATCGTTCATTATAGTATTAGAGCTCTTAGAAGCGGTCTGGTGGATTAAATTGGCGAAACCGTTGGGAGGGTTCACCACTGATGAGCCAAGACCTCCCAATATATTTTTTCATCCCAATAAGGACAGTAAAAGTTTGTTTTTCGTATAAATGAAACATTCGTGTGATGTAATTGTACATATTCAGATGTAAATATGTAAATATGGTTTTGCATATAGACGCTCGAGTTATGATATATATAGAGACAATTGGATGTTGTCAGTTAGTTAGGAAAGTTCCGTTCTTAAATAAAGAAGTGTTCACCATCGTAGCCCGATTCCCTTGAAGAAACAAAACATGGTGGCAGCGTAAAAGCGGTAAAGCGTAAAAGCAATTTTCAAAATTATAAGGTTGAAATATAAGAATTTTTTTTTAAGAAAAGGAAAAAAATGGCTAATTATATACAAGTAGCTGCTCCAGAAGGATTCAATTTCGGCAAACCTAATGAATGGCCAGAAATCTTTAAGAAAGAAGTTTTAAGACCCGAAGCTTTAGAAAAGGCAGTCAATCTGGAAGATTCTGAGAAGGCGGCAGAAAGTCAACTCTCCAAAGAGCATTTAGAGGAATCGAACAAACAAGGCTCATGCATAAAAGCTGAATCACATGCTCAAAGGGAAGCTGAAAATTCTAGCAAGGAGTTGGCCGAAGGATCTGATGGAAATACTCAAGTTAACAAGCAGTACGTGTATACACCAGACTATTCTAATATTATACTAAGGGCTTTTACAGACCAGGAAACTATCGAAGAAATGCCTGAAATTAATGAAATGGAAAACCAAGTGGAGCTCGATCTAACTTATTTAGAAAGCCGTTTAGAATTAAGCACGGTTAAAATTCTATTTACTTTTCGATCTATTTTGGAAGATAAGTATGATAAAATTGAATTAAAAGGACGTGGCCGTTTAAGTAATTGTTACAAAATCTCTGATACGCAGGTATGCAAATTTGTAATGGTGGCTAAAAATGATGCAAATAAGTATGCATCCTATTTGTATGCAGCATATAGCTCAGAAGGATTTAAATTTGAAGACGTTTCAAATGGAATTCTTGAATTACTCAATATTGAAGTAGGAAAGGTGAAATACAAGGATACGAAATATTGTAGAAAATGCAGGTTAAACAAGGAAGAAATTGGTTTGCCATGTCACAGGCTATGTAAGACCTGCTGGATCGGTCATGTGAGTGAACATCTTTCTTCTGAGAAACTTGAAGATTCTATAACGTGTCCAAATGAAGAATGCAAAGAAACTTTGAATTCTGAACAAAGGGAAATTGTACAAAAGTGAAAATTGTACAAAAGTGAAAATTGTACAAAAGTAAAAAAGTAAAATTGTACAAAAGTGAAAATTGTACAAAAGTGAAAATTGTACAAAAGTAAAATTGTACAAAAGTAAAAATTGTACAAAAGTAAAATTGTACAAAAGTGTAATTGTACAAAAGTGAAATAGTACAAAAGTGTAATTGTACAAAAAGTGTAATTGTACAAAAGTGAAATAGTACAAAAGTAAAATTGTACAAAAGTGAAAATTGTACAAAAGTGAAAATTGTACAAAAGTGAAAATTGTACAAAAGTGAAAATTGTACAAAAGTGTAATTGTACAAAAGTAAAATTGTACAAAAGTAAAATTGTACAAAAGTGTAATTGTACAAAAGTGTAATTGTACAAAAGTGTAATTGTACAAAAGTGTAATTGTACAAAAGTGTAATTGTACAAAAGTGTAATTGTACAAAAGTAAAATTGTACAAAAGTAAAATTGTACAAAAGTGTAATTGTACAAAAGTGTAATTGTACAAAAGTGAAATTGTACAAAAGTAAAATTGTACAAAAGTAAAATTGTACAAAAGTAAAATTGTACAAAAGTGAAATAGTACAAAAGTGTAATTGTACAAAAGTAAAATTGTACAAAAGTAAAATTGTACAAAAGTGAAAATTGTACAAAAGTGAAAATTGTACAAAAGTGAAAATTGTACAAAAGTGAAAATTGTACAAAAGTGGAAATTGTACAAAAGTGTAATTGTACAAAAGTGAAATAGTACAAAAGTAAAATTGTACAAAAGTGAAATTGTACAAAAGTGAAATAGTACAAAAGTGGAAATTGTACAAAAGTGTAATTGTACAAAAGTGTAATTGTACAAAAGTGTAATTGTACAAAAGTGAAAATTGTACAAAAGTGGAAATTGTACAAAAGTGTAATTGTACAAAAGTAAAATTGTACAAAAGTAAAATTGTACAAAAGTGTAATTGTACAAAAGTGAAATAGTACAAAAGTAAAATTGTACAAAAGTGTAATTGTACAAAAGTGTAATTGTACAAAAGTGAAATAGTACAAAAGTAAAATTGTACAAAAGTAAAATTGTACAAAAGTAAAATTGTACAAAAGTAAAATTGTACAAAAGTGAAATAGTACAAAAGTAAAATTGTACAAAAGTAAAATTGTACAAAAGTGTAATTGTACAAAAGTGTAATTGTACAAAAGTAAAATTGTACAAAAGTAAAATTGTACAAAAGTGTAATTGTACAAAAGTAAAATTGTACAAAAGTGTAATTGTACAAAAGTAATTGTACAAAAGTAAAATTGTACAAAAGTAAAATTGTACAAAAGTGAAATAGTACAAAAGTAAAATTGTGGTTCCTGTGGGATTCCTTTGAAGGTGCGGAGTGACAATTCGGATCACTATGGCAAATCAAAGGAAGCTTGTTCTGCTCCCTCTATAATAGGTGTTGTGAATGCTATTGATGAAAAGGAGTAAAGGATTCTGAAGCGAAGCCAAAGGGCGACAGATTAAAGGCGACGAGTTTGGCTGACGGACCTTAACGGGGAGCCATATGTAAATTACCCAGAGGCCAACCCACACACTTCGGATGCTGCTGCGGATGTGGCCGGATCATCAACATCTCCTGGAAGAACAGTTCGTCCGCCCAGACGTTTTGGAGAGGTCTAGAGCTAATCTCTAAGAGGGGAGATGTGATGTAATTGTACATATTCAGATGTAAATATGTAAATATGGTTTTGCATATAGACGCTCGAGTTATGATATATATAGAGACAATTGGATGTTGTCAGTTAGTTAGGAAAGTTCCGTTCTTAAATAAAGAAGTGTTCACCATCGTAGCCCGATTCCTTTGAAGAAACAAAACAATTCGTGCTTTTAAATCCTTTAATTTTACATATATGCATGTGTATGTGATAATTTGTATATAGCAATATGTAACCCCACTACATTCTATGTAATGGATCGTCAAAATATTTAATAAAAGTTAGGCTAGGCGAAAAGGGAATAACAATAAACAGGATTGCATCATCCAGGAAGTAATGGTCACTACCCAGGACCCATAAAACTAAAGTTCAAAGACCTTCTTCTTCCTGGAAGATTGCAATCATGGCGACAATGGAGGTACTAAGCCAATCACAGTTGAGCATGATAAATTAACAACCAATCACCTTTAAGCATGGCCAACTAATAGCGAATCAGAAGAAAACACGTGGAAGGATCTCCACCAATGAGAAGCCGAGAGAGTTAATGAAGATGATCTCGGACAAGAAGTAGAGGAGAAGGTAGGTGACCGGGCTAGAAGCAAGGTGTGCTCAATTTAGGCTCCAACCAAGGTAGTGTCCGCTTTATGATGTGAAAGGCAAAGTACCTCCTTCAGTCTCATCACTCTCTCCCTTTCGCAAAGTCTATTTTCTATCCAATCCAGGTGTGCTCGTATTTTCCCTGTGAAAAACAACCATTCGAACAATACTGCGCCATCAATCACCAATTCAACATAATCCGACATAGGATTCACCACAATTCACCAGGACTCAACAGGATTGTTACAGAGAGTCAACAGCAACCCAACAAGGTAAACATCAATCCTACAGTGAGTCGATAGGATCTTACTCAACACAAGGAACCAACAGAGGGTCGACAGGATCATTCAAAATATTATAGTGAGAGAGAGAGAGAGAGAGAGAGAGTCACCAGGATTCAACCCGAATATTATAGAGAGTCGACAGGATTCAATCGAAATATTACAGAGAGTCGACAGGATTCAATCGAAATATTACAGAGAGTCGACAGGATATGATGGAAAACGAGCTAGAACAAGACGCGACGAAGGAGAGGGGAGCGGCGACTTCCGTGGCCGAAATAGAACCGACACGCACCCTGGCGGAGATTCTCCTGCAGTTGACCGCCGTGCTGACACAAGTGGGGTCGACCCAACACGCGGAAGCGGACATCCCTCCCTTCGATGGAACCTACGCCGCCCGCCAATTCTTCCAGGCCTACGACCGGAAGATGGCCGAAGCCCTCGTGACCACCCCCGAAAGTTGCTCAGGTTGCCTAGCTACCTGACACGCCAACCCCTGGAGATCTTCAGGAAACTCTGGTTTGGCCACCCAGACCAACTTCCAGGTGAGGCAGACCCTCCTGGATCTCTACCCAGAAACCAACGAGGCGTCCTTCGCCAAGTACTTCGCCATGAAGCTTGCTGGGCAGGCAAGCCTGGAGGAGTACTACCGAGGGAAGACAGCGCTGGGTATGCAACTGGGTCTCCCACAGGAGGTAATCCTCGAGACGCTGACGGAGGGATTACCGCTCTCCGACCAGCGCCTTGTCCGCGTGGTACCTCCTGAGAGCCTGGGAGAGTGATTCCAACTGGTGCAACGGATCCACGGACCCAGCGCACCAACTTCGTGTCACCACGAGGAACAACCGCTCAACATGTCGGGCCCATACACCAGCACACCAAGAAGAACAGGTGCGTGGACTGCGCCTGCACCGCCGTCGAACTGCAAATTCTGCGGCGCCCACCACTGGCATTCTGAGTGTCGCAACAAAACAGCTCCACACGCGAGCGCGCGGGCAGTGCGCCCCGCCCAACATCCACCACTAGCCCAAGCCAGACAAGCCTCCCGAGATGCCCCAGCCTTTCGTCAGCCAGGTAGGAAGGCCCCGACTTTTCGTTAGCCAGCTGACGATAAAACTGTCCATCACCCGTGAACTCTCACCCCCTTTCCTAATTGACACAGGCGCAAGTTTAACATAGTGCCCCATAACCTTTATAAAAAGTTTAAAAATAACCTCCCTCAATTGCAACTTAAAAGGCAACCCATAGACCTACAGGGCATAAACGGCCCTGTACCAACCTTAGGTCGAATAACCCTCCCCTTGACAATAGGTAAAATAACCAAAAACGAGAATAGCCATGTGGTGGAAGCACCTCTACCATTTGGGATTCTCGGTATAAATACCCTCCGCAACTTTAAAATTACAATAGATTTTAACCAAGGCACTATGTTCCAACTCGCCGCCCCATTGCACCCTACCACCTACCATTTTACTCATATACCCAATGAATTCGCCTATTGGGAATGCCAAGTGGAGTCACAAAGGGCTTACATGACACACAAGCCTTCCGCACACGGCACCCAATGCACGCATTCATTGGTCAAAAACCATTTGCCACAATGCCAATCTAGATCACGTCACGCGCACGCACGCCACTTTTTCACCAGGGCCAATTGCCCTTATTATACGCCCTCAATATACAAGACCACAATGGCCCAAACTCACCACAAATATGCCCAGTGTCCATCCAACAGGACAACTCTCACATTAGGTACACACGTGACCATATACCACGACACCATCACACGCGTGTACATCATAACAAGCGCGTCATTCACACAAAAAATCAACAGAAACACCGCTCAGACACATGCACAATTACTTCCGGTACCACCACGCCACTCACACAAAACATAGACATTATTCACGCCATCCAACCACCACACAACCGCAAAACATTGCGATCCTTCTTAGGCGCGGTGAACGCTTATAACAAATTCATCCCGGTATACGCCCGCTTGCGGACGCCACATAACAACCTGCTCAAAAAGGATGCCACGTGGGTCTGGGATGACAAATTCCAGAAAGCGTTCACTAGCCTGAAGGAAAGCCTCGCACACACCCCATCTTACACCTTTATCAGGAAGGTCTGCCATGCCAGGTGTACTGTGACGCCTCAACACTCGGCATAGCAGGCATCCTCAAACAGATCCACCCTGATGGAAAGACCTACCCAGTCCAATACTTCAGCCGCCCCCTTCGTTCACACAAACGAAATTACTCTATATCTGAATTAGAATGCCTAGCAATCGTTGAGAGTGTGGATAAATTCCGCGTCTATTTGATGGGCAGGAAATTTACCATATTTTCTGACCATCACGCATTGCAATGGCTGAAAACGATCAAAAACCCGTCAGGCAGATTATTCCAATGGAGCATACGGCTGTCGAGCTACGAATATGAGGTGCGTTACATAAAAGAAGCACAACAATACGAAGCGGACCTCCTATCTCGTAACCCGTTCTGTGGCTTCTTAGACGCCCTATTCATTAAGAGCCATCAACCTTCCCCCCCATCTGGATTTCTAAACTGACCATTGATCACAACGGATTTCATACCATTTCTGGAAGGTGTAACCAAAATAATAATCCCAGAAACACTCACCAACGAACTACTTCAATCAGTACACACCCAATACAACCACCCAGGCATCTCACAGATGACGAAACTCATCTCCGCTCAGTATTATTGGCAGGGCATGTCAAAAGACATTGCACAAAAGGTTAAAACCTGTCCAACCTGCCAATTGACAAAGCGTCCGATGGGACCCACTTACGGGGAATTAGGTCAACCACCAGAAGCCAAAGGACACCATAGCTGGGTTTGCCAAATATGGCAACGCCAAAGTATACCTCCACGTCGTAGTCTATCATTTCGCGCGCTACACATGGACGTTTCCGTCCAAATCCACCAGCATTTTTACCTATCAACAGGTGCTCAAGCGAGTATTGCAGGATGGCTCCCCGAAACACCTTCTAATGGATAGAGCACCTGCATTCACTTCGCCTAGATTTAGGAGCTTCCTGCTTAACAGGAGTATCCATCCGTTACTCACCACCAGCAATAACCCACAAATCAACGGTCTATGCGAACGCCTAAACCCCACCCTTACAGGAAAACTTAGGCTACTCCATTTGGAGAATCCTAAGGTCGCAAGGACCAAGTTGGTCGAACGAGTTACCACTATATACAATAATACCCCTCACTCTATCACCGGTTTTCCGCCCATCTACCTGATGTTTGGCGTTCTACCCCCGGAACTTTTCGACCACACCACACCTTACCCAGATATCGACAGAGCCAGGAAGATCGCACACACGAGAACTCAAAACAAACACCTACGAGACAAAAACGTTTATGACCAACGACATAAACAACCACGCTTCGAGGTAGGCGACCTGGTGTTGGTTAAAATATATCACCACCCTAACACAGAGAAACTTGCCCCATATTTCACAGGACCATACACCATATTAGAGAACATCTCCCCAAATGTGGTCCGTATCGATAGACCCAACCAACCTCTCCAAAGAGATACCGATACAGTCCATGTAAACAAACTTAAACTATACACAGAAAACATCCAATACATAACACCACCCATAGCAAAACCAACCATCTACGACATAAAAATAATCTTAGCCCCGACATTTTTCCAACAGAGCCACTGACAATCAAACCGACGAACAGCAATAAAATAATTTCACATTAAGCGTGCCACATCCACTAACAGTCAAAAATTCTCGATGTGTTTCATACAACCACCACCCATGACTTTATTAAATTTGTTATTCATGGTGAAACTGTTAGATTTTGTGCCAAAACAATGACTTCACGTGACAACTTTTTATTCACATTTTTCACTTCGTGTCACAGTGCCACACCACAAAACTTTTTCACTTTTCAGGCCAAAGACGCCTTCATGCCTGTGACATATCTAACCTCAAAGCGTGTCCACGTCGAAAGTCGAACTTTCACCACACATCTAAACCTGACATCACTGAATAACATTTTTACTAAGTCTAAACAACTTCGAAAACACAACCACTTACGAACATCGAGAAAACTATATTTTCAAATAGGCAAGAAATATGCCAAACTCAACAAAAGAAGAGAGAGAGAGAAAGTCAGTTTCAAGTAAATCTCAGACATAGCAAACCATCCAACATGTGTGACCATCCCAGAAATAGAACCAGGCAATTCCCGTGAAAAACAGGAAGAGTGACCCCAGTAAGAGGATCCCCGAATCTATTTCAGTTACATATCCCCGTCCAACGTCCTTCTCCCCTCAAGGCAGATGTAAATGACCGCTATTTTCATTCATGATCGCCATTTTTTTTAAACACATGTTTCACACTAACCATTTAGGTATTCTTACACATCTCACCAACGCCTTAATCACAACACAACATACATTAAATATTTTACATGTTAATTGATATCACCAATTAAAACGACTTGGTTAAGTCTGATATAGACTTTAAACGCAAATGAGATATCGTTTTCTACATATCACCATTTTGGATAAACGAGAATATTGTTCAATTTTCCACTACTTAACAATTATCTGATCATTAATGACCTTTAATTATATTTTGTATAAAATCTTGAAAAATTATTTTTATTTTTATCTTTTAATTATATAATCAAATTTTAATCCAACATGATTTTCAAAAAAAAAATCAATTAAATTTACTTTTATTTTTCATGATATTATTTTAGTATGGCAAAACATTTAATTGTTTCAAAATTCATTTTTAATTCATTATTATATATTTTTTATATATTACATGTTTGATTTTGTTCAATTACACTTTTTTACCCGCAATCATATTTCTATATTTTTATTCACTATATTTTATATTTGTTTAAATAGCTTTATTATATGACATTGTTTATCATCAACTATTTGGCATGCAACAATCGCTTACAACAATCATGTTCTTTAACCAATTGCCTATACTTTTTCATCACTATCTATTTCAGCCATTGCTTCAAACCATCGTAGAAAAACGGCAGCACTGCTTTACAATTTTTTTTCGATTTCGTATTTCAACAAACTCTTTGAACACAGTTCCCCAGATTTAAAAATCCCAACTTCTGGTCTGAACACGCTTCAAGAGTTTATTTCATTTCATCTGCAGAGCACATCACCAACGCATGCACAAAGCGTTCACTTTATTCAACTTTCAATTTTTTTTTCACCTCAAGCGGACCACAGTCAACCTTTGATTTCGAGTCAAGTCAGATCACCTACTGTCGATACAATTCTACTTATCGCATGGCTCTACCACCCCTTTCAATCATATTAATTCTTTTCTTCAACAACTTTTAAACCCAATAACCCTAAAATTGTAACAAAACACTGTAACCCTTATATAGGATCACAAGTGAAACATTGCCAAGGAAGACGCTCAAGTCTATATCCTCGCTTTGCACCTGGATCTAAGTATTTGGTTTACATGTGCCCTCCTTACAATTGCATATTCTTCAACTACTAACCCTTTCCAGCGCCCGCCAATATTCTCTTAGAATGTGAATTTTTATGTCATTTTATTTTAATCATCATTTTTTAAAAATCAAACAAAAATGTCATTTTTATTTCACTTTTATATATCCAAACAAATCATCTTGTTATAGCCCTTTTCAACCCTCACAGTTTAAATTAATTAAAAGAAATTTTAATTACTTACCTGTGTTAGAGAGGCTTTACCCACTTAAACCCGGATAAACCCTTTCACTCCCGGGGCCCATCTATGGTAATTTAAGCCAACGACCCCATATTGTATATAACTTATAACAAGATTTTATTGTTGTATAGTAGAAACACATCTGTAAATGGCTATATGCATGATTGACATGTGTCATTACATCATCATATGTAATGTAATTTGTACAAACTGAGGATAATAAATAAAACTCTGTGATAGATTAAGAGTTGAGCTAGAGAGATAGAAGTCAAACACGTCTAAATTCGAGATAGATGGAAGCCACAAAGCAACATCTAAAGATAGATTGGAAGATGTCAGGACGGCGCCAGTAGAATGTCACCAGACGACCCACACTCTTCACATCTGGTGACATGCAAAACCCCCTTTCTCAGAAACGGTATATAAAGCCCCCGTCCTAGCTAAAAATACAGTTAGTACAGCATCTGCGTGAGCCCTCGTCGGTTGTACCTCAGGTCCATCTCATCCATCATGTAGACCAGTAAGAAACTTCTATCTCCCCATCTTTCGCTCCTAGCTCAACTTTTATCTGTTCACGGAACTTTCTTAGTGCAACTGTGTCTTCGTTTTTTGTGTGGACATTCCCAAGTTTTCCACTCTGCCTCGACCACGACTGCCTGTACTTTGTGAGAAATTTTAAAGGTATTCCAAGGTGCAGAGAGGTACTGGAAAACTCCCCATCCTGACTGTTCCTCTCGGTCAACACAGTATAGTATAGCGATAGTTGACAGGGACGCACACCATAGTTTAAGTCGACTGGATACCTCACCACAGTTTTAGAGTCGACAGGATTCTACAAGAGTCAACACTTCATTATCACATAGATATATATATATAGAATCAATGGGCGCCTCTCCCGTCAAAATAAACGTCAAAAACTGACGCCATCTATTACTCCCGGCAAATTTTCCATATATATATATATATATATATATATATATGGCGACCGCACTTTGCTTCAGAGAACTGGGACAAAGCTTCAAAACACATACGGGCAGAAGCTTGACGGCCCCATTATGCCTCGGCAAGCACGTGTTGGGAGAACACTTCACTACGCATGCGCGGGCGTCATCCGGAACTTTCTAGCGGCTGGCGCTTCCGACACTTGATCTGGCACTCACGCGGTAAACATCTAGGCTAGCTCCAACGGCCGTTACTTCAACCGTTGCTTCTTTTTTCTTTATAATTTCTGCTTTGAATAAATTAATTATAATTTTATCAGCAGCCTTTCCACAAGCCACACCAACACATCACGCAACCATCCTACAAATTGGTGAGCCGGACGACTCGAATGAAGAATTAACGGCCAACGTCAAGGGCAAATCTTGGAAGCTCAAACATTCACGATGGAACTCACCCCATCTCAAATATCAAAATTGATTTTTCGATCTCCACCCTTCTTGCCAAACGACATTCCATTGTGGCTCAGCCAACTGGAAGCTGCCTTTATTTTCGCAAACATAGCCAGCGACGACAATTTCAAGTATAACACAATAATCGTTAATTTAGATAGACTAGCTCTCATCTGCGTCTACGACATTGTAGAGAACCCACCAGTTTCAGGAAAATATGCGGCGCTCAAAGAACGACTTCTCCTGCGATTTGGCCGGTCACGCCAGGTACGAACAGCTCAAGTCTCAGAAACTAAGCCCATTGCTGATCAGAGACCCTCTATTATCCTGGTTGAATTGTCCAAGCCACCTCCATCTCAGCACTGTGATCCCTGTACTCCCACCTCCAATAGCCTCCAACACCTGGAGCAGACGGCTTTTCCCAGTGACATGAATGTCACAACAACTGCCCCGGTGACTACAGTCCATAACGTTGAAGACACCAACTCAAGCTCCATCTTGCTTTCTCCCACCAGCTCTCTGAGTAACTCTTTATTATGTATCTAGTTTAAGATTTATCACGCAACGCTAGTTATTTTTACATACTAATCTTTTAATTAAAAACAAAGTATTTATACAATAAATGATGATGATAAATAAATCTCAATGAATATTAATATCATACATAACAACTCCTCCCCATTAGCCAAAGATAACTTAATTTTCAAAAAACGATGGAGGTTTCCTTATTCTTAAGGATCTCCTCAACACAGGCTTTGGGGTTCCTTCTGAAGAATCAGTTTCTTGAACAGCCGGAGGTCTTTCAAAATCAGGTGTCACTTGAGGGGTCGATGATGTAGATGGTAAGGCTTCACTTTCCCCACAACTCCTGACTTGATCTAAATGCCGGTTTACAATTTCTCCGTTATTTGTCTCTACCTTAATAGAAACAGGACCAGTTTTTCCCGCACTACACCTGGTAGCCATCTGGGGCCATGGTACCCTCGTGCTATAACTGCCTGTCCTTCATTTACGACACTATGGGGTTTCCAATTTCTTATGAACCTGTCCTCCTGTCGCATCCTTCCCTCCGACACACCTTCAGGATGAAATTATTTCTGAGACTCTTCAGGTTTCTGTTCATCAACAACTGTGCTGGGGATTTCTGCGTCGTGCTGTTTATAGCTATTCTCATGGATAACAACGATCTAGATAACCTAGTCGTCCAATTTCCCGAGCTGTTCTTTCTTAGCAGATTTTTAAGCGTTTGAATAGCTCTCTCTACCTGCCCATTTGACGCTGCATGATAAGGCGCACACAAGATGTGCCTCACGCCATTTCTTTTTAAGAAAGTCCTGAAAAGTTCCGATGTGAAGGACGTACCATTATCTGAAACTATCACATCCGGCAACCCGTGGGTCGCGAATATTTCCTTTAGGCAATTGATGGTAGTTTCAGTAGATGTTGTAGATACGATTTTAGCCTCAATCCACTTAGAATAGGCATCTATTACAACCAGAAAAAGTTTTCCTTGAAAAGGACCCGCATGATCAATATGTAGTCTTGACCAAGGTCTTGATGGCCAAATCCAAGGATATACGTCAGTTTTTTGGCGGATCGTGACTACACGACAAACAAACCGCACAACTGGATATCATCCGTTCAATATCTCCATCCATCTTGGGCCACCAGCACAATCCTCGAGCTAGCGCTTTTGTCCCCACTATGCCAATGTGAGTATCATGTAAAAGATTTAAAATATTTTTTCTTAATCTTTCAGGTATATTCACCCTTTTATATAGTTCTGTCTACTCACATTTCATTGTACCTGTTGAAGGGCTTGACAGCCCGAAAGCTTGTCACGAATCCGTTTATTAAATAAACTTTTTTCTCCTTATTTTATCATCTATTATAATCACCCTGCTCCCCCACAATAAACAGTCCTTATGAACTGATATTTCACTAGATTTGGAGACAAAATCTTTAAATATATCATCAACTTTCCTTTCAGGCCACCCATTCATTGCCCAGAATTTAACCTTAGAATGGATTGAATCTTTACTAGTTAGTTTTGCCACTTCCGAAGAATTAATTGCAGCATCTTCCGATTCTATAAAAAACGCCTCTGAAGGGTTCGGACCTACACTTGGACATTCATTTAAAGGAAGTCTACTTAATGCATCGGCATTACAATTCACTTTTCCCGGTTTATACTCTATACTATAAGTATACGCAGCCAGAGTCAAACACCATCTCAACATGCGCGGTGATATCACTTGAGGTATCGGCTTTTTGGGGTTGAATACTCCAACTAGGGGCTTATGATCAGTCAAAATTTTAAATTTTCTCCCTAGAAGATACTGCGAAAATTTTGATACACCAAAAATGACTGCTAATGCCTCTTTATCAATTACTGCATATCTTCTCTCAGTTTTATTTAAAGTTCGGGAGGCAAACACAACTGGTCTTTCAACACCATGGTCTATTTGCGACAAAATGGCTCCAACACCATACTCCGACGCATCACAGTTGACCAAGATAGGCAGAACTTCATTAAAATGTGCTAAAACAGACCTAGAGATAATCAAGTTTTTAACCTCTGCAAAAGATCTTTGATGTTCTTTATTCCATTTCCATGGACTATTACTGTCCAACAGTCTATGGAGAGGTTCAGCTACTGTGGCTTATTTAAAATTATTCAAAAACCTCTCATAATAATTAAGAAGTTCAAGAAAAGACATCAATTCCCTTTTATTAGATGGTGGTCTGGCATCTTTAATTGCTCTCAACTTTTCTTCGGATGGATGAATTCCTTTATGATCAATAATCATTCCTAGAAATTAAATTTCTGGAACATAAAAATGGCATTTTTCTTTTTTAAGACGAAGTCCAGATTCTCTGAAGCGTAGCAGTACCCTTTCAGTTTTTCTTTTAAGATCATCACAATCTCTTCCTTAAATTAGGACATCATCTAAATACACTGCAACTCCATCAATTCCACTCAGAAGAGTATCCATGAATCTCTAGAATGTTCCCACGGCTGAATTTAAGCCAAAAGGAAGACGCTTCACCTTATATAATCCTCTAGGTGTATTAATAGCGAGAATCTCTGCAGATGTTTCATCCACTTTCAACTGCTGATATGCTTGAGCCATGTCCAACTTAGTAAACACTCTGCCACCTCTCAATCTATCCAAAAGTTGCGGAATTGTGGGCAGTGGGTATTTATCAGGATTACTATACAAATTTACTGTAATTTTATAATCGTGGCATATTCTTATAGTGCCGTCATTCTTTAGGACCGTCACAATTGGTGATGCCCATTTGGTAAATTTAACCGGTTCAATAACCCCTTGCTCTTCCAGTGATTTTAATTTTTCATCTACTAGTTCTCTCAGAGCAAATGGCACGGTTCTGGCCTTTACAAATTTGGGTTCTGCATTCTCAGGAATGTCAATATGGATCAAAGGTTCATTATAGGCATCAATTTCCTGTTTAAATACTTCTTCAAATTCAGAAGAAAAAGGATTTGTTTCGATATGATTCAAAAAATTTATCCTCAGGCGAAACGCTTCAAACCACTGCCTTCCCAGAATGTTAGGACCCAGACCATCAGCCACTAAGATTGATAATTTTTAAAAACCTTTTGTTACTTTTGCTTTAACAAAAACTTTCCCAAAATCTTGACGTTACCTGACGACCATGTCTTCAATAGCACTTCAGCATTTTGAATTTCTGAATTTGCATATATGAGGCAAATGATTTCCTTTGCATCGTATACAAATAATTTTCTTATTTAATCCTTTCGCAATTCTATTGAATTCAAGTTGCTTCGATTTGAAATTAAATTGTTCACTCTTATTAGCTTTCTTTAATATATTTACATCAGGAGCCGTCTCCATCAAAACACTAGCATTTGCACTTGCCGACTCATCACATAGTGCTATATCCATGGCTTTTTCAAAAGTCAAAGCTGCCTCAGACAATAATCTCTTCACAAGTGACTCTTTTCTTAAGCCACACACTAATCTGTCTCTCAAACGATCATCCAGATCAACAAACTCACAGATCTCACTTAATCTTCTTAATTCTGCTATATAGGTAGCAATCGGTTCATTACCTTGATTATGTTTGTTAAAATGGTATTGCTGGACTATCACATTGGGCTTAGGGCAAAAATGTCCAGTCAGGATATCAAGTATCTCTTCATAATTTACATGAGCTAAATCTTTTGGCGCGGCCAATGACCTTGCCAATGCATAAGTTTCAGGGCCTATTAAAGTGAGAAAAATAGCTTTTTTCTGCGTGATCTTTTCAATTCCATTTGCAAGGAAAAAGAAGATCATTCTCTCCACGTACGTTGTCCACTTCTCTGGCTTAGAAGGATCAAAATTCTCAATATTTCCGAAACTAGCCATCTTTAAAAAATTAAAGTTTAGTTTAAAATTAGTTTAAAAATTTGCTCAAGATTACTTTACCTTAAAAAAAATGATTTTTTCTCGTCGCCAATTATTATGTATCTAGTTTAAGATTTATCACGCAACGCTATTTATTTTTACATACTAATCTTTTAATTAAAAACAAAGTATTTATACAATAAATGATGATGATAAATAAATCTCAATGAATATTAATATCATACATAACACTCTTCATCCCTGGACTCCTCATCGTTCTGCTCCAACCTGCCTTCAAACACCATCTCGTGCCCCCCTGAAACTCTTTTCTCCACCCCAGTGCACAGTGACAATCCCTTGCCCCAGCAGCCGCCGTCTCACGAAGAGCCCTTGCCCCAGCAGCCGCCGTCTCATGAAGAGCCCTTGCCCCAGCAGCCGCCGTCTCATGAAGAGCCCTTGCCCCAGCAGCCGCCGTCTCATGAAGAGCCCTTGCCCCAGCAGCCGCCGTCTCATGAAGAGCCCTTGCCCCAGCAACCGCCGTCTCACGAAGAGCCCTTGCCTCCATCTTGCGAGCAGAAACATCTACTCTTCCTAGAAGAAACGAATAACGCTGCTGCAACGACTCCTCTCCACTTTCAGCCCGCCCAAACTTCGGTAACACAACCTCTCCAACCTCAAAACTCTCTCCAACAGTCATCACCTCTCATTGAAGCAAGAGTCACTACTTCCCCAATACCAATAGCTCCTCCGGTATTCACGGCGACTATCCCTATCGCTGAGCAATCCATCGTGTCCCTGCAACCTAACAAGATGGTCGCCACCCATTACATCCGGACAACATTTGAAAAGGACAGGTGCCTCCCTCAAGCCCCCAAGACCAGATCCCAACCCAACAAGGCACCCTACCAAGAGTTCCCTCTACGACTACATAGGATCTTTAAAGATCCTACTGGAAGGGGAGTAGTGTGGCGACCGCACTTTGCTTCAGAGAACTGGGAAAAAGCTTCAAAACACATACGGGCAGAAGCTTGGCGGCCCCATTATGCCTCGGTAAGCACGTGTTGGGAGAACACTTCACTACGCATGCGCTGGGGTCATCCGGAACTTTCTAGCGGCTGGCGCTTCCGACACTTGATCTGGCACTCACGCGGTGAACATCTAGGCTAGCTCCAACGGCCGTTACTTCAACCGTTGCTTCTTTTCTTTTTATAATTTCTTGCTTTAAATAAATTAATCATAATTTTATCAGCAGCCTTTCCACAAGCCACACCAACACATCACGCAACCATCCTACATATATATATATATATATATATATATACATTTATTTTATTTTTACAATTTTTTATATTCGAATCCAATGTTTGCGCTTATTGCTTTCTATGATGATGATATATATATTTCTATCTTTAAACACAGAATACTACACAGGCGATACTATTAGCAATTCATATAGCTCAAAAACAATCAAATCAAGCCGAGACCAGGCCCTGTTTCTGATATATTATCTGTCAGACACTTACGTCACCCTGAAGTTTCAAGAACCCTAAGTTTATAAAAAGAGAATATTCTAAATACCGATTAAAATTATAAAAATTATTTTTTGATAGCGAAAATGTTAATGATGGTATTCTAAATAATGTTGACATCAGCTGACTTTGGGACATTGTAGCGTTGCTACAAACGAATTGGCTGTTCAAGTCTTGAACGATAACCCCACTCCAAACTGTTTTCTTCTTGTTCTGGAAGTTTACCAGGATTAAAAAAAACATGTTGTCCTTAAACTATTGACTAACTTTTTTTCAATCGACAACTCCATAAAAATTATCGATTATCACCTTATCCCCTAGTCTACCACACAAGTGGAAATAGAAAGTGTTACAACCAGAAAGATTCGAAGAAATGCGCGGAGAATTTGGCTAAATCAACCTTTTGTAATGTGTAATGGATATAAAACGTCAAAATATCAAAATTGTATTTCTTTGCATTTTCAATCATTTTGTCCATATAATAGCTTGTACATTTTTTCATGATATTCCGTTAGTTCCTTCTCTGTGTAATACTTTCTAGTTCCAATAGTGTATTTATGCTTCCCAATATAAAATAGCTCTGTACTTTTGAGCAGATGAAGGAAAATATTCCGAAAGCTCATCTTTATTTGAATATAAAAATAACGCGTAAAATATCCTTTATTGTGATAAAAAAAATTATGCAGTGCCATCTCCACAATCCTTACAGAACATGGTCCCGTTTGAGGCGACGCATAAACACGTTACCAGTCTCCAACAGCGCCCTACACCAGGAGAACCACACCGTTCACCGCCTCCTTTTCATCAACCTGGCCTACCTGCTCCAAAAGGATCCAAAACTAACAAACTTCCCAGGTCCCATTAGATCAATTCCAAAAATATTAAGATATATCCCCCCAAACAAAGCAGCCAATTTTACAAACATGGTGTCCACAGCAACAGCTTGAATCGAGTCTGAAGACTAAACCTCATAAGTTGGTGACATTGGTACGCCCCAAAATTTCACATAATTATTTCTTTCGACAGGATCCTACTTAAATACGAATATGTGAAAAATCTATACTTTATATCTAATTGTAATCAATAAGTTTTCAACATGGACTTACACCTTGCCATTCTTCAGGAGCTCCATGCCCTTGTTGATTTCATGCAGAGGAATGGTGTGGGAGACAAACTCGGCCAGAGGCAGCTTACCGCTCAGGTACAGGTCGACCAGGCAAGGCACGCCGTCCCGCATCTTCCAGCCTGCAGCAGCAGCAGTACATAAGTCTGCGGTGGACCTCGGCAGGGGCAATACCGGGACCTACCTCCCATGTCACAGCCCAGCACGGTCTTCCCCAGGATGAGCTCGTAGAGGGGCACGGGCAGGAAGGACCCGGGGGGCGTCAGGCCCACCACCACTAGCTTGCCCCAGCCTGGGTGGAGGCTAGCCAGGGCAGCTTCCTAGACACCGCACATCGTGGAGGTGGAGCAAGGCGGTGTTTTGGCGGCGTAATGGATTTACTTGGTACAGTCAATAATTAAGCGGCTCCCCGCCGCTCGCCACGCGCGTGAAACGTAATTTTACATTAATAATGTTCGTATCTATATTTTTAGACCAAAATCTTATGCTAACAATAGTTGTTTCATAAAAATTTCCTTCGTTCAAGATGATGCTCCGTATCCTTATTTCCTCCAAAGCAAAGAGAGATATGATAGAGTTTTCATGGGCAGAATGATGTATCCCAACGGAGATTCAAAAGAAAATGTCGCACGTTTATGGCGAAGCAGGAATGCCCGTACAATCCATATGCAAATAGTACGCTTAATTCGAATTAGGCCGAACGTCACTAAAGACTTAATCATTCTGGAGCACCAAGACTGTGAATGGTTGCGTTAATCAGATGTCTAAAGGAAATCGTTCTATTTCACCGAAAGCCACAGCCGATGTTCATGTTTATCATCAAAAGAAGAACAAAATCGTGAGACGAAGGGTTTCTTGTAGAATGTTTTGTAAAACCCCACAAGAAACTCTTCGTCTAACGATTTTGTTTTTCTTTTGATAATATACACTTCTCTATGTGATTATTCAACTTATGATATGGATCTAAACTGTTCGTGTTTCTAAATGTTTCATAGAAATATTTTCAAAACGGGACCTGAAACTATGAAATTGTGAAGATTTGGCTGAATTCATAGCCAAGCTTTTTCTTCGAAATTAGAACTAAGGGTCTCTATACACACGGATGTAAATAGACGTTAAACAGTAACGGGGATGCATGGCACCAATAAGGTGTGAGGTATATGCGTAGATGCTCTTATGGCAGTGTTGTCCATATCGGTCGTGAGAGATTTGCCAGTGGCCAGCTTTGAACACCTAGAGAAGCTAATGTGAAGTTCATTGTTTCCCATTCCAGGGTTACCCATGTGTTCCCATTATTCAACAAATTGGTATAATTAGGGTGTTTTGGATTAGAGAATGTGTTGTGAAGGCTGTCCCTCACCATGCACTCCAAGTTCCCCACCGCGACGATGGCATAGTCAAGTCCTCCTTCCGTTATCGCGATGAGATGCTGAGAAAGACTTCCCTCGACCTGCGTGGGGTTGACAAAGTCGGTGCATCCCAGCCGCTGAGCTGGACCGCCGTCTACGTGAAGTCCGGGTACTATAGGAATGGACCTGGCACGTACCGACGGGGAACTTGTTGGGATTGACGTCCACACCAATGACCCTCGCGGCGCGGCGCTCCCTGCAGCCTAGCACCGCGGCCAGCCCGACGCCGCCCAGGCCCCAGATTCCCACCGTCGAGCCCTCGCGCACGTTGGCCGCCCGCACCACGCTGCCGTAGCCCGTGGGGACCGCGCAGCCCAGGAGACAGGCCTCTGCTGGGACCTGTACGGGCTCGATCTGTGAAACACACAGTTGGCGAGAGAGAAGGTATGACTGTGTTCGCTTGTCTGAAGTGACCACTCAGGAGCTCGAGATAAAATGGCTGAATGCAGGTTTACTTAATACTGGGGTATTAATCTGGACCACGTAGTTTTATAGTCAACAGGATACAAGAGGCTTCCTTTTAAGACAGGTTAACGGTAATTGTCTACATTATCAATAAAAATCGCTTATACAAGGTGTGTCCAATAAATAATAAGACTGGTCAAAAATGAAGAAAAAATAGAATGATTAAAAAAAAATAGTATTTTTCAAAATAGTTCCCTCCCGCATCTATACATAATATCCATCTCTTCTCCCATGATTTAAAACATTTAGAAAAGGTATCTTTCGGGATGTTCTTCAAGACCTTTTTCGAATCCGCTATGATGGACTCTCTAGTGTCAAATCTCCTTCCTTTTAGAGCCATTTTGAGTTTTGGAAAGAGAAAAAAATCATTTGGAGCTAAGTCCGGGGAATAGGGAGGTTGTGTTGAAGTATTTGGATGCCGTGTTTAGCCAAATAAGTCAGTACAGATGTAGCGGTGTGTGGTGATGCATTATCATGATGGATAATCCAATTTTTGGAACTCCACATTTCACTTCTTTTCAGACGAATTGATTCACGTACACGTCTCATAATGTTTGAATAAGACTCCTTATTGATTGTTTACCTTCCTCTATATATTCATAATGCACAATTCCCTTTATGTCAAAGAACGTGACCAATAAGACTGCAAAGTCGGGATTTCTTCGTTCTTGGTTCATCTTTTCCTTTCCACTCCATGGATTGGCGTTTTGTTTCCGGGTCATACCCGTAAACCCATGTCTCGTCTCCAGTTATTACTTTTTCCTTCAAATTAGGGTTTTCTTCCACCATTTCAAGCATTTTTTGGCAAATTCAACGCGATTCTCCTTTTGTTGGATTGTGAGCATTTTAGGGACAAATTTTGAAGGTGTCTTCTTTAGCTGCAAGTCTTCTTTAATTATCGATTCAACTAATGATTTTGATATCCCTGTTTCTTCCTCAATATCCCTTAACCCTATTCGTGGATTTTCTTTTATCAAATTTGAAATTTGGCTCACCTTTTCAGGGTTCCTGTGCAGATTTGAACGTCCAACACGCTTCTCATCTTTCACCGATTCCATTCCATTTTTAAATCGTGAAAACCATCTGAATGTGGTGGGCTTATTTACATTTTCATTTCCAAATGTCAATTTCAAAAAATCAAGTTTCTGAAGCCGATTTCTCAATTTTGTAGCAAAATTTAATACAAATTCGTTGTTCGAATTTTCTATCCATTACAAATTAAAAGTTGTAATGCAAGGCGTTCTTTTTACAAGCTTACAATTTATCGACTGCGCGCGCAATGACGTGATGTGATATACCGCAGTTTATCTAAAGCTTTCTATTTTTTTAATAGACTTAAAAAAAAAATTATCATTTCATTTTTTATTTGTTTTTGACCGGTCTCATTATTTATTGGACACACCTTGTATATAGTTTCTATGTGCCTCCCAAAATATTTCATGAGACATAAGCGGACCAAAGAGAATATCCTCAATCTACACATCTACTATGAAGAAATAACAGAAATATTCTACACAGAAGATCAGCACGTGAAAAACATCCGTAAATAGTTCTTAAACGTGCTTATTCATTTTGATTGTTGTATTAGAGAAATATTTTACTCCATTTTTGTTTTCAAAAATATATAAGACCCATTTATATAATTATTGAACAGAAAATGAAAAAAATATAGAAAGAGAGGCTTGGGTTCAGGATTCAGTGATTTCGCCAATTTATTTTGAAAAAAGAGCGCAAAATAACTTCTATCGGCACATATAAATGGGGATTTATGTCCATTTTGATTAGTGTCTCTTTATTAAAAATATAGTTCGTTGGCCTGGCAAATGATCAGGTATAGAACTCACTGCAAAACAGTGGTTAAACAATTTGGGCGTGGAAAAAGATCTAAGCAATGACGCAATAGTTAACTGCTTTAAAAATCCTTTATTCTGTGAATACTCCTATTTGGGGAGAAAGTAACTCGAGAGTAAAAAATATCGAAAATATACATATTTACACATCCTTGCCTTTATAATTTAATAATATCAACAAGCAATCCTGGGCCAGGTTTCTTAAATTATTATTTTTTTTTATCTAGCTTTCGGGCCAACATGCCCTTCAACGGGAGAATTAGAAGTATGATTTCCAGACAACTATACACGCCGTCGCTTTTAGTTCTAGTTCTCCTGTTGAAGGGCATGTTGGCCCCGGAAAGCTAGAGAAATAAAATATATATATAGCTGAATAAACCTGCTCCTGGAATGATTGTTGATTTTGATAAATAACGAAAATATGTTTATACTAACATATAAAAAAATAATAATAAAAACATTAAGGAGGTAGTTTTGAAAGAGCGCAATTCAAGGTGGATCCTCCCACATCAAGATATAATTGTCACCAAGATAACCTCGGTGTGGAATACAATGGTTCCGAACGATTAAAATATTTATGCTTTTTTTTCTTAGAAATCAATGACAAAGGAATCAAAGATAGTTTTGTATTATCCTTCAATTGTCTTTTTTTTTATCTAAGAGTTAATCTTGCTCGATACGGGGGCCTGCTCTATGATTACCAGTGGAAGTACAGAGAGCTAGATGATACTTGGTTTCTACAAGAAGATGATAGAAATGGGAGTCATAGAAGGAAGAGAGAATGTCAGCCTTCTTGGATGAGGGCTAACTAGACCGAAGTATGTACGCCTTAAACAATGTCAGCACTTTTGAATGGTGGTCTACTTATACCGAAATGTGTACGTCTCAGAAAACGTCAGCACTTTTAGATGCTGGCTTACTTATACCGAAATATGTACGTCTCAGATACCGTCAGCATTTTTAGATGGAGGTCTGCTTATACCGAAATATGTACGTCTCAAAAATCGTCAGCACTTTTGGATGGTGGTCTACTTATGCCGAAATGTTTACGTCTCAGATAACGTCAGCGCTTTTAGATGGTGGTCTACTTATACCGAAATATGTAAACCTCAGGCAGCGTCAGCACTTTTTGATGGTGGTCTACTTATACCGAAATGTGTACGTCTCAGATAACGTCAACACTTTTGGATGCTGGTCTACTTATACCGAAATGTGTACGTCTCAGATAACGTCAACACTTTTGGATGCTGGTCTACTTATACCGAAATCTTTACGCTTTAGACAACGTCAGTACTTTTAGATGGTTGTCTTAGACAACGTCAGCATCGATAGATGGCGCTTAAATCCAAGCTTTCACGCCTCACAATATGTAGGCCAGTATGTGCCTAGGCTACTTTGAACTGTACGCCTTGCCAACCCCGCCACCCTACAATCTTAGCAGTCTGTACTAACTGCTGCACGTCCTTGACACAGCTATGTTCACTCGTGCTCATCTTTAAGTTCTGACTTATGCAGGGATAGCCACGTGCGCCTGGTTTGTAACCAGGCTGTCTTGGCTTGGTCTTAGTAGGGAGCGGTACACACCTTGGCGACAGAGAACTGGTTGGCCACGATGTACTCGGCGAAGGTGCCAATTCCCGCCATGACGGTCACTTGGTTGTCGCGCCAGGTGACCCGCGTGGTCCCGTCGTCCAGAAGTCCCCGCATAACTACCCTGCAGCGACACCCATTGTTGTCATCTTACATTGTCATTTTTTCATAAATGATTTTTTTTAATAAAAATATTTTATATAACTTCAATTGCCACTTTTCAAAAAAATATCTCAAGGGTCACCAACAAAATTATACACTCCAATAAAATGATCCCTTGTATCAATATTAAGTTGAAAACACCAGGACTCCAGGGATAAGTTTCTTAAAATTTCAAGAAACTTATCCCTGTAGGCCTGCTGTTTTCAACTTAAGATTATCCATTCCGTGTGTGTTGAAACTCCCAACGGTTGTGTCAGTTTCACAATCAATCAGACAACTTTAACATATGTAAAATTTGATTCACATCGATCTTGTTGGGAGCTAGTGGCCAGGAAGCAATCATTATACAGAACCAATCGTCACTCCAAGATGTACTGGGACGTCACCTCTGGTGAGATGGTGACCGTGTGGATTGGTGCAGGGACTAGCCATCATCACCGAGCTTAGTTTTTACGGCCGTCTTTTGCAAGGACCGTGAACATTTCTGTATCATTCCATTCACCTCACAGACATAAAGACGAAGGGAAGCCAAGGAGGAATGGTCTTTATTGCTAAGTGAACTTGATTTACTGAACAAGCGCTATAGCATTATAATCAAATGACTAGCTAGAAACAAGCATTTGAACCAGCTAACATGCAAAGAAGGATGTCTTTTAACAATGATGACGTGTAGTCAAAATTAATCTAATAAATTCATATTTTCTATATCTATTTTACTCTAATCTACACTGACAGGGATGGTACGCAGTGTACAGGGACTTACGGACATTTCTCGCATAGATTGGTGCGGGTGGATTTGCAGAGGCGGCACTTCCTGCAGTTGGGCAGCATGCAAGGGATGACGGTGTCGCCTGTGGAACACCAGGGCGGTCACCCCACCCCACGGGCTGTCCGGCCGACCTACCTGGGGCCAGGCCCTCCACCCCGGGGCCCACACTCTCCACCAGCCCCACGGCCTCGTGCCCCAGGATGATGGGGCAAGAGAAGTTAGCGTAACCGCCGTTGAGGGCGAATAGGTCCGAGTGGCACAGCCCCGTAGCCAGGATCTGCCGCACCATCAGAGTTCCCAGGTGAACATTCTGGTAATAAAAATGACAGAAGATATAGTAGCTTTGACAATCGCTGATTTTATTCATCTAGCAATCTCTCACGTAAATATTGTGTAACTAGACGAATGACAGGGCAACGCCCGGGTTTACCCGATTTAATGTTTTATTCAAACACTATTCGTTACAATTATAAATTGGCGCCGTGGATGTCATTCTTGTGAAACGTCCCGCTCCAAACTTTGTTTCTGAGAAGCGATATTTTTATAAAGAGATGATCTGGCTTTGGGTCTTCTGCTCGAATGAATGTTTTTCTGTTAGAATTTTGTTCCTGCATACTAAAAATGAACTGGCTTCACCCGTGGTCTCTGCTTTTTGGAATTTTTCCGGATATAATTTTGTATCTGATAATCAAATATGATACAGCAATATTGTCATAATCATTTTCTGACTAAAAAAAAAAAAACAACTATTTTTGCCCAGAACCTATCAATTTCAAATTTTCTTGGCTAAAAATGAGACAAATATCTCTTCCATATTTTTTCTATGTCCTGTTAAAACACGTTTTACATGTACATTTTATTTATTTGACATATCGGACGCGATATCCCAGCTCGCGATACTTGCGCCTAAATACATTTAGTAGATTATATACAACGAATGACCCGGGCAACGCCCGGGTTTTACCCGATTAAATGCTTTTATTCAAATACTATTCGTTACAATTATAAATTGGCGCCGTGGATGTCATTCTTGTATAATATATAAATGAGTTTTAAAAATTGTAAAAAAAAAAAATGCATCGGCCGGGAATCGAACCCGGGCCGCCCGCGTGGCAGGCGAGCATTCTACCACTGAACCACCGATGGTTATGAAAATTGCCATCCGTGAACTTCAGACAGTGAACTTCAGACAGACAGAATAAGGCAATTATATAAGTAGATGAACATTTATGAATGAACTTTCGATGATCAATTATGTGGGGCGGATTTTAAGCAAAACCTTAAATGGCCGGTAGGAGTAAAACACAAGATCATACCCAACTGCGAATCATTAAAGGTGAACTGAATTTATACAGAATAAAAATAACTGAATCTTCAGAAGATGCTACTTTGCTGACTTTCATATAACCTATAGGAAGTCTAGAGCAGTGCTCTCTAAAATTGAAACGTTCTTCTTGATATGACATTAGTTTGACAAAATTCTTAGTGTATAATTATATGATCAAACTTAACATATAGTACGCACTGTTATAAGCATCCCAGACTCCTCACTAGATAAACAGACAGCATGTGCTCTCTATATCCACCAGAGAGTGGATATACATTAAAGTTGGCGCTGACACTGCATATAAATCTGTTGTCTGCTAAGAACGGCTGAAACGCCACCCCCCTAATTTCCTTAGTTAATAATAAAGGAAAATAAAGGAACCGGGAGTAGAGAAATACGGGAAAAGAGCTATTGGTGTCAGAGGACTCTGCAGGTGTGTCGCCCAGTGAACAGTTGTCGTCTTGTGGGAGAGTCCATTGTATCCGTCTGAAGAGAAGTTAAGTGTATCAAGAAATTGGTACGGTGGAGAGTCTGCGAATGTGTAAAAAGAGAAGAAGTTAATAAGAAAATTGTGAATAAAGCGTTGGCCCAAGAGAGAAGTCCAGTCAAGGAGGTTGGAGAAGAAGCCGAAGCTGGAATCTTGCTGACAGGTCGTTCTACACTTACAGCTCTACTGTCGTTACATCTCTCTGCATATTTACTGAATCACCTTTACAAAAGCTATATATTCTAGCAATATCAAACTATTTAAATTAAAGCCTTGAGTGTTCCTTTTTGACACCCAAGAGTGCCCCAATTTAATAGCGAATTCAGTTGTATTGCAATACTCGGAATGTAGCGACAATGGCATAGAGTGAAATCGCCAATCTTCCACGCTAAACTGTCGCTTTTTTATCTTCCAGCATCTATTCTCTCAGAGAGGGACATCAAGTTGATATCGAAACATGTAACAATATGCTGGCTACTAGAAGAGAATTTGATATAAATTTATCATTTGGAATTTGAATGTGTTTCTTACCTTGATCCTCACTTCCTCTTCTTTTGGAGGCGCCACCTCCACTTCTTCCACCAAGAACTGCTCGCCGAACTGCTCCAGGACGGCCGCCTTGCAGCGTATTGGCTGGGACAGACAGTGGAGAAACGCTTTGAAATATTTACCCACCTAATTCTCGAAGTAATATGATGAAGACAAAAGTTAGCAAAAACAAAAACCTTCTATAAAGACATTTCGTCTTACACAGACTTTTCCCAGAGCACAAGAAAGTATCAACAAGTAAACAGGCAATCAGTTATTACAGTCTTGGTGAAAATACATAACAAATACTGCGTGTCTTTTAGCTATCTTCTTTTTTAAATGCTACAATAACTCCTACATACTTACTATTACTCCATCTCGACAAATTACCCAGAGTATCTAGCTGTGTTGATACAGTAGTCTCCCATGGATAAACCCTGTCTCTAATGGAGGTGGGCTCTCATAAGAGACACTGTCCCTGTTGAAAGACACCTAATGCCTTGGCCTCACATCTACTTATATATTTGCCTTATTCTGTCTGTTTGAAGCTCACGGATGGGATTTTTCATAACCATCGTTGGTTCAGTGGTAGAATGCTCGCCTGCCACGCGGGCGTCCCGGGTTCGATTCCCGGCCGATGCATTTTTTTTTTTACAATTTTTAAAACTCATTTATATATTATACAAGAATGACATCCACGGCGCCAATTTATAATTGTAACGAATAGTATTTGAATAAAAGCATTTAATCGGGTAAAACCCGGGCGTTGCCCGGGTCATTCGTATATAATAATAATTGTATAAACGAATGCAAGACAAAATCACCGCGAATGTTTCTTTTTTTTAAGGCAATTTCTTTTTAAGGCAATTGTCGTTATTTATCGTTAATTTTTGTTTCGATTTTATTGAAAAAAAAAAACGATATGGTGCCTTTAAAAAATGATCTTTATTACTATGCAGTTTTCTATTTAGTCAATATACCTAAGTTCATGTTGCAAATGTAATTATCTCTATCGATTTAGTAGGTGAAATGCACAAAGAAAATCGACATGATGAAATATTTATGAAAATTCACATTTTTATTTTATATTTTCAAGACACACACAGTTTGGGGCGGGACGTTTCACAAGAGAGACATCCACGGCGCCAATTTATAATTGTAACGAATAGTATTTTAATTAAAACATTTTAAAAACACACAGTTTGGAACGGGACGTTTCACAAGAGTGACATCCATGGCGCCAATTTATAATTGTAACGAATAATATTTGAATTAAAACGTTTTTAAAATATATGCGCACTCGGGTAAAACCCGGGCGTTGCCCGGGCCATTCGTCTAGTTTTCTAATAAGAGACCACTTTAAGGAAAAATCGAGTTTATGTATGTTTTAGTTAGTCTTTTGAGGAATACTATTGTAGCCTTTTAATTGAATTTTTATACGTTTAAGAGAATATTTTAGCCTGAAATACGTTGCGTGTAGATCGGGCTAAAATTTGTCGTTTACTCTGTATGGTGAAGAACTTACCCAACGAAAAGACTCGTGGTTCATCCTTTCTTAGCGAACATTTCTAGAATATATAATTAAAACAATAATTTGGATTGAATTTAAAATGACAATCCGATAGAAAGTGTTAAAACTCATTTTGATAATCTTCATTCCGATCGCTCAAATTGAGATAAGCGAAATATGGCACAGCATCCGCTTTAGTAAATTCGGGAAAGGCCGATGACTTCTCTACGAAGTCGGGAAATTGTAGCCACTTCTCTGCACAGATTAAATACATGGGCAGAGACCATGGTACACTGGTTGACTTTTAGGGAATTTGTGGTATATCCACTGATCTGTGCGATCTGCTCTTATTATTTTAAAAGGAATAGGGACAACTTTAGCATACGAATACATATTGCCGTAAAATCATGTGCAAGAAGTTATGCATAGTGTTATACATATATAATTACTATATAAATATCAATAAAGGAGGTACTCTTACTTTGCCTGTCGTGTCGGTCGCCATCTTGCAGAAGTCGAGCTAGGGACAGATTAGATAACGTCCCGCCTTCCACAATGGATTTGACAGATTTGTCCATTGGAGATATCGGCTCGGCGAAACATTTCGTCTTTTCCTTGAAAATTGTCACTCAAATTCTACTGTAGATGTGCACTCAGACAACTATTGATTCCTTTACAAAAAATCGAAGCACCAAAAAGGAGTTGTCCGATTTATATGAAAATACTATACAATGACGTTTCGACTAAACATGCAAATGATTGAAATTTGGTGGCTAATTTATTCAAAGCAAGAGCTCCAGCGCAATTGAACTGCGCATCTAGCACGAGTATTCTAGACTCAATATTCGACGCAACCCGAACTGATTTTCAAAATTTCCGTTTAATTTTTTTCAGGAAACCTATTTCTCTACTGTTTCAATGCCTCGCCCAAAGATTCGTACTTATTATGAACATTGTCAGAGTTTGAAAGAGGTTGTGCCATTGGATTGAAAGAGGCTGGTTGGTCAGGCGACTAATCGCGCGACATCTGTGTCGAAGTAATGCGATTATTAGACGATGTTGGCAAGAGTGGGTCAACAACGGAAGAATGCAACGTCAGGACGGCAGCGGTCGACCAAGGGACACAACATAACGGGAGGACAGAGATTGTTAGAACGGCTGTTGCAGCACCGGATTCGTCGTTATCTACCACACAACGTATGACAGGCACACAAGTGTCCAAAATTACCATGAACAGACGACTAAGAGAGCGGAACCTAAGAGCTCGCCGACCGTTACGATACCTACCCCTCACACCAGTACACCGACAAAGTCCGATTACATTAGTGTCGGAATCGATCAACTTGGAACTGCGCTGACTAGAGACGCATACTCTTTAGTGACGAGTCCTTTTCCTTACTGTGTCCTGACGGCCGTCGCAAACAAGACGTTATGGTCTGGGAAGCCATTTCAATCCTGCCGAACTATTCCGTGGCGAGCAAGGTCGCCTGATCGCTCACCCATAGAGCATATCTGGGACGTAATCGGAAGGTGGCTGCAACCTTCCCGGAATGTTGACTATTCAGCACGACATTTGAAGAAAATTTGGCAAGAAATCCCCCAGCACACTATCCGGAATATTTATCAGTTCTTGGCACGTCCGGTGGCAGCCTGCATCCAGGCCAGTGGGGTCCAACGACTTATTAGCTTCCTCAATTTTGTGACGCTCAAACTCTGTAACAAAACACTTATTTGTTCTGAAATTTTAATCGTTTTTACCCATATATGCTATTCACACATACTATTTTTTGTCCCAATCTAACAAATATTTATTGGTGCATCGATATTTTTGTTATAGAGTGTATATATAAACCATCCCAGATTTTAAATTATATATACAGTGAAATTCCCAGTAATGACCCATCTGATTGTAAAATCAAAAATGATCTGTATCAGTGTGGGCAGAAGTCGATGAAAGCCACAAGATCTGAAAAGGGACATAAATGCCTGCTACCAATTCTTCTGTTCAAATGTGGCAAGCCCCTCACAATGTGACTTCTCCACGCCACTTTTTTTTGTGAGTTGGATTAAACTCGACCTTGTGATCTCTAAAATAAATTACAGTAGAACCTCTCTAAAGGACACTTGGAGCCAAAGTGTCCTTTAGAATAAGGTGTCCTCCTACCATAGAGCATCTAAGAATATAATTTTGGTGATAAAAACCGTTCTTTGTAAAGAATTTGTACAAGGCGCACTTCTAAAGACACACACACTCAGTAACATCTTTACATTCAGAACAATTCACACACATAGATTGGATAATAATTCCCTCACAATTTTGATCGGCAGAACAAGGGGTGACAGAAGCGGCGAATACACATTTATTTCAACACGGGTATCCTCTGTGGTGGACTACTGTATTGTCTCCTGTGGGCTGTTAGGTTACGTACATGACCTATATGTTGAAGAACTACCATACTTAGATCACTTACCTTTTACAATAAAAATGAATACGTGTTGAGGGAGGAAACAAGTGATGAATCTTTCTTCTATATCAAAGAAAAGGTAAATATGGAAACCTGAAAGAGAAACGCTATTTGCGGAAAACTTAGGGAGAGCTTATGGATCCTGGAATAACTCGATTGAAAATATAATGAATAACATGGTTAAGCAGATCAAAAATGCAATGTTAAAAACTGTTATGAAAATTGAGACAAAAACGGATAACCCAAAGTTGAACCCTTGGTTTGATCATGATTTCTACACAGCGAAAAAGAACATGAAAACAACTCTGGCAAAATATGCTAAATCGAACAAGGACCTAGACCGTTTGGAATATGTTAAAACAAGGAATAAATATACATCTATTATCTATATTAAAAATAAAATACTTTGTAAAATACAAGAAAAAAATAAATAATACATACGATTTAACTATATTTTGGAAAACAATAGTTACCTTCAGGAAAAGAAACTGTTAGCACGTTTTCATTGAAGTTTCTTCTAGAAAGAACGAGCTGACTCAATTCGATTCAATTGATTTATTTCAAACAACAAAAGAGAATTACACTACGATTTAATACGATTTAGTTGTATTTATAACACAAAAAAGAAAACAGAAGAAGAAAAAAAACAACAAAAATAATGAGGATAAGTAATAATAAAATTATATGAATATGAATTATAATTAATTAATAAAATACAATAATAATAATAATATAAAAAAAACTAACATACTCCACCCAGGTGGACTAACTTAGTCCTCAGAAAAAGGTAATGGTACTATTTTAGAGACAGTTCTAGTAAGGCGTTCTTAGTGCTTGGTCTTCACCTCGACGACTCGAACTTTTCCGTCCGCTCCCGGAAAGACTTTGGTGATACGACCAAGGCTCCAATACATTGCTGGTGGTGATATGGTATCCTTGAGCAAGATGAGGTCACCTTCCTTAATGTTGGGTGAGGATTTTTGCCATTTTAGGCGTTGTTGCATATTGTTGACGTATTCTCGATTCCAACGTTTCCAAAATACATTTTTAATTTTTTTATTTAGGCTCCAGCGATCGAGGTAGTTTATCGGAACATCATCATCATCATTAGATTCTGGAGGGGCAGTTAAGGGTCTCTCGATTAAGAAGTGTCCTGGTGTAAGAGGATTAAAATCGTCTGAATCTGAACATAGAGGACAAATAGGTCGCGAATTTAAACAAGCTTCTATTTGAGTTGTCAGAGTACTCAGCTCTTCAAATGTGAGTATCTGAGACTTTAAGCATCTGAGAAGATGAAATTTGAAGGATTTTATTCCAGCCTCCCAGATACCTCCGAAATTTGGGGTGGAAGGAGGTATAAAATGCCAGTTGATTCGTTCATTAGATATGAATTTTTGAATTGTTGAAGCTTTCAATATACCAAACTGCTCTCGGAGAATGTTGTTAGCTCCCCTAAAGTTGGTCCCGTTTTCACTAAATACACTGCGTGACATTGAAAATGGAACACCAAGAAATAGTGACCAGAAATTTATGCAAATTTCAGGGTAGACGCGCCTAACCGAGTTATGCAAATGATGTAAAATGCGCAGCTCTCGTGCGCACATGGAGTAAGATATAAGGGAAGGAACTTGCAGAAAGGACAGTATTCGTGTAGTTATTTCTTCAAGGAAAATCATTGTAGAAATTTTGTTCTTGTGTCAAAAGACACGTGTAATAACAGAGAATGCCAGGTCATCGTAAACGGAGGCAGTTCAAGCAGACAGACGCTTTCACGAGGGGCATGGTGATCGGACTGAAAAGGGCAGGTTGGTCCATACGTCAAATCGCAGCTGATACACACCTTGGTGCGTACACGGTGCACCGACTGTGGAGAAGATGGTTGGAACAAGGAAATGTGGCAATTTATAGGAATGTCGGTGCAACCAGAGTGACGTCAGCACGTGTGGATCGGCGTATCCTTCGACATGCAGTGGCGGCCCCACAAGCCACTTGTACCGCCATCCTGCAACATGTGCAAGCCACCCTTGATCATTCCATCTCGACCAGAACCATTTCCCGTCGATTGGTTGCTAATGGCTTGCACTCATGCCGTCCGCTAAGAAGACTGCCATTGACCCCACCGAATAGGCGCCAACGTTTGGAATGGTGCCGGGCTAGATCGATGTGGATGACGGAATGGCACAGGGTCGTGTTCTCAGATGAGTCGCGTTTCTGCTTGTCCAGTGATAGTCGCCGTGTACGCGTGTGGCGTCGACGTGGAGAAAGGTCCAATCCGGCAGCAATTGTGGAACGCCCCACCGTGCGACAACGTGGAATCATGGTTTGGGGCGCAATCGCGTATGATTCCAGGTCACCTTTACTTCGTATTCAGGGCACTATGACGGCCCAACGATACGTTGATGATGTGCTGCGACCGGTGACACTCCCCTACCTTCAGGGGGTACCCAATGCCCTTTATCAGCAGGATAACGCCCGACCGCACACTGCTCGCATTAGCCAACAAGCTCTGCAAGATGTACAGATGCTTCCCTGGCCACCGTACTCTCCTGATCTCTCACCAATCGAGCACGTCTGGGACATCATTGGACGCCGTTTGCATGCCTTGCCACAGCCGCGTTCAGAAGACGAACTGTGGCAAATGGTTGAGAGGGAATGGAGAGCCATCCCTCAGGACGCCATCCGTACTCTGATTGACTCTCTACCTAGACGTGTTGCTGCGTGCATCGCCGTCCGCGGTGGTCCTACTTGCTAATAAGCCGACGCCGTTCTCGCTCTGTATTATGACTATCATTTTGAAATAAAGATCACTTATTGTTCGTCCCTGTCTCTCTCTGTCTGCCGAATTTCATCACTTTCTGGCCACTATTTCTTGGTGTTCCATTTTCAATGTCACGCAGTGTATATCAGAAGGTTTTCCTCGACGAGAAATATACCGCTTGAGAGCTGCGAGGAAAGCCGCTGAAGATAGGTCTGATACAATTTCTATATGAATTGCTTTTGTGCAGAAACATATAAATAAAAAGTAACATATGATTTTAATTTTACTTTGGATCTTTTGATGTTTGGTTTCATCAAAAACGGTCCTCTGCAAAGTCGATTCCAATTTTAGTGAACGGATTTGATTTCACAATTCAGTACATAGGCAGATCTCCCATAATTTGCTTGGTAACTTGGCGTTTAGCCCTGAAACACACCATGCATTGGTGGATTATTTTCTTGACCAAACTTCTGCCTGCATGAATCCAATATCGTAATCGTAGTGCTGACATGGTCTGTTGAAGACCAGAATGTAAATGATCCAGATGACACTGTCGCACTATCAATTCCGTTATAAAATGATCTCTTGGCAATATTATTGGATGCCTTTCATCAAATTGCAGATTTGAATGACGTAATCTTCCTCCAACCCGTAATAGTCCAGATTCATCAATGAAAGGATTCAAAGATAAAAGCCTTGAGTTAGTTGGTGAAGGTTTCTTTTGTTTGCAACAGGTAATTTCTGATTGAAATTCAGAACTTTGAATGAAACGAATGATATTGTGAATTGAACTTGTTAATTCGCTTGAAGATAGATGTCCTTTATTTCTTTCATTGAAAGAACATTGGACATTGAATACAAATCTATAAATCCATGATGTAATTCTAAAGAGTTCGTTGATATTTGAGTATTTGAAAATGAAGTCTGGGAAAAGAAGATTAGTGGAATGAAAAACAGAGAAAGTTTTTCGCCTTTCACCTGAAATTTCTTTCGGAAAATCATATTGAGTTTGAATTGGATCTTCAAAGTTCACACCTGAAAGCCAAGTTGGTCCTCGCCACCAAAGAGAGTGATCCGCCAGCTCTGAAGGAGTTATACCTCTGGAAGCGCAGTCTGTAGGATTATCTTTCGAAATGACATAATGCCCGGAAAAATGTAAAGTCAATCTTTGAACTTCAGCAATCCTATTTCCGACAAATGGTTCCCAATGTCTAGATTCAGATTTAATCCAGCTGAGAACAATTTTGGAATCAGTCCATAAAAATACTCTATCAATTTGTAAGCATAAATAATTACGAATAGTATCATATAAAGTTGCGAGAAGAAGAGCAGCGCACAGCTCCAGCCGTGGTATGGAAATCATTTTCAGAGGAGCTACCCTCGTCTTGGAAGCAATCAGAGAAACTTTCACTTAGTCCGATTTAAAATGTGTTCTTATATTAAATACTGCCGCATATGCAACTTCTGAAGAGTCACAAAAACCATGAAGTTCAACAGCTAGTAAAGCTCCCCTGCACGAGAAGTATCTAGGAATTTGAATTTTATTTTATACCGAAAATTCCGTTTCGATTTTCTTTCATTGAGAGCACAAAGTATCAGGCAAGGGATCATCCCAATTCAACTTCTGTTTCCAAACTGATTTAGGCAAAATTTTAAGACGAATAATAACCGGGGACAGCCAGCCTATAGGATCAAAGATTCTGGAGATGTGGGACAACAAATGTATTTTAGAATTCGTTTGTACTGGAATGTCATTAATAAGATTCTAAAAAATGTCCAAGGAAGGATTCCAACAAATACCAAGTATTTTGACACATGAATCTCTTAAAATCCCGAAGATTATGCCTATCTTCAACAGAATAATTTTAACGCCTTGCTATATGTTTTAATTTTTGTTTGCTCCTGACGAGGACAAATATTTATACTGGCTGAAGTATCTTTTTTCAAGAAATATCTTCAACCTGTTCTGAAAATCCAGAAAGGACCTCCGGGACGTTTGATCTCCATTTCCTAAGAGAAAATCCAGCTGAAGAAAGAAGATTATTGACTTCATGAATATGACATGTAGCTTCTTCAATTGTGTCTGCACCTGAAAGCAAGTCATCAACATAAAAATCGGTTTGTACTCTTTTTGAGGCCACTCGGAAAGTTGACACCTTGTCCCTTGCAAGTTGATGTAGGGTACGCATGGCGAGATATGGCGCACAAGACAATCCATATGTCACAGTCAGTAGTCTATAATCCAATAAAGGTTCTGATGGGTTTTTTCTCCATAAAATTCTCTGGAAATCACAATCCCTAGAATCGATTTTTACTTGGCGATACATTTTCTCTATATCTCCTGAAAAAGCTATTGGGCGTGTTCGAAATCTTATCAGGATGTAGAAGATATCCTGTTGTAGTTTTGGTCCTACATGAAGAAAGTCATTTAGAGATTTGCTATTGCTAGTTTTGCAAGATGCATCAAAAACAACTCTCATAGTAGTGGTAGTGCTTTGCTCCTTAAAAACACAATGATGAGGTATATAATAACATTGTCCTGAAGGTGTATCCAGCTCATCACTGGGAATAAGCTCCATATGATTGATTAAAATATATTCGTCCATGAAATCACAATATTGTTTCAGGATACTTGGATATTTTTGTAATTTTCTTTCAAGTGATAGAAATCGTTTCAGAGCATTGATTCTAGATTCGCCAAGAGTTGGCAATGTTCTAAATGGCAGCCCAACAGAGTACCTTCCATCTTCCAGAATTTTGAGGTTATTAATATATATTTCTTCACACGAAATTTCTTCTCTGGTTAAAGATTTGGCAGAGGGTACTGACTCCAGCTCCCAGAAATTTTTTAGAAAATCATCTTGTTCCTTCGACGCGAACATAGTTAATCTTGATTGGAATTTTCACCTGACAGTAATATTTTACCTGTAAGTAACCATCCCAATTTGGATCCGCACGCATTGGGTCCAGATAAATTTTGGAATCTAACCTTCCCGTTAAATAAGCATGGAGCAAGCTCTGCTCCTATCACTAAATCAATCTGGCTAAATTTGTCAAAATTGGGGTCAGCCAACAGAAGATTTTTCAAATAAGGCCAATTATCTTTTTCATAAAGAAATTGGGCAATTATGATGTGATCTTATCAATTACTATAGGATTGGCGTTGAATATTAGGTTTGAGAAATGTGGGCTAAATTGGAGAGAGACCTCACCCATTGATTGTCCTACAAGTTTGTTTCCCGAACCAAAAACTGTAGTTTTACATTCAGCAAGAGGAAGATTTAATTTATTTCGACAACTATTTTTATAAGACACACCTTTGAAAGCCTGTATCTATGAGGGCTCTACATGTTTGAAGAACCCATTTTCCGATTTGACCTTTATTAAAGCCGTAGAGAGTAATATCCGATCATGACTTTTGTTGTCTGCAAAACATGAGACACTGGCATGAGTCAATGGAGATATGTCCGCAACAGGACTTAACATTTCCGGTTTGAACTGATGCAAAAGAGTATGATGTCTCTTATTACATGATTTGCAATTTTGCGTGAAGACGCAAGACGATACTCTATGGTTAGATCTTAGACAGTTGTAACATAGACGATTATCTTTTACAAATGTCCATCTTTCAGGTAACATCATACCATTAAACTTAGGACATTTTAACAAAAAATGTTCACCTTTACATAAGACGCATGACTTGACTCTGCTATCTATACTAGAGTCAGAGGCAAATGTTGCTGAATGAGAATGAGTGGATTTATTCATTTTGTAGAATTGTTTTGAATTTTCTTTATTCTGAAAACTCCCGAGACTTCCAGCAAATCTTTCAAGGAAAGAAATCATCTTTTCATACGATGGATATTCTTTCTCAAGCAAACTCATCTCCCATTCCTTTTTTATTGAACTATTAAGTTTTTATTGAATTATATGAATTAAAATCATATCCGATAAATTATTACGTTCCAATCCGAGGATAGAGAGATTCTGAATGCTTTCGTTACAAGTGTCCAGGAGATCAAGTAAATCTTTAATCGATTCTTGTTTTACATTTTTTAGATCATACAAATTTTGAATTTGTTCAAAAGCCAATTCACCTTTTTTGTCGAATCTATTGACCAAGGTTTACCAGGCAATAGGATAATTTTAATCAGAAATATTGAGCGCCCTAATAAGTCTAGCGGCATTTCCTTTTAGTGCAGAATTTAAATATTGAAGTTTTTGATAATTTCCCAGTGTTGGATTTTGATCAATAGATCTAATAAAAATTTCCTTAAAACTCAGCCAATCTGAAATATCACCACTAATGGTGGGCAATTGAAATTTGGGGAGTTCTAAATGCGTTTCACCAGAAAATGTATTTTTATTTAAATTTCCCAGCGATCTATTTATTTTTATAAAAAAATAATTGATTTTAGACTTTGCCTCAAAGGATACCTTAAATTTTTCTTCAGCATTAATGCCTTTATATTTTACTAATTTCACATATTGATTATCAAAGCTAGCTTTTAAATTTAACAAGTCTTCTTTATTTTGCATAAGTGCATATTTATCATTGCCTTCTAAATTATATTCTACATCTGCTTTTATCAATTCTAAACTTTTAATCAGAGATTCAAAAATTAAGATTTCTGTTTCAATATTTTAAAGATTAGTATTCAAAACCTTACCTTTCTTTATTTCTATTGCTTCTAAGAACTTTCTATTTCTTCTACTTCTTTCCTGGGTTTCGGCACCAAAAAATGTTAACACGTTTTCTTTGAAGTTTCTTCTAGAAATAACGAACTGACTCAATTCGATTCAATTGATTTATTTCAAACAACAAAATAGAATTACACTACGATTTAATGCGATTTAGTTGTATTTATAACATAAAAAAAGAAAACAAAAGAAGAAAAAAAACTACAAAAATAATGATGATAAGTAACAATAAAATTATACGAATATGAATTATAATCAATTAATAAAATACAATAATAATAATAAAAACTAACAGAAATTATACGCAGTGCAACATAACAATATCGGTTTTTCAGCAATTTTACGAAAAACTACTGGATATATATATACAGAGACAATACCTGATTATGAATCATTTACTATGACTTTTATGAATACAAATAACGAGCTAACTGAATACAAACTCTGAACGAAATAAACAGAGAAATTTCTAGAATAAGATGTGGTAAGGCACTGGCTTTGATGAAATAATGAATGAAGCAATAAAGGTCCTCCCTAAAGAATACTGCATTTCTTTAATGGATATATTCAATAGAATCCTGAAAACCTATGAATTCCCGACAACATGGCTAAAATCAGTCATCCAACCAATTTTTAAGAATGGTGATCAAGAAAATCCATCTGACTATCGAGCCATCGCACTCTTAAGTAATATAGCAAAACTATTCACATCAATCCTCAAATCTCTTCTAGGCAGCTGGATAGAAAGGAGAGAGATTGTTCCTGAGAATCAGGCGGAATTTAGAGGCGGTCACTCTTGCCAAGATCACATATTCACTCTTTTATCCTTGATTCAAATGACCCTAAGCCGAAAGAGAAGAAAATGCTACATGTTTTTCGTCGAATTGAAAAAGGCTTTCGATACAGTGCCCCCCACATATTACTATGGAGAAACCTAGTAAATGTAGGTCTTAACCATCGTTTCGTTAACTGTAAAATCTTTGTTTACGTAATATAATTAGCAAACGTATTATAAGATTTATTTATTGGGGTATTAGATATATTTATTTACTTACAGGATTGTTGTTAGTATTAGATAGCGTTAGTTATTTTATTTACATTCTATATATCGAACTGAACTGTGTTGCCGAGTACGATATTAACTATATTACATCTCTCCTTTTTTTATAAATCCATTCTTTTTGGTGGCTTCACCTGGCGACCGCTTCTTGTGAACTTCCGCTCCTCTCTGGTCTCCTCCTCTCCAGCTGGATTATCAGTTTCCGACTGCAGCTCCATCCTGTCAGAACCTTTAGGCTGAGTTTCTTGATCTTTCTCCATAGTTGAACAAGCACTTCCACTGGGTTCTTGCTCAAGGATGCTTTCATGGTCTCTTTGGGATTGGTTAGTAGTAATATGTGATTGGTTTCTTCTGTAGAGTCCTTTGTTGTTCTGGACTGTATAGGACCTTGGACCATCTTCTCGAACTATTGTGGCTGGTTTCCAGTTTCTTCTGTTTTCTCTTAGATAAACTTCTTGTCCGATCTTGAAAGTTGGTTCGTCTCTTGATCCTTTGTCATAGTAGAATTTCTGCTTGTTTCTGGATCTTCTTAGCTTTAAAGTGACATCTTTTTGGATGCAAGGTCTTAACAATTCTTTGCCGATTGGCAATATTGTCTTTGTTCTTCTTGAAAGTAGTCTTTGTGCTGGTGATCCCATGTCTTCTCTTGGAGTATTTCTATAGTTGAGTAATGCAATCTGGATATCATCTCCACTTTGTTTGCATTTTCTAAGAATGTTTTTTGCTATTTGCACAGCTCTTTCAGCCAGTCCATTTGATTTAGGGTAATGTGGACTTGAAGTCTTGTGATTAAACTTCCATTTGTTGCTGAATTCATTAAACTCTCTTGAAGCATAATTTCTTCCATTATCTGTCTCCAGAACTTTAGGAATTCCATGTATGCTAAAGTTTCTTTTGAGAAATCCAATGGTATATTTTGAATTTATAGTGTTAATAGGTTCAAAGTTTATGAATCCAGAATAAATGTCTATAATCACAATGTAAATGATAGATTTAAAGCGTACGAGGATGCGTTTCTTTATGAGTTTTAATAACTGCGAGCTTTCGGGTCAATACCCTTCTACAGGACATCTTATCTAAATAACCTTGCTTTATTTAGATAAGATGTCCTGTAGAAGGGTATTGACCCGAAAGCTCGCAGTTATTAAAACTCATAAAGAAACGCATCCTCGTACGCTTTAAATCTATCATTTATATTCTTTAGAGGATTTCAACCATCTTTATAATCACAATGTATTTATTCCCTTCAAATTGAAAGATATCTGATGCGACAATTTCCCATGGGAGCTCAGGAATTTCTTTTAGCATTAGGGGTTGTTTTTGTTTGTCTCTTTGTGTAGCTATGCATGTCTTGCAATTTTCTACCATGTCAGAGATATCTTTGAACATTCCTGCCCAATAAATGGAGTCTTTGACTCTTTTGGTACAACCAGTAATGCCTAGGTGGCCTTCATGTATCTGTATGAGAACTTGTTTTTTGATTGATTCTGGTATTATTATTTTGGTTCCCCTCAGAACTAGGTCTTCATGAATGGAAAGTTCATATTTTATATTCCAATATCTTCTGCAAGATAGATGAACTAGTGACTTTTGGTCTGGCCATCCTTGGATTATTGTTTCTTTTAGTTCTTGCAATTCTGCATCTTCCTTTGTAGCTTTCATGATGTTGGTTGTTGATCTATTGTCAAATGCAGTAATTAAAAGGATTTCTATTGGATTTTCTTCTAGAATCTCATATGATTTGCAATCTCGACTCAGTAAGTCTGCAATAAAGAGCTCCTTTCCACTCTTGTATTTAATATTTGGTCCATATTGATTAATTTCCATGAATATTTTTTGAAGTCTTGGTGGCATTTTATCCATTGGTTTTTTGTAAATGGATTCTAACGGTCGATGGTCTGTTTCTATTAAAAGAGATTCACCATATATATAGGTATGGAATTTATTACAACCAAATTTAATTGCCAGAGCTTCTTTTTCTATTTGAGGGTAATGCCTCTGAACATCATTTAATGCAGAAGAAGTATACGCAATTGGTCGATCTTCTTGGAGTAAGACTGCTCCAATGGCATGTTGGCTTGCATTGACCGAAAGTACCACATCTTTGTTAGGATCATAATACTTTAGGGTTGGCGCTTGTTTTAATAAGTCTTTTATTCTTTCCATATCCTTGTCCCTCAAGCTGTCCCATTGCCATTCTGTGTTTTTCTTCAGAAGCAATCTCATTCTGTATGTTATCTCTGAGAGATTTGGGATGAATTTATGTAAGTATTGAACCATTCCAAAAGTCTTTGTATTTCTTTTTTGTTTTTATGGTGACTTGATATTGTCAATGGCTTTGACTTTTTCTCCATCTGTTTTTATTCCATCACTGGTGAAGATATGTCCCAAGAACTTTATTTTTGTTTTTTCAAATTCACACTTGTCCTTATTGAGTCTTGCTCCAGCTTCCTGAAGAGTAGTCATGACTATTTTAGTTTTTTCTCTCAGTGCTTGGATGTCTCAGCATGAATGAGTATGTGGTACATTGAGTTTTCTACACCAGGTATATCCTCTACAATCTTGGATATGGTATTCTGGAAAATCTCCGGGGCAGTTTTAATTCCAAATGGGACTCTAAGGAAATCATAATGCCCCCAAGGTGTGCTGAAGGTCATGTAAGGTTGTGTTTCCGCAGCGACCTTCAATTGCCAAAAGCCTTTTAAGAAATCAAGCTTTGTGAAGTATTTTTGATATTGGAAGCTATGTCCTCTATCGTTCTTAGTGGGTAGTGTCTTCTTAGCAGGATCTTGTCTAAATCTGATGGATCAATGTAAATTCTATATTTCCCGCCTTGTTTCACTACCACCATGTGGCTTGAGACAGGTGTCGGTTCTTCCATTCTTTTTATCACCTTACTTTTCTCCATTAAGTCTAGTTGTTTCTTGACCTCATCTTTTATTTTAAGGGGTATTCTCCTGGGTGGTTTTATTTCCAACTTGTGGTCCCCTTTTGTGAATTCTGCTCTGTATTCAAAATTCTTTAAGCAACCATCACCGATGAACAGCTGGCGAAACTCTTGTTCTACTGGTTTTATTTCATTTATTCTCTTGAGTAGTCCTAGCATAAAGCAAGATTCACTGCCCAGTATTGGTGTGGTCCTTGTTTTGTTGACAATGAACTTAATGTCTGTCTTGATATTGTTTATTATGCATGAGGCAATAATTTCTCCTTCCACCTTAATTCTGTGACCTGAGAATGATTTTAAACTTATCACTGAACTTCTGTTAAGTTTTGAATTTATTTTCTTGAAAATGTTCCAAGGCAAGACATTGCACTGAGCTCCAGTGTCCAATTTTATTTTGAAAGGTTCAGTGTTGTTTATTTGGATTTTTTCCATTGGTTCACTAGTGAATTCCGACAATGAATTAATTTGAAGACTAAATTCATCATTTTCTGTTCCTTCTTCTTCTAAGGTATTGATTTTCTTTTTATACCTGAAATTTGTTCTGCAACATTTTGCAAAATGATTTGCTTTTTAACATTTTTTGCAAATTTTTCCATATGCGGGACATCTTCTAATTGGATGTGTGCCGCCACATTTTTTGTAATTGTCTATTAATTTTGGAACTTCTTCCATTGTTACATTCTGTTTTGGCCTGAAGTTCTTTTTAATGACTGATACTTCTTGATCCGAACGCTGTTGCATGACCTTTATTTCTTTGTTTGTCCTTTCTGCAGCCATACATATTTGTATTGCCTTATCCAGGTCCAAATCAGGATCACTTAGAAGTTTTTCTCTTGTGTGGTCATCATGAATACCAACAACAACCCTGTCTTTGATTAGTTCATCTTCCAAACTTTCAAACTTGCACTTTGATGCTTGTAGGCGCAATCTTGTGATAAATTCTGGAATTGTTTCAACCATGCTTTGTTGTAATTTATTAAAGTTATAACGTTCCATGGTATAATTCTTTTTTGGCAAAAAGTAGTCGGTGAAACGTTTTTTGATTTCTTCAACTTTTTTAGTTTCTTCTGGAGATAGTACAAATGTACGGTAAATTTTTTGGGCATCGCTTCCTATTATTGTCATGAACGACGCGACTTGAACTTCTGGTTCTTTCTTTTTCATCTCCGTAGCAGTTTCATACCAAGAATATTGTTGAAGCCAATCTTCCCACCTTTCTCTATTAGGATCAAAATGTTTTGGTGCCTCCATGGTTAGTTATTTAAATATTATTCTCAAAGCTATTTATTTTCGCTTATTTTTAAGTTTGGAACTTTTGTTAACCCTTTCAGTTTAGAACTAGGGTTAGCGAAATACGCTACTTTTATTTATTTTAAATTTTAAACTTCTGAGACCATGTAAAATCTTTGTTTACGTAATATAATTAGCAAACGTATTATAAGATTTATTTATTGGGGTATTAGATATATTTATTTACTTACAGGATTGTTGTTAGTATTAGATAGCGTTAGTTATTTTATTTACATTCTATATCGAACTGAACTGTGTTGCCGAGTACGATATTAACTATATTATATTAACTTAATTAAAAGTTATTATGCAAATATGACGGCGGTGGTGCGATGGAACAACTCATTCACCAGTCAATAAAAGTTCGCTCAGGAATTTAACAAGTGGAACCGATGTCATCTTATTTATTTATACTTTTTATAAATGACTTAATTCGCCGCCAGGTGGCTACGAGCGACGGCCGCACTTAACATCGCTTCCAGCTAAGTACTTTTTATTTCTCTAAACTAGTAATTCTTTTAATTTTTCTCATATAATATACATTGCTAGACTGTCGCTCTTTCATAAAGCATTCAGAAAAAGATGAAAATTCTGTCTGGCGCCAACATTACTTTTGTTTTGTATTTGCTAATTTGCATACAAACGCCAAACTTTCTGTTACAAAAATATGCTAATTTTAGGATGAAAATCTATAGGAAATTATCGCACAATAGCTACTGCTCCCCTCTACCCTCGTCAAAACTTCTCAAATGTTCCTTGCTAGGGTTTGGCTATTTTGCTAATAATTGGAGGTATTGAACTCAATCCTGGACCTAAGAGACAAACAACTCTGACACCCGCAATTTCACAGGCAACACACGAATCGGCAGACAGTGATTTAAAGGTGCTAATATTGAATTTGTCAACTGAAATGAAAAGTATGCGAGAAAGACTAGATTCGGGATTGGCGCAAATCGAAAGACGATTGGAAGAATGGGATAAGAGAGCTCAAGAGATAGAGACGAAAATAATTCAAAGTATGGAGGCACAACGCAACACCGATAAAAGGGTTGCCAGCAACACTCTGCAACTGCACGAACTGGAGGCTAGAATAGAATATACAGAGGCGAGACTTCGCGAACAGAATCTTATTTTCTATGGCATTGTAAGAGAGGAAAATGAAAACCTCATCGACTGTAACCGCAAGGTCAAAAGCATAATCACTGATAAAATGGGACTCACCGATGAAGTCAAAATAACAAAATGCCATAGACTATCCCGAGCTGAGAATTCACCGGTACTGGCGGTAATACCGGACCATGAAGAAAGAGCAAGAGTGCTTTCTAATGCAATTAAACTTAAAGGGTCAAAATATTTATCAGTAAAGACTATAGCCTCAAAGTAAGGGACCAAAGAAGAATTCTAATAGCGAAGAGAAAGGAGCTGTTTGGGAGGGGTATAAAATCCAAATTAAGGGACAACAAACTTATCATAGATGATACGACTTATAGTGTGTTGAACGGTGAGATCGCTAATTCTAGGGGAAATACCATATAGCAACAAGAAACGGTGATCACGGTTCCGAAAGGAAATGTTAAGCCACATTTTAATAAGATTGAAAAAATATGTAAAAATAAAGATTCAAGTGCTGGCGTTATACCATATGTAAATACTTTAAATAATGAAATATGCAAATTCGCTCCTAAAAATATTTCAAAGCAAGATCATGCTAGGGAAGCGAATATTAGTCTTAAGATTGTAAATGGAAGAATTAACTATGGCGAAAAGAAACAGCTTTCACTGTTGTGCTGGAATATTAACGGTTTAGTCAGGATGTCATCCACTTTCCCTTTGGTTAATTACCTGAAAAAAATTAACATATTCGCTCTAACTGAAACATGGACTGATCATTACTTAGGGTTCAAACTGAACGGATTTCAATTGATAGAATCTAAGGCCTCCAGAAATCACAAACTGGGTAGATCTTCGGGCGGTATTATCGTCGGAATTGGAAATACTATTAAATATTTATTAGTAAATTATGAAATAGAAAAACACTGGATAATTATTACTATAAAATTGAACACCTGAATATTAACATGTATTTTTTTTTTGTATACCTACCACCGAATGGAAATTATATGACTAACAGAAATATTTTACTGGAATATATAGAAGTCAAAATTTCAGAGGGATACGAAGTTGTACTAGCTGGTGATTTGAACACACGCACAGGAACACAGGGATACCTACACAATCCACTAATGCTGCCCGCCTCTTTAAATGCCAGTCGTAACTCCAAAGACGAGGTAATATACCCTAATGCAGTGCAATTTATAAATTTTATTGAAGATAACCTCCTGGTAATTATAAATGGAAGAACGAAGAGTGATGAAAATGGGGAATACACCTACATATCAGAACGGGGTTCCTCTGTGGTAGATTACTGTATAGTTTCTCATTCGCTCCTAGAACATAGAATTGATTTGTTGATTAATCCATTTCCATATTCGGATCATATGCCAATGGTTATTAAAATGGACTCCAACTTAGATGGAATGAAACTTGAAAGCTCTACACCTTGTACCTTTAAAAAGTATAAATGGACATCCGAAAAAGAGACTCCCTTCATACAGAATCTAGTCGCAATACAAGGATCTTGGAATTCACCGATTGAAATGCTAACTAATAATTTCACCAATCAAATCCGGAGTGCAATGCATACTGCTGGTATGCAAGTAGTAATAACACCCGATGATCCTAAATCCAAACCTTGGTTCGACCGTGAGTGCTACTTAACAAAAAAATCTCTATAATCTCAGCTTAAAATCTACATAAGATCAAACAGTGAAGGTGACCGCAAGGCATACGCTTTATTAACAAAGAAATACTCATCACTTCTGACCGGCAAAAAGAAAACCTACAATACTAAAATACAAGAGGGGTTGAAGGAGGTGAGGGACTCTGCGGGTTTTTGGAAAACGATATCACTGTTTAAAAATAGAAGAACAACTCTCGGAAACATTCCTATTCAAAAATGGCAACAGTTTTATACTGAACTTCTCGCGACTTCGCCACCAGTCAAGTACGATTTGTTCATAAGAGTCATACTGATGCCAGACGACGAGTTAATGACCGAAATATCCTTATCGGAGATAACTGGAGAAATCGCTCACTTGAAGCGCAATAAGGCTTGTGGACTTGATAATATTCCTAATGAAGCTATAAAGGCCTTTCCCCCAGCTTATTTGACCGCCTTAAAAGATATTTACAATAGAGTGCTAAAAACTGGTCAATTCCCAACAACTTGGTGCAAAACAATTATACATCCCATCTTTAAAAATGGTGATGCCGACAATCCTCACAATTATCGGGGAATAGCACTTCTAAGCAACCTCGCTAAGCTTTTCTCATCAATAATGAAAATACGGCTAAGCAACTGGACCGAAAATAGAGCAATTATACCGGAAAATCAAGCGGGTTTCAGAAAAGAACATTCATGCCAGGATCATATTTTTACTTTAGTCTCACTAATCCAATTAACACTTAGACGTAAAAGACGAAAGTTCTACGCTTTCTTCATCGATCTTAAAAAGGCTTTTGATACGGTGCCCCAAGCTCTCCTATGGAAAAAAACTGTTAGACATTGGATTGAATTTCCGATTTATAAATCTAATTAAGAATTACTACGAAAACATGACAGCTGCGGTGAGATGGAACAATTCACTCACTGAATTTATCAAAATAAAATCCGGAGTGTTACAGGGTGAACCACTATCTCCTTACTTATTCATACTTTTTTTAACGACCTGATTAGTACTTTTGACTGCTCTGATATACCTGGTATTTATCTGCCAAAGCATGGAAATGTCCATTTGTTACTATATGCAGATGATATTGTACTGATAGGCGAATCTAAGAACAATTTGCAGTTAAAGATTAATATGATACGAAAGTATTTTGAGGAAAATATGCTAACGCTGAACGAAAACAAATCAAAAATAATGGTATTTCGCAATGGTGGGAAGCGGTCAAAATCCGATAATTGGTATTGGGGACAACAAACCTTAAATGTCACGGAAAGATACATGTATCTAGGATATCCACTCACCTCAACAAACTCTTTTAAGCAAGCCGCATTATACTATAAGGGTAAAGCTCTCGCTGCCAGTGGTGCGGTATGGCCTATTCTGACCAGGTCGAAGATGAACTCTTTTAAATCCTCTATGAAACTTCTTGACGCGATGGTTCTATCAACCCTGCTATACGCGGCACCTGTTTGGGCAAATGAGCATACATTAATTGTTGATCAAATTCAGGACTCATTTATGCGAAGATATCTAAATTTACCAAGATACACCCCCGGATACATGCTTAGGATAGAATTGGGAAGAGTGTCACTCAGCGGTACAGTCTTGAAACTTACCTTAAAGTTCTGGTTGAGAATGCTGTGAATGGGTAAAACTAGATTGCCGCTGCTCTGCTTGTCCCAGCTGTGGAAAATCTCAAACGCAACGAAAGAATATATAGGTTTCACAGGAAATATAGTTAATATTTTAAACACCACCGGATTTCAATGGCTGAATTTCTGCACAGACTATAGAACATTACAAAGAGAAATTCCCTACATAATCAGGACTGCAATAGATCAATCTCTGCAAAAGGATCACACAAGAATAATAAATTCAAGACTATGCCCCCACTATAAAACATCTGCTCAACTCCGTTACCGGAACACTATCTGTCCAGCGATTTCCCGCTCCGTGTCAAACGGTGTATTGCCGGACTGAGAATCCTCTCGGTGCTCTTTACTGATGATCGCCCCAGAATATTTAAAACAGACGGTTGGACATGCGAGATTTGCGGGACAAGAATGGAGCCGGGGCTACATCACCATATACTCTCATGTATGGGTCTGAAAAACGAGCGAGAAGTGCTCCTCAGTGAAATAGGCCTTGAGGAACTCTCTTTGGAGCTCCTGTTGAATGAGGTGGTGAGAAACAGAGCTGGAGCGTTTGCGTTGTTCAAATTTTGGAAGACGGCTGAAGAGAAAAGGAAGCTAGATACATAATTTAATTGATGTAAATAATTATATGTAAATAATCTTTTTGTCAGGATTAGAATGACGAATCCTGTATGGATTTTTGATTCCAGTAAAAGGCTTGTTGCTGCTGTTGTATATAGTCACAGTGTAGAAAATACTATACTATACCTACTACATATAGGTTTCTCTCTGTATTCTTAGTTCTCTTCTCTTCAATTACTCTGTAAATTGGCGAATCCTGTATAGGACGAGAGGTCCTCAATAAAGGCTTTTGTTGTTGTTGTTGTATAAATGACTTAATTAATATTTTCAATAATTTAGATTTACCTGGAATATACCTCCCAAATTATGTAAATGTTCATCTTTTGCTATATGCAGACGACATTGTCCTGATTGGTGAATCTAAAAATAACTTTCAAATAAAAATAAAAATGCTAAAAATATATTTTGGAAGAAATTTATTAACCTTGAATGAAAATAAGTCAAAAATAATGGTTTTCAGAAACGGCGGTCGATTAGCACAAAATGACAAATGGTATTGGGGTGAGCAGCAGCTGTCTGTTACTACGAAATATCAATACTTAGGATACCCACTTACAACTGCAAACTCACTAAACAAAGTATCTGCATATTACAAGGGCAAAAAAGCCTTGGCAACAATTGGTGCCGTTTGGAAGGTCTTGACAAATTCCACGGTGAACTCTTTGGTGAACTCTTTAAATGCGGCAATGAAATATTATTTGATTCGACCATCTTGCCTCACATGTTATACGCCGCACCCTTTTTGGCACTTGCATTAGCATTCTTCACAAACCATTTTTAATATGTCAGATATCACACATACACAATTCCTATTTATCCTAATGTAATAATTGTGAGATTTGTAAATATTGTTATGCCGCTGCTATGTCAAGGATGGTCAAATGAGCACGCGGGACCAATAGAGATCGGCAGTTTTTAATTTACCTTCGTGCATTATGGGGAACAAGCAAGTAATAGACGGTCATCCCAACAGAGAGAGAAAATAGAGGTAACCCGGGCTCCTGAAGCACAAATCGCCATATCCCCGGGCTGTACAGCAGTCTAGAAGAGAAGTCTAGTCATGGGAGGGGGGGGGGGGTTAGATTGCTGAGGTGAACCAGGTAGTTCCAGGCCGGCGGGGAGTCAGAAAGTAGGGGCAGGGCCAACAGGCTAAAGTCTTGTACTCCAAGCAATCCCAACAATGCTGTCAACAAGAGGTGTTAACTGTCGTCCAGCTGGGCTTCTTCTTCCTGATTGGTCCGCCCCACTACACAGGTGGCGGATGGTTTTAACCACCTCGGACGTCCTCGAAACAATATGTGCATATTTGCACTTACTCCATTTTATATTAGTACAGTGGTACCTCGACATACGAGTTTAATTCGTTCCGCAACCTTGCTCGTATCTCGAAGCAAATTTCCCCATACAAAACAATTGAACTACCATTAATCTGTTCCAACCTCCAAAATGTCACCCCAGTTATTTTTGTTACGTGGTTTTAAATAATAAAAACGTATTTATAAATATCAAATATTTATTGCACAAAAACAAAAAAGAGAATGTAAAGAAATAAATTAGATATCCTCATTGGTCTTTGCCTTTTTTGCTACATTTTTCTCGCTTTCACCTGTAGGCCGTTTAGAAAAAAACATGTCCAAGGAGGTTTGTTTCTTCCTCCCTCTCAGAATGTTCCGGTAATGAGTTAGGCAAGTGTCATTACCATGTCTGACAACGGAGTGAATACCGCTCCTCTTTTTAAAATTCTCAAACCAGCCCCGGCTGGCTTTAAATGACTTTTCCGATGCCTCGTCGATGGAAGCCTGCGGGGTTTGCTTCAGCAAATCTCCGTAGATCGCTCTTGCCTTCTCACAAATGATGGTCTGCGTCAAGGTATCTCCTTGGAGCTGCTTTTCTGTCACCCACACCATCAGCAGTTTCTCCATATTTTCATGAAGGGAGGTTCGCAGCTTGGAAATTATTGTAAGGCCCTTAGCTGGCGTTACACTCTTTATCGACTCCTTCCGTTTAAGCACAGAATATATCATGGACGTACTAAGGCCATACTGCCTCGACAAGTCAACAACTCGAACACCTTGCTCATGTTTTTCTATAATTTCACGTTTTAATTCAATACTCATAATATTTTTCTTAGCACTTGACTTTTTACAAACTTTCTTCCGATCCATGGGTATAAAAATAAATGAACTAAAACTGTAAATGTAAACGCAACACAAAACGCGAACACAAAACACAACTTATCACAGCGGAAGCACGCTGCTAACTGATCGTGATGGCGCGACTGCGTGTTACTACCTGTTGTGTTTTAACTTTAAAAGCACACAAAAATATAATAAACTTGAATTTGTTTATTCAAGTCTCAAAAAACAAAGCTTTGCATATAGAACAAATAATAATGAAGAAGAAGAAATAAACATTTTAGGAAAAGCAAAAACAAAACAAAAGTACTGGTCAAAAAGAAACATTTAAAATCACAGATTAATATCTTCAACACTACCGAACCGAACTCGTATCTCGAATTTCGCTCGTAACTAAAAGCAAAAAATCACTTGCTCGTCGGCTCGTATCTCGAAAAACTCGTATGTTGGGGCGCTCGTATGTCGAGGTACGACTGTATATCTCAATTTATCAAATATGCAATATGAGTGTTTAAAATATATTTTAATGTTTTCTTAAACACAAGGTAATAAGACCAAATCCAAATAAATAAATAGTGTGTGACGTTTCGGTAACAGCCTTGTTACCATCTTCAGACAAAAGTACTGAATGAGAAAATTTATTTTTCATCTCAATTTGGAGGTGTTACATTCGAGCACAGCTCGCGAGTCACCTTGTCCAGATTATTTACACATGGCGAGTTGTGATGCTGGAGTGGCCCCCCGAACCTTACAGGAGGGCAGTTGTTGGGTGTTTGGCTGTCAGCTAGCCATTGGGTCCAGGTCGTCGGATTCGGTGGCTGAGGTCACCTTGGTTTTGAACAATTTCTTGTATAGTTGGATTTGAGGATTTTTGAAATTGCGAGAATAGTCTTGTCGCAGAGTCTTGATAAATCTCTTCTATATTAGGCTGGTTGAGATCTTCTTTGAGAATTTTGTTTGAAAGATTGAATGGGGCTCCTATAGTGGTTCGTAAGCAAATCCTCATGAAGGCATCTATTCTTTTTTTATCCGTAGGTGTGATATATTTGCCCCAGACTGGTAGTGCGTACGTGATGATGGGTAGAATACAGGTTTTGTACAACGTGAATTTATGCTTTGTTGTTAAATTACTTTTAAAATTAAGCAGGCTTGATAGAGATATTTTGGCTATCTTTGCCTTTCTTAATGTGTTTTGGACATGTAGGTTAAATTTTAATTTCGAATCCAAAGTGACACCAAGATACTTGGCATGGTCGGCCCAACTAATAGTGCTTGAGTTTACTGTCAAGTTGGTTTGTGGCTTGAATTTTTTGTTATCTCTTAGGGGAAAAACTATTGCTTGAGTCTTAGTTGGGTTAATGTCTAGTTTCCACTCATCGCACCATTTGATTATGTCATTTAGGTAATTCTGAAGCTGAGTAACCAATAGGTTGACTGATTTAGAGTTGAATAAAATTGCTGTGTCATCTGAAGAGCTTAAGTTTACATTTAGAGTGCAGTGGGATGTCATTAATGTAAATATTGAAAAGGTAGGGTTGTGAGAAAATTTTGAGTTTATATTGCGACTAATTGGCCATAAGAGAATGGTCTTCTAGTCCGTCAACTGGCTGCACCAAGCAAACCGATCAAGATGCACCGCGGCAATGAACCAAGCCAGCGGCGAGCCACCAGTGCTGCAACGCAGGTGAGTGTCCCCGGGTAAGGAAGTGAGAGAAGAAGGTGCAAAAGAGCTGAAAGGGGAAAGAAAAATAAAGTAACAATAGTAATAATAATAGTAATTAAATAAATCGAAGATAGAGAGGAAGGGAAGTTAGAGAGAAAAAAAATTAATGATAAAAATAATAGAGAAAAGGCGAAAAAAAAATTAAATGTGCATGTGAGACAAATGATGGTCTATGGGGAACAAAAAAAAATTGTCCTATATCTGGTGGGAGTGCCCAGGATTAAACTATTGAAACTATTGAAAATAAGAGAACCAAATCAAAAAATGGGTAAATTTAAATTAAAATTTAAAAAATTCACGGCGGCCAGCCAATGAAAATGAGCGGCCGTCGAGCCACATGACCCAGCGGTGACGTCGCGCGATTAATCGACCAATCAGAGAGCGGCGTCCAATTCCGACCAAGCTCTCTAGCTCTTGGGTAACTAGAGACGGCCCTGTCGAAATCCGTCCGCCCAAGAATGGCAGACCAAAGAGTTTGACCTCACACGCACCAAGTGCATGCACGCAGAAACTGGTAACAGTACCAACGCGTAATTAAGAAGAAACAGAGTCAGAGACCTCCTCTGAATCCTCCTCGCGGATCCGTGGTTTCAATCTGTCACTAGCCAGGAGAGAATCAACGCAGGCATGCCAGGTTGATTTACTGTGGATGAAGTCGCGGAGTGATCTTGGCGTATGACCAAGTTCCTTTCCAGCGATAAATAGCAGGCGAGTTCTAAGGGAATCGAGACTGTCACACTCGAGCAAAATATGTTCAAGAGTTTCCTCCGCCCCAGAGTCGCAGTAGGGACAAGTGGGATCGTCAATAAATCCCATTTTGTGGGAAAAGCTGTCTGTCCAAGTGTGTCCGGACAGCAAACCTACAACAGCGTGCACGCTGGGAACAATGAACGCATACTTTTTGTCTAGGAGACTCATAGGAGTGAGGCCAAAGCGGGTGCAGATGGGGCGAGTGGTGGAGCTGAATCTGCTCTGCCAAGCCGCCCACGCCAGTTTGCGCGCTGTGGATTCTAGTTTCGACAGCGGCGCGAGGCGGTAGCAGCTCGGGAGGTCAGATCCAGCGCCAGACTTCGCGAGCGCATCTGCAACGTCGTTGCCGACGATCCCGCTGTGACCTTTGATCCAGCGAATGGAACATCTATTCCCATTGCGGTTCAGTTGTGAAATCAACAGCAGAGCCCTGTTAATCAGGAAGTTGCCTGTCCTGCAGTTGAGGATTGAGTTCACAACCGAAAGATTGTCCAGGAGAACCTCAACAGTGGTATCAATGGGGAGCTCCGAAGCGTTCTCAAGTGCTTTGATCAAACCAAATGCTTCAGCTTGGAAAACTGAACAGTAACGTGACAAAGGATAACAGACACGCAATTCATGAAAGTTGTCATTCACACACACTCTATATAAACCTGCGCCAACTCCATCATTGGTCTTGGAGCCGTCTGTATAGTAGGTGACCTCGGGTGGTAGTTCAGGAATATTGCTGGGAAGGAATAAGAAAGGTGGATAAGGCAGAGGTTGAGGAGATGGGGGAGGTTCAACCGGAAATTCAGCATCCACGTAACCATATTTTTTAAGATACAGTTGCGTTTTGACATCAATTTCCAGGTCAAGAGGGAGAACACGAGATAAGGTGATAAGAGAGGAGTTGTTTGTTGTTCTAAAAGCACGACAAGCTAAGATAAGGAAAAAACGTTGCGTGCTTAATAAGAGCTTTCTGGAGCGTTCAAAAAGATTAGGAAACCATACTGGGGAGGCGTAAGCCACCACGGGAATAACAACCTGCAAGTACAGCATTCTCAAGGCTCGGAATCCAAAACCGAAGTTGAAGTTAGCGGCTGCTGACAGGCGCGGTAGCATGCCGCGGACTTTGGAGCAGACCTCAGCAACGTGCTGGTGGAAAGTCAAACGGTTGTCGAACCTCACACCAAGCACCCTGATGGAGTCGCACCATTGAACGACCTGGCCATTGCTGACCAGATCGCGTCGCAGCACCCTAATGCGCCCGAGAGGTTTTTGCACAAACATAGCCTGGCATTTACTCACACTGAGCTCAAGTTTATGTAATCCACACCAGTCAGAGATCAAATCGATGGCGTGTTGTGCCTTAGACAGTTGACCGTGCCTCAATCCCGAGATCACAACAACCAGGTCATCTGCGTAGGCCTGTGGAAATACACAATTCTTGTACCCAAGTGTGAGCAATTCATCAAAGACGATATTCCAGAGGAAGGGCCCGAGAACTGAACCTTGTGGACAACCTTTGGAAACGCGTCTAGTGACAGTGCATCCATTTACAGACAGTCTGACAGAGCGATGGGCCAAGAACGAGCGAATTAAATCGTGAACGTTCTTGGGACAGTCGCTTTTACGCAGGGCCCGCAATATACTGGAGTGCAGTACATTATCAAAGGCACCTTTGACATCAAAAGAGAGAAGAATAGCAGATTTAAATAAGTCTAGCGACCGGGAGAGGGTATTTTTTAATTTTAAGAGTGCGGCAATGGTTGATTTACAGGGTCTGAAACCGAACTGGTTTGGCTGGGCTTTACACATTCTCTCAGCCCTCCACGACAGCCTAGCCAGGATTAGACGCTCGAGAATTTTACCTAGACTAGGCAACATCGTGATAGGTCTGTGAGACGCGAGAAAGTCCTCACCACCTTTTTTGGGGATCAAAATTACATCGCCCAATTTCCAGGGAGCTGGAAAGTGGCCAGTCACAAGACACCTGTTAAAAATTTTCAGAAAAAAACGGCCGGAATTTTTTAATTAACTTAACACAAAGAATAGGTGGCATGCCATCACTGCCTGGGGAAGAAGATAAGCGAACCTTATCCGCGGCCAGCAGCAACTCGACTTCTGAGAACGGGGGATCGTTATCAGAAATTGACTGCGAGGCTCTATGTAAATTACTATGCCCTAACATGGAATCGGGCGGAACTCGGCCGAAATAGTGCTGTAATACGTGATCTAAGGTGTCCCGCTGACTGTCAGTGAAGCCGGCGCCTACCGAGAGGGAGGAGAGAGGTTTTTTCTTGTGCTTTCCTCTGATGAATTGGTAAATACCGCCCCAAGGGTTGACTTCGCACTGCGAGCAGACTCTTCTCCACTCCTCCTGCTTAGCTTTTCTGATCGTAGCACGAAATCTGTTATAAAGCTTTTTGTGAAAGACTTTTAACACACCTCTGACGGCTCCGCGGGCGCGTCTCCACGCACGCTCGGCCTTCAAAGTAGCCCTTTGGAGCGGATTAAACTCCGGTTTCCACCAAGATGCATTTTTTATTTTGCCAGGTTTTCTTGGCTTGGAAGGAATGGTCTGTATGCATGAATGAAACACTTCGTCACTAAGTAATGTAATAACATTATCTAGTTGTAGTGTGTCACTCACGCTATCTAACAAAAACTCTAGATGAAATTTTTTTTTTTTTAAGTGTGAAAAAAAAAATTCCCAGTCTGCGCGGCCAAAGCTGAAGTTTACTTCGCTAAAGCTATTAAGAATGACTTTATTATTATAGTTATTGAATGGGGGATCGAAATTTATGCTAAAAACGAGGCGTTTATGATCAGATAAAGCCTGGTTGATCGCGTTCCAATCAGCGATCCTGTCAACGAGGCCAGCAGAACAGCAGGTCACATCAATGGAAGAGGACGAGTTACGTTCCTCCCACGTGATTGTACCGTGCTCGTTGACCACATGGAGCAGGTTGGCATCAAGGAAATTCTCAACAGTTTCTCTTTTATGGCAAGTTGAGCTAAGCAACCGCGCTTTATCTGACCATCTGTAAGATTCAATATTGAAATCGCCGCAGAGAATTACCTCGTGATAATTAATAGATTTGAGAGAGAGGTCTATCCTATTTAAAAGATCGCTAACACAACATGATGGCGAAAGATAAACATTACAAAGAAGGATGGACAAGTTGTTAACTTCACACAGGACAAACACAGAGTTCGCACAGGACAAATGGGACAAATGGATGAACTTCAGGCTCGGAATTGCCATTATCACCGCAGCTCCCAGTTTGTTTGCATCAATAGAGCCATGGCAGATTCTGTCAGAGGGAACTGGAATGGATGGTAAACTGCCCTTTGCAACTGGGAGCTCTTGTAATAATAGCACATCCGTGTTTTCGATGAAACATTCATTCCACAAAGAGGACAAACACCAAGGGGAGCGTCTTACATTTGCTTGAACACACCTGAGCACGTTCATCGCACCATATTTTTAATAAAGTCCTCCTGGGCGGTCCGCATGTGCTTACACGCCATTGAGTTTGCGCTGTGCTTGCCACCGCACCTGTGGCATTTCAGCGCGGCCTTGTTGTCACAGGCCTCGGTCAGATGTGCACCAGTGCAGTGGCCGCATTTGGCCGCCCTGGTACACTTCTTTCCGTTTTTGTGGGTCCTGTGTTCCAGGCTGCCACAGACACCGCAGGGAAAGACGCGCTTAGCCCTTGCGAGTCTCAGGGAGAGGTAATCTAGAGTGAGCCTACCGCGCTCGAGCAGGGCAGTCTCAATTACCTTATTCACCTCAATTATCGCGGTGGAGGAGGATCCCTCTTTTCTAATCAGTTTTACTATCCTGATGTCGTCACCGCTTTTCAGCAGCTTTTCGACAGCGGGATGGCATCTGATGTCAGCCTCAAGCTGCTCCTCGGTTTTCTCTTCAGGAATACCAAAGATCGCAAGCCTGGGCTTGAATGTTGGGTTCGTTTGGACTTTAAGGCTGCCAATATTGGCGGTCTTGACCTTGTCAACAAACCTCTTTTTTTCAGAGAGATTTGTGAAGTGGAGGACCAATTTTTATCCCCACCAGTCACAGCGGCGACATCCAGGTTCTTCAAACCGGGAGTCTGAGCGATTTTCGCCCTTAGCTCCTTGACAGAGAGATCATCGGAGGCCAACTTTACATGATTGGCACTGTTACGCAGAGTCTGCGCGTAGCTGGGCCGAGATGGCTTGGTCGGCTTAGCACTGTCATTGACCGGCGGCGTGGTTTTAGTCACAGAGGGTGGATTGGGAGCAGAAATGGCAGCGGGTTTTGTTGCAGGAGCGGAGATGACCGCGGGAGCGGGAATAGCTGCGGTAGCGGCCTTGAGCTTTTTTTCAAAAGCCTCTCGGAATTCCTCCGTCTTTAGGTTGCATGCCTTGAGTTTGTCAGATAATATCCCATACACAGAATCCTGGAGTTTCTTCATCATGCCGTCAATACAATCGAACGTGGTACCATATTCACCACAACCTGGTTCCTTCTTCAAGACTGCACCTATTTGCCCATAGACCACGGTGAGACAGTCAGAGAAGCAGGAGCGTATCTCTTCCCACCCTTCCCAAAAAGCCTGGTTGGTATCAAGTGGCCTTACAGGAGTAGGAGAAGAAGGAGAAACCCGGGGATACTCACCATTTGGAATCGGCTCCGTAGTTACAAGCCCGTCCCCAGTGCCAGGAGGGTCCGTCGACCGAGCGTCGCTTTTTTTATGAATAGCTGCCTCACAGCATCCAGCCAGAGGAGGGTCCATAGTGCCCGAGGGATCCGGGGAGCCTCGCGCGTAAGCATGGTCGTCATAGGAGGCCATCTTAATTTTAAAAATTATTCTCTATTTTGAAAAAAAAAATTAATTAATCAATTTCAAGAAGGAACTAATGTCATCGTTGTCTTCAAAATATTGCCACGTGTAAAAAAACAATGTCAGCTCTATTTATTTTTGTATACTGACTGACCTCTTATTTAATAATCGTGAGAAAATTTTACCACAGCATGTTTTTAAATAGTTCCTGTTATCAAGTGTGTAAACAAGATCTATATATATAAAAATGAATGTATGTCTGTTTGTCCTTTATGCCTGACCAAACCACTCATTGGATCGCCATGAAACTTTGGGAAGTTATTTAGTATAGTACTGGGAAGGTTTCTAGCAAATAAAATTTTTGAAATAACTTTTCGCCTAGATATAATCAAGATAAATATTCTAATTTATCTGTTATAATTCAAAAATCTGCTCTAAATATTATCATGATGATACGATGATTTTGTAATGTAGAAAATTAGGAAAGACAAAATTCAGGATGACATGGCAATTTATTTGAGGCAAGAATAATGATACAATTCAAAGGCAAGATACTATTCCTTTAACTTCCAATTACCGAGGGAACCAATTAATATTGATTTTATTCAACTTATCGAGAATTTTTCAAGGGACCGGGAAAAAATGTTCACTTTATGGAGAGATTCGTTAAACAAACCTTTACTCGGGTAAAACCCGGGCGAAGCCGGGAATATCCATTTCGTAGCTTAACCCGTCTCTCCAAGAGGCAGTCTCTTATTAAAGGTCTATTAGAGATTCTTTAATAGCAATTAGAATCTTCAATGAGAGACCACCAACAGGAGAAACAAGTTGATTCATGTTTTTAGGTGGTCTTTCTTAAGAGACTCTATTTACATATATTAAAATATGAAAAAATTAAAATATTTTATCAAGATAAATATTCTAATTTATCTATATATATAAAAATGAATGTATGTGTGTCTGTTTGTTTGTTTGTTTGTCCTTTATGCCTGACCAAACCACTCATTGGATCGCCATGAAACTTTGGGAAGTTATTTAGTATAGTACTGGGAAGGTTTCTAGCAAATAAAATTTTTGAAATAACTTTTCGCCTAGAAATAATCAAGATAAATATTCTAATTTATCTGTTATAATTCAACAATCTGCTCTAAATATTATCATGATGATACGATGATTTTGTAATGTAGAAAATTAGGAAAGACAAAATTCAGGATCACACGGCAATTTATTTGAGACAAGAATAATGATACAATTCAAAGGCAAGATACTATTCCTTTAACTTCCAATTACCGAGGGAACCAATTAATATTGATTTTATTCAACTTATCGAGTATTTTTCAAGGGACCGGGAAAAAATTTTAACTTTATCGAGAGATTCGTTAGACAAACCTTTACTCAGGTAAAACCTGGGCGAAGCCGGGTGGGTCCGCTAGTAACAGATAAGAATAATATATTTTTCTGATAAACAGATGAGATAAACACATGTTGAATATTATTCTTAGAATTAAAATTTTTTCCAAATATAATTAAAAGCATATCTATAAATATCATTTATATTTCCTCTTTCTTCCATTCTGTTAATTGTAGCACATTTCTTTTGAATAAAAAATGCTTCTTTAAATTGTCTCTTAAAATATTTTTTCTCATAATCTAGTATCTTTGTTTCTTTTAGGTTAAAATTATTATGTCCTGTGATTTTTCTATGTTCTACAAGTGCAGAATTCTCAATTTTATCCCATTTCAGAGCATATTCATGGTTTTTCATTCTTTCTTTTAAAGTTCTGGATGTTTGTCCTACATAACATTGGTCACATTTTTCACATTTCACTTCATAAATTAAACCTGCTCTATTTGGTATGTGAGTGTTCTTATGGTTGTTGATATATTGAGAGATAGGGTTAAATGGTTTCCATGCAATGTTTATTTTTCATACTTTTTGAATATATTAGTAAAATTTCTTGCAGAACAGTAACAAAAAGAATACAAGGCCTCACTTAATTTTAATATTTCATTATCATTACCTTTAATTGTTATTCTGCCCTCAATTAATGCAAATACTGCAAACAAGTCCTGTTTAAAATATCTAAAGCTCCTGTTCTTAGCTTGAGGAATTTCTGCATAAGACAAAAGGTCTTAATAAAGTCTTATGTATGCTTCCTGTATGAGCTGCAAGTGATGGTCACTAACAGATCAAATTGGAGAATATTTGTCCATAACCATATGTTGAACTCAACTTGAAGGACACTAACAACAACAAATGAAAAAACCCACATTTTTATTCTTTTATATTTTTACTTATAAAACGTACTCGGCTTCGCCCGGGGTTTTACCCGAGTAAAGGTTTGTCTAGCGAACATTTGTTAAAACAATTCTCTAAAAACTTGTTTAAAAAAAAAAGATATATTTTTATAATTTGAAACTCGTAAATTTGAATCTCTCGATAAAGTGAACATTTTTTCCCGGTCCCTGTGTGCCGTGTCATCCTGAATTTAGTCTTTCCTAATTTTCTACATTAGAAAATCATAGTTTTATCTAGTGAACATTTTTTCCTGGTCCCTTGAAAAATACTCGATAAGTTGAATAAAATCAAAATTAATTGGTTCCCTCGGTAATTGGAAGTTAAAGGAATAGTATCTTCGTCTTGGAATTGTATCATTATTCTTGTCTCAAATAAATTGCCGTGTCATCCTGAGATAATCTTACTTTTGATAAATAATATTTAAGATAACAAACTTAGTGATAAGAAAACTTGTTATCATCGTCACAATGGGGGCGCTGCTTGCGAGTTAAATCTACAAATCTGCAAATAACTCTAAGGATATTCAAGATATTCATGAAATTATTTTTCAAAAACCTTCCCGGTGATATACCTAATAATATCCCAAAATTTCACGGCGATTGGATGTATGGTTTTTGAATCTATAGAGTACAGACAGACAGACAGACAGACATTCAATTTTATATATAGATTTACTCTTCATTGTTGGCTTTTTATCTTACATTCATTCTTCATTGTTGGCTTTTTATATTACATTTACTATTCATTGTTGGCTTTTTATCTTACTGTGTTGTTATCCAAGACGAGGCAAGATTAACTAAGCATTAGTTTATTTCCTATTATAATATATGTTTTATATACAAGTCAAAAGAATTCACTAGCAGAGTATTATTCCTTTTGGTTTCCAGAGCTCAACAATCTATGAGCCTAATACTCTGCACATCTCCTCCCTTAACTTTACAGGAACCTTCGAGGTATCTTGACTGCCCTTCCATATCTTGTATGCACGGCTGGCATTGAAGGGAGGCTCTTCTCTGGATCCTGGTCTTGGTTGTCCCTCTGCATCCTTCCATCTCTTGTAGATGAGGCCGTTGGTGTAGGGCAATCCTCCTCGGTCTCTTGCTCCTGGTCATCCTTGCATCTCCTTGAGAGCCGGGTTGATGTCGAAGTGGGGTTCTCCTCATTTCTCTGCTCCTGCCGCTGGCCCTCCTCAGAAGCATCCATGGTACCTCCCATTTTTGGTAGAGGTGTGAGGTGGAGTCTGTTTCGCCTAACTTTTCCTTGGGGAGTTTGTACCCAATAGGAACGGGGTTCTTCGGATTTGTGAAGAACTGTTCTTTCTACCCTTTGATCTCTAATCCAAACGCTGTCCCCTTGTTGAAGCGGAGGCAAGCTATGTACATCGTGTCGTTTATCATATAGGCGCTTCTGGTTGATCACCCTCCTTTTCTCTCTTTCTTGCAAAGCTTCGGAGTCCAAGTACCTTGGCATCAGTGATGATTCTATTGCTGGAACAGAGGTCCTAAAGCGTCGTCCCATTAATAGTTCAGCTGGACTATAACCACTTTCCAGGGGCATCGTTCTATATGCTTGAAGAGTCAGATAGCAATCTTCTTCTTTCTTAAAACTTTGCTTTGTATTCTTGATAATTGCTTCAATAAATCCATTGCTTTGAGGGAATTTCGGGCTGGATGTGATATGTTTGAAAGACCATTCCTTAGAAAATTTTGAAAATTCGGAACCCAGAACTTTTTGGAATTGTGGTCCATTATCGCTTCTCACAGTCTCAGGTGTTCCATGCCTAGCAAATATAGATTTAAGACGGCTTATTACTTCTTGAGCAGTTAGATTTTGTAAAAGTGATATTTCTGGGTACCTGGAGTAGTAATCACATACAATTAGATACCATCTCCCATTTAGATAAAAGAGATCCATTCCGACTTTTTGCCAAGGCCTGATCGGAAATTCTGAGGGCATCAAAGGTTCATGCTTGGGTTTTCTCTCCTTCAAGCATTTTGTACACGACGAAACCATCCTTTCAATCTCTTGGGAAATTCCTAACCACCAAACCGATTCTTTTGCTCTAGATCTGCATTTATTGATCCCAAAATGGCCTTGGTGCAATTTCTCAAGGATATCTTTCCTCAATGACTTAGGGATTAGAATTCTTTGTCCTCTAAGAAGAAGACCATTCTGATAGGTCAGGTCCTCCTGAAATTGCCAGTATCCTCTTAGTGCTGGATCTACTTCTCTTTTATTCTTAGGCCATCCACTTATACAGTATTTAGCCAATTGAGAGCAAAGTGAATCTTCCTTTTGCTTTCTAGAAATCTCCAAAAGTCTTTCTTCTGTTGCTGGAAATTCAATGGATTGGATGTACGCAGAAAGTTCTTCTTCCAATTCATCTTTATGTGGTTTAGACATAGGCTTCCTTGAAAACATATCAGCCACTATTTGCTTTTTGCCAGCAATATGACTTATTTGATAAGAATACCTCATCATCCTCATTTTTAATCGCTGAAGTCTGGGAGTCATGTCTTCCAAGGATTTGGACGTAAAAATGGCAATCAGTGGTTTGTGATCTGTTTCAATATGGATTTTAATACCTGTAACATAATCCTTTAGTCGATCACAAGTCCATACTATAGCCAGTCCTTCTTTTTCAATTTGGCTGTATCTTTTCTCCGTTTCTGAAAGTGTTCTATATACATAAGCTATAGGTTTTAAAGATCCATCAGGTTGTTCTTGTCTTAGAACCCCACCTAATCCAAATGAAGAAGCATCAGCCGATACTATGGTCGTTCTTGAGGGATCAAATAAAGCGAGGTTAGGTCTAGATACTAACTCTTGTTTCAGCAGGTTAAAGCTCTTTTTCTGAGGTTCATCCCAAACCCACTCGTTTTTTGTACTTAGTAACGAATTCAAGGGTTGTAATTTATCCGCAAGGTTGGGAATGAATTTTCCTAAATAATTCACCATGCCTAAGAAAGACTTCAATTCTTTTGTTGATCTAGGCGCCTCCATTTTTGTAATAGCATCGAGCTTTTCTTCGTCAATGAATAAGCCTTCTGAACTCAATGTGTGTCCCAGGAATTTTACAGTTTTAACTCCAAATTGACACTTTTCTGGGTTGAGTGTCATCCCTTCTTCTTGGATTTTCTTCAAAACTTGGCGTACCCTTTCGTTATGTTCTTCTAAGGAAGATCCGTATACTACAATATCATCCATGAAGCATACAACCCCTTCTATTTTGCCCAGAAGCTGAGTCATCTTTCTTTGAAAGATTTCTGGTGCCGACGTTATTCCAAATGGGATTCTTTTGAAAAAGAACCTGCCGAATGGCATTATGAAGGTGGTTAGTTTTTGGGATTCTTTAGCTAACCCAAACTGCCAAAATCCAGAATTTGCATCTAGCTTGGAAAAATAGCAAGCATTTCCCAGCTGTCCCAGGATATGCTCTGTCGCAGGTAGCGGATAATTTTCTCTTCTTATATACTGATTTAGCTTCGTTAAATCAACAAAAATTCTTATTTTTCCTCCTGGTTTCGATACTGCGACCATTCCCGCACACCACTCAGTCGGCTCTTCTACTGATTCAATGACTCCTAGCCTGGTCATCTCTTCAAGTTGTTCCTTTACCTGTTTCATTAAGGGAATTGGAACTCTCCTAGGGGTGCATAAAGCATATGGTTTCGCATCTGGTTGTAGGGATATTTTGTAATTTATTTTAGCATGTCCTAAACCATTAAATATTTCTGGAAACTCTCTTTTTGGATTTAAAAAATTTGATGATAATTGCTGAATCATTCTCACAATGTTTAATTTTTCACTTGTCTCCCCAGAGAGAAGTGGCTGCTTTAGTTTATCAACAATGTATATTTTCGAGTTTAAGTGCTGGCCTTTATTTTGAAGTTCTACGTGGATCATTCCAACTGTTTCCAAGGGTATTCCATTTGGACCTTGTAATATTTTATCAGATTTTTCCAGTTTTATTCTTTGGAAACTTTGATAATAATTTTGTAGGGGGAGCACGTTGACATCAGCTCCGGTGTCAATTTTAAAATTAATTTGTCTATTATTTACCTTAATTGGTACTATCCATTTCTTGGAATTATCCTCTACAGATCCCAAAAAAGCTATCTCTGATTTTATTTTATTTATGGCTTCTGATCTACATACTTTGGCATAATGGCCCTTTTTCTTGCATTTACTACAATATGAGTTCATAGCTGGACAATTTTTCCAATCATGATTATTTGAATTGCCACACCTGGTGCATCCATGTGATGACCCTCCCAACTGGTTTGACTTGAATTGTCTTATTTTTTGTTCGTGCCTTTTTGTTTCTTTTATGTGATTAGGCATTTTCTTTATTTGATCTATAGAATCTTGTTGGTAAAGGCTAGACTGCTGTTCTTTGACACTTTCTAATTGCTTTGCCATTAGTGTGGCTTTTACTAAGGTCAAGTCTGTATCAAGTTGCATTCTTTCAGATAATGCTCTATCCCTTACTCCAACAACTATCCTATCCCTAATCAACTCATCATGTAACATCCCAAAATTGCAGTGCTCAGCTAGGCTATGGAGTGCTGTGATAAATTCATTCACCTTTTCCCCTTCCTGCTGACATCTTTGATTAAATCTTGCCCTTTCATAAATTATATTACGTCTTGGAATAAAGTGACTTTCAAAGCATTCAATAACTTTACCATAATTTTCTAGTTGGTCACTTGCTATTTTACATGACAACAAAATGTCATCTGCATTATCACCCATGTAGTACACGAGCATATTAACTTGCTCATTTTCTGGGTTATTAATTAACCCGCTTGCCTGCCTAAAACGTTCAAATCTCCTAATCCATTTTGGCCAATCACCTGGATTTGAAAAATTAAAAGGTTCTGGGGCTACACAATTATAATTTTGGGACATTATAAAGATTTACTTATAATATAACTTACCAAAAATTTTGCTTGATGTCAAGTTTCAAATTTTCTTCGAACAACGACTTTCTTTATGAATTCAGTTTACCGCTTCTAAGCTTGCTTGATGTCGAATTTCAAATTTTCTTCGAACAACGACCTTCTTTATGAATTCAGTTTACCGCTGCCACCATGTGTTGTTATCCAAGACGAGGCAAGATTAACTAAGCATTAGTTTATTTCCTATTATAATATATGTTTTATATACAAGTCAAAAGAGATCACTAGCAGAGTATTATTCCTTTTGGTTTCCAGAGCTCAACAATCTATGAGCCTAATACTCTGCACACTTACATTCACTCTTCATTGTTGGCTTTTTATCTTACATTCATTCTTCATTGTTGGCTTTTTATATTACATTCACTCTTCATTGTTGGCATTTTATCTTACATTCATTCTTCATTGTTGGCTTTTTATATTACATTTACTCTTCATTGTTGGCTTTTTATCTTACATTCACTTTTCATTGTTGGCTTTTTATATTATATTTACTCTTCATTGTTGGCTTTTTATCTTACATTTATTCTTCATTGTTGGCTTTTTATATTACATTTACTCTTCATTGTTGGCTTTTTATCTTACATTCATTCTTCATTGTTGGCTTTTTATATCATATTTACTCTTCATTGTTGGCTTTTTATCTTACATTCATTCTTCATTGTTGGCTTTTTATATTATATTTACTCTTCATTGTTGGCTTTTTATCTTACATTTATTCTTCATTGTTGTCTTTTTATATTATATTTACTCTTCATTGTTGGGTTTTATCTTACATTCATTCTTCATTGTTGGCTTTTTATATTATATTTACTCTTCATTGTTGGCTTTTTATATTACATTTACTCTTCATTAATGGCTTTTTATCTTACATTCACTCTTCATTGTTGGCTTTTTATATTACATTCACTCTTCATTGTTGGCATTTTATCTTACATTCATTCTTCATTGTTGGCTTTTTATATTACATTTACTCTTCATTGTTGGCTTTTTATCTTACATTCACTTTTCATTGTTGGCTTTTTATATTATATTTACTCTTCATTGTTGGCTTTTTATCTTACATTTATTCTTCATTGTTGGCTTTTTATATTACATTTACTCTTCATTGTTGGCTTTTTATCTTACATTCATTCTTCATTGTTGGCTTTTTATATCATATTTACTCTTCATTGTTGGCTTTTTATCTTACATTCATTCTTCATTGTTGGCTTTTTATATTATATTTACTCTTCATTGTTGGCTTTTTATCTTACATTTATTCTTCATTGTTGTCTTTTTATATTATATTTACTCTTCATTGTTGGGTTTTATCTTACATTCATTCTTCATTGTTGGCTTTTTATATTATATTTACTCTTCATTGTTGGCTTTTTATATTACATTTACTCTTCATTAATGGCTTTTTATCTTACATTCACTCTTCATTGTTGGCTTTTTATATTATATTTTTAGATTGAGATTATTAGCTAGTATGTAAAAAAATTAACTCTGTTGAAATTTAATTTTGTATTTATATATAAATAAAATTAACTCTGTTGATTTTTTTTGTATTTAATCGATAACAGCGAAGTTACGCATGTTAATGTTAGGAAATATATTTTGATGTTAAGCAAAACCTGCTCCATCTCGTTTTACATAAATGTTGAAAATTTGGTTGAAATTGATGCATTGTAACGAAAGTTTTTAGCGAACACCACTTATGAAATTTGCATTTTATTAATATAGATTTCTTCAGACTTATCATACAACTCTGTGCATAAGACAAATTGTCTTTATTAGGCCTAATTATCATTAAATTCAAATGGCTTTAATAAAAAAATATATATTTTTTTTCCTTTGTAAACTCTGTAGTGAAACCATCTATAAGACTGTCTTCATAAAGACTTTTGTGTGTGTGTAGTTCAAATAAATCTTTGCCTCACAAAGTTTACATAGGTTCCATTAATTGAATACATTTAAATTGAAACATACATATTGTTGTGTGGGAGCCTGGAAGTAACAGGGCTGTACTAAGGGATGTAACTTTTTATTGGTGCCAGGGTTGGGGCTGGTCCGGGGATGCATCTTGTCTGTAGCTTCTTGGCACTCGGGTCGGTCCTCTGTAGGGTCGGTCGGTGCCGGTCGGGCTGTCTTCATTTTGCGTTGATCCAAAATGGAACTTAAGTCCTAAAAATTCTACAAAAATAAATAAAGAGAGCAAGCAAGAAAGTTGGTCCGTGTTCAAAGTGCAATTTCTTGCCGAACTCTGTTGTTTGATGACTCACAGAGTTTAAAATTAATTTGAATTTTAAAAAAATTTTGATTGATATAAAAAAAAAATAATAATTAAAATTTAAAAAAAAAATCAAAATCGTGAGCCTTGCTAGTTAAGATAACGGGCGTGTGTTAGTTGCGCCGTGGTTACACAACAATATATCATAGGTTTCATCATCTAATCTGCGAAAGCTTGGAATGGTATCATCCAAAATACTTATTTATCAGCAAACTGTGCAGAGAACAAACATAAAAGGATCATATTGTCAAATAGCTCCATCCAGATGGGACAACTGTCAATCATCCCTGAACCCCGGGAGGGGGGACCACAGGTGTGGGGGCTTCTGGGAAGCTGATATGTAAAAAAGGAAAACGGGACGGTGGCTAACACCGTTCATTAGGATTAACTTTTTAACTTGGGGTAAGTTGTACAAAACTCTCTCTCCCTACAGATTCTCCTTATAATAAATTATTTATTCCCAAATTTGCCCTTGCTTTATTTATCTCCGCGACATATTTTGGTGGAGACGCTGGGTAGCGTGACGGAACTTCGAAGAAGTCGACGTCTACAGGGACGTAAACCAATTCTTCAACCTTTGCCACAACGAATAGAAATGGAAGACGACCACAGACCTACTGTTAACGGATCCTACCTCCCTTGTCAACGCCAACGAGATCCTTCTACCTTTTCTGGAGATGGAAATATAAACCCTGGACAGTGGTTGAAAGAGTACGAGAGAGTTTTGAAGTACAACAGATGGGACGAGACCATGAAGCTTGCCAACGTCGTATTTTACTTGAACGGAACTGCTGGAAGGTGGTTTGATAATAACGAAGAATCACTAAACTCGTGGAGAAGCTTTGAAGACGCATTCCGCGGTGTGTTCGGACTGCAGGAGGATTCTGCTCGACGCGCCGAGGAAGTTCTGAAGTCGAGAGCACAGAAGGCCGAAGAATCCAGCGAGTCATACATCCAGGAGATTCTTAGTCTCTGCCACCAGGTGAACCCTCGCATGGAAGGTGAGATAGTTGCTCACATTATAAAGGGAATTTCGGAGGACACATACCAGGTATTGGTGGCGAAAGACATACAGACGGTAGATGAGATCCTGAAGTTCTGCCGTCATCTGACAACCGTCAAGCAGCGCCGGATCGGCCGTACGAAATTCGCCAGGTTGTCAAACGTAATGCCCATTTCGTGTGTTGACGACTCAGACGACTTGGCCGGCTTAATTCGCCGCATCGTTAGAGAAGAGATACAAAAGGTTTTCTTAGCACCTGAAGTGATCAATCCTCTCCGAGAGGTGAACGCCCTGGAACAGACTGTGAGGGAAGAGGTCAGCCGTGCTCTACAACCTACCAGACCACAAGTCAACGTGGTACAACAACAACCACGAACGCCCTATTATAATATCGACCGACCAACCCAACCCTGGAAGACGGAACATTGGAGAACCTACGACGACAAACCTATCTGCTTCCACTGCGGACGACCCGGACATGTCGTCCGTTATTGTAGGGAACGACGGCAGGTCTTCGCTGAAGCCAGGACAAGGAATGGCGGAGAAGGAAGAAATGTTGGATTTTCGAGTCGACCCCCGAGATATGACGCCGACGACGACTATGTAACGCCCCAAACCTCGACGTACTTCTACCGGAGCTCTTCCCCACATCCAAGCCGCGCAAGGTCGCCAGCCCGAAGACAATCCCAGTCGCCAACCCGTCGTTTCAGCCATTCTCCCAAGCCTCAGAATGTGAAAAACTAAGTGGAGTGGCTTCTAACGGGGGTGAGGTCGCCATTGAGGAAAATCCTCCAGGGTATATCGCCGCTAAATTAAAGGAAAATTTTGTTATGGTCGAAATAAATGGACGCAAAATTAAAGCATTGGTGGATTCAGGAGCCGACTTTTCTGTTATTTCAGACAAATTTCGACGCAAACTAAAGACACCTCTCTTCAAAGAACCAGGTCCCATTCTTAAAGCCGCAAATAAAAATTTAATAGAGACCCTAGGAAAATGTGTCCTGAACATAGAAGTTAATGGTCTGAAGATATCCTTTGAATTCGTTGTTATGGTGGAATGCAGCCATGACATCATATTCGGATGGGACTTCTTCAAGGCCACCGAAGCCGTCATTGATTGTGGCAGAAATGAACTCCATCTCGAGGAAACCTCCGTCCTGGAATCTCGAGAGGAGGAAAACCAGAGATTGTTTGCTTCCGACGACTTTGTCATCCCGCCTAAATCAATAAAGAAGATCAGTGTGATAAACGAAGAAGTATGCGGTGTTAGAGATGTTTTAGTCTCAACTTCTAAGGACTTATTATTAAGAAAAGAAGTTCTTATACCAAACTCATTGGTTACATTTCGACACGGCCGAGGTAGCATTTGGGTGGCGAATGGAGCGTCTTGGCCGCAACTGATTCCATCAGGAATGAATATGTGCACCATGGAAAGTTATGAGAATGGGAATATCTGCAGTCTTATAGAATCCAGCGATAAGTTACAAGAAACGCAGCTAAAGTCACGTGAATGGTCACAGAAGATAAACCTTACTCTAGATCCAGGGCTGTCTGAAATTCAAAGGTTACAGCTTGTTTCATGCCTTGACGAGTTTATCGACATATTTGACTTTGGGAGTACTTCTATTAAGCCCACCAGTACTGTGAAGCACAAGATAAACACAGGAGACCACTCTCCTATCAAACAGAGGCCCTATAGAGTAGCACCAAGTGAACGACGACTAATTCAAGATGAAGTGAACAAGATGATTGAAAATCACGTCGTGAAGCCCTCTGAAAGTCCTTGGTCATCTCCAGTTATTCTAGTTCGAAAGAAAGACGGGACCTGGAGATTCTGCGTAGATTACTGTCGATTAAATAAGATAACAAAAAAAGATGTTTACCCCCTGCCACGCATTGACGATGCCTTGGATAGTTTAGCCGGCTCTAGTTACTTCTCCACGATGGATCTTCGGTCCGGGTATTGGCAGATTGAAGTGGACGAAAAAGACAGGGAGAAAACTGCTTTCATCACTCCAGATGGGTTGTATTGAATTCCAAGTAATGCCTTTCGGTCTTTGTAACGCTCCAGCAACGTTTGAAAGGATGATAGATAGTGTTCTGGGCAGTCTTAAATGGAACATGTGCCTTTGCTACCTGGACGACATCGTAGTTTACGCACCTACCTTTGAGGAACATCTACTTGTCTACAACTTGTATTAAGCTGCATCCAGAAAGCTGGACTAAGCTTGAACCACAAAAAGTGTCTTTTTGGATCAAGGAGGATAAAGATTTTGGGACACCTTGTTGACGCCAATGGAATTCATCCAGATCCAGATAAAGTTGAAGCCGTCTCTAAATTTCCTAGGCCAAGGAATATCTCTGAACTGAGGAGCTTTCTTGGATTATGTTCCTATTACCGAAGATTTATTGAGAACTTTGCCGACAAAGTTAGATCTTTGCATGACCTACTGAAGACTGAAAAACAATTTTATTGGGATGCAGCTCAAGAGAAAGCGTTTGAAGTCCTTAAAACAGCTCTAATTTCAGAGCCTGTCTTAGGACACTTTGATGAATCCGCTGATACCCATCTACACACGGATGCAAGCGGACATGGTATTGGAGCTGTTCTTCTACAAATACAAGGTGGAAAGGAGCGGCCTATAGCTTATGCATCTAGAAGCTTGACAAAGGCTGAAAATAACTATTCTACAACGGAAAAAGAATGCCTTGCTGTAGTCTGGTCTATTAGCAAATTCCGCCCATATTTGTTTGGTCGACCATTCACTGTTGTCACTGACCATCATTCTCTATGTTGGTTGGTAGGGCAGAAAGATCCTTCTGGCCGTTTGGCAAGATGGGCGCTGAAGTTGCAATAATTTGACGTGACCGTTATCTACAAGAGCGGACGCAAACATAAGGATGCCGATTGTCTGTCAAGGAGCCCGCTTGAGAACGACCCACCAAGTGCTGTGATGTCACTAACCAACGTCGATATAGAGCAGACTAAAGACCCGGATTTAGCTAAAATAATCGATAATTTAAACTCGGGCTACACCAGAAAGGAATTCAGCATTATCGACGGCATCTTATACAAGAAAAACTATAGCACAACTGGAAGACCCTGGCTTATGATGATCCCTAAGCACTTAAGATCGGAAGTTATGGCAGATTTACATGACGCTCCTACAGCTGGGCATTTGGGTTTCGCCCGAACGTATGACAAAGTCAAGAAACGATTCTATTGGCCTGGCCTTTATAGAACTGTTCGCCAATATGTAAGCCATTGTCGGGAGTGTCAACGAAGGAAGAAATTACCTCGACGTCCGGCTGGACAACTTGTATCCATACCGCCCGTAGAAAAGCCATTCTATAACGTCGGGGTCGATCTCCTTGGAAGATTTCCAGTTTCTAAAGATGGAAACCGTTGGATCATTGTGTGCACCGATTATATGACAAGGTATGCCATAACGAAAGCGATCCCAGACGGAGGAGCAATTGAAACAGCTAAGTTCCTGGTTGAAGATGTTATCTTGAAGCATGGAGCTCCTAGAGAAATGATAACAGAGAGATCGCCGAAGAAATTTCATTTCTCAAGTAATAAAAGAGATCAATGCTCTGTGCGGAATTGTGCACAGATTTACAACGGCCTACCATCCCCAGACCAACGGCCTGACTGAAAGGTTCAACAAAACTCTGGGAGACATGTTGTCCATGTACACAGGTGTCGAGCAGAAGGACTGGGACCAAGTTTTACCCTACGTGACTTTTGCTTACAACACTGCTAAACAGGAGGCGACCGGCTACACTCCGTTCTTTCTTGTCCACGCCCGCGAGGCCGAGACCTACATCGATGTCGTACTACCCTACCTACCAGATGAGATCTCTGACGACTACGTTGGGGAACTTGTGACCAGAGCTGAGGAAGCGCGTCAACTCTCCCGATCACGCCTTCTACAATCACAGGCGAAAGACCGTAGACTTTACGACCAGAAACATACTCCAGTCTATTACCAGAAGGATGATCTTGTGTGGGTTTTTACTCCCATCCGAAAAGTAGGGCTCTCAGAAAAGCTACTGAAGAGATACTTCGGTCCCTACAAGGTGACCAAGAAGCTTTCAGAAGTTACGTATGAAGTAGAGCCCGTGGACCCGTCTCCCCGATCACGGAAATCCAAGGATATCGTTCATGTCATTCGGATGAAGCCCTACCTGGACCCTGAAGAACAACATTCCATTCTGCTAGGGAACACAGGCCGTGATAGATTTCCTTCCAGAACAAGGGCTGAGACAAGCTAATCAGCGGGTCGCTGTTTTTTTCTAAAGAGGGAGTAATGTCAAATAGCTCCATCCAGATGGGACAACTGTCAATCATCCCTGGACCCCAGGAGGGGGGACCACAGGTGTGGGGGCTTCTGGGAAGCTGATATGTAAATAAGGAAAACGGGACGGTGGCTAACGCCGTTCATTAGGATTAACTTTTTAACTTGGGGTAAGTTGTACAAAACTCTCTCTCCCCCTACAGATTCTCCTTATAATAAATTATTTATTCCCAAATTTGCCCTTGCTTTATTTATCTCCGCGACAATATATTCTACCAGCAAATATTTAAACATAAATTTTCAAACTTCACTATATGATAAGGCACAATTTGGATTATAGATTAGAACTACAAGGTAATAGGACAAAATCCAAATAAATAAATAGTGTGTGACGTTTTTTGTAACAGCAGTCTGTTGATGGTAACAATGCTGTTATCGAAATATCACAAACTATTTATTTATTCATATTTGGTCTTATTACCTTATAAAACTTCACTATATAATTAAACCTTATTATAACAACATTACTAGTGTGAGAAAGAAGAGATCATTGTTGTTATATCCCTTGTTAAAATAATTGGGAATTTATGATGCTATAACCAAAAGTTGTTGATATAATGAAGCTCCACTATATATTGCAATCAAATTGCAATTGTGGTGGTGATGGTGCATGGAGTAATTGGGTAGGTTTCCTGTTGATAGGAAAATCTGAGGCATACAAAGGTATGACTTTGCTTGTTAATATTTAGCTGGGCTTAGTAGGACAGCCTTCATGTCTAGGGTACCAAGAGTACAAGACATACTGTCCTGCCCAGAGTCACCTCCCCCACATGCTGAGGCAGTTAACAAAACGTAGGGGGAATCACACTGTCCAATAATCACAGAAATGTGTTGAAATATGTAAACATTTTAAACATCGTGTCTATTTCCATTCTTAATTGCATATTGTAGCTAAATTGTTGTCCTTGTAACATTGAATAAATAATAAGACTTGCTCTCCCAGAGAGCTACAAGTGTAGACAATATGTTCTCAAAAACAACTATAATCTATTTAAGGTAAAAAGAAATTTATTTCAGCACAAGTTAAACAATAGAATTCTAAGATTGCAAAACAAAATTTTTTAAAAATTGACTAGTTTTCTAGGTGATTTCCAATATATTTATATATATATATATATAATAGAATATATAAGAGACGTTAAATATATACAAATTTCTCAAAAAAAAAAAAAATAATAATAATAACAAATTAAATTTTTAAAAAATCTATTTGGCATTTGTTAACTATTGCAGGATTAGAGCCAGTACTACAGAGTTAACACGGGTGAAAGCATGGCAAAGAGTTTCCCCTTCATAATTTAAAATAAATAAAGGTGCTGCAGGCGACTATAAAAGCGAGCTAGTTAAAATACACTTTCCATTTTAAGTTTCCTCATATCTCAACAATATATATGAATAATAAAATAGCTCAACAGTAAATTTTGTTTGTGGTAAGTAGGTTTGGGCCGGATAGAGCGGATTGTGCATACACAGGATGGAGAGAGAGAGATATGTGTTGCGGTACAGAGCTAGCTAGAGCCCCAAGAGAGGATACAAATGTGGACGCCAGTAGAATGGAAGGAGAAGTTGGGAGGCTCACTACAGTATTGGGAACTTTTCTAAGAAAAACGGGGAGAGAGAGAGGAGGCATGCTTTGGGAAATTTAATGGACTAGGCCGACTCTGACGTATTTACAACCGGGAATGGCTAGGTGGTTCTCTTGCCTCCTTGATCTGGAACACATGTCAGTTATATTTAGGGTCAGGTTCTCACAATATTCATTATAAAGTCATTGAAGTCTAGCACAAATAAGAGAATTATAGCACAACATTTAAATCATGCTTATTAATAGAATAAAGGATGTAAGAATTTATATGCAGATTCCGAGTTATTTTTATAAAAAGCCTTCTTCACAATGTTTAAACATTTTTAAATATCAGTTCTTTTGAATGAAGTTAAGAGTATACACCATCCATTATACAGTAGAACCTCCCTTTAGCAGACACCGCTCCACAAAGGACAGTTTTCATTTGAAAAATTACCATTTTTATAATTTAGCAACGCTTCTGTAAGAAGACACCTCTCCCTAAAGGACACCTTGGCTCTGCAATTAGGTGTCCTTTAAGGGAGGTTCTACTGTATATCCCAAGAGTGGCCCTTAATGGGCTGTCTGTCTTGACTACATGCCTCAGCACCAGAACCTCCCAGTACTGCTATTTAGATATCTTATTGGCATTTGGCCATGGAACCTCAAAATGTATCCTCAGGTTAAATACCGGCTGACTTGTAAACAGGAGGAGTTGAAGTTCCATGACAGCAATATTAAAGATTACAGGATACATCCAACACCCACACAACTGCAAAATATAAAGTTTGATATACAGGGTGTACCAGGTAAATTGGGACTAACTTTGACAGTCCATAAAACAAAAACTACTTGAGATTAAAAACTTGTTCTTTTTTTCATTACGTAGCCATATTCATGTAAAATGCAACAGTACATGTGTGCGCAGTGTAGTGATGAAGAGTAACCGAGAATTTGAAAATCGAGCTGCCATCATCGTTGCTCTGCGCGCCAGAAGGAGCCCCAAAGAGATAGTGGATTTTCTTAAGTTGCCCAAAACCACTATTTATCGTGTCAAGAAGCAGTTTGATGAGGCCGACAGTAACAAAGAGGGGATAGCTACAAGGAAAAAGCACTCGCGTCGATCGGACAGGGTAAGAGGCGAAGAATTGATATAGCATATACCGAAACGTCACACATAATTTATTCATTTGGATTTGGTCTCTCATTACCTTGTGCTAATTATGTCTTAAAATAAGAGACAATTTGGCCAGAAAAGTTTGTAACAAAAATCTTTTGTTCTCATCAGGAAAACTGTCGAAAATCATTTATAATGCCTTTCAAAATGCTTTATTTTTATTTTTCCTGATGAGGACAAAATATTTTTCTCAAAACATCGAAAAAATAAAAAAAATTCTGGCCAAAGTGTCTCTTATTTTAAGAACTATGAAACAAACCAGGCAAGCCCAAGAACCACCCAACCAACTACAGACCTATCTCTCTGACCTCTATTCCCTGTAAAATCATGGAACACATGATTCTCAATAGGTAAACTTTTTATCTTAACCTCAACAACCTACTAGACCTTCATCAAAGACCTTTTAAAAAATATCAAAGCACAGAGGACTTAATCTTTTACTTTGTTAAAAAAATCCAGGACAGCTTTCATCATAAACCTACAAAATCTACTATAGCAGCCTTTATCGCCCTTTCCCAAGCCTTTGACAGAATCAGGAAGGAAAAACTAATCCTCAAACTGGATAAACTCTGGATAGAGGGGAGGAGAGCATGCTGAGTTGAATCAACAACTTTCTATCCAAACGCACCATACAGGTTAATTTAAACAACAACAAATCAAAAACTACTCATATTTACCAAGGCCTAGCCCTAGGATCAATCCTAAGCCCGATTATTTTCAATATTTACCTAAATGATGTACATACTTTCATCAAACCACCAGCTAAAATTGCCCTTTACGCAGATGATATAATCATCTGGGTCTCCAAAAACAACCTCTTCGATGCAGAATACTTTCTGAACAAGGTTATGAAAAATCTACAAAAGGTAACCCAGAAACTGAAATTATCTATTAACATCAGCAAATCTGAAATTGGCCACTTCACCATTAACAACCACCTTCGCCACTGGACCCCAAATATTTCATTGAACAACTCAATAATCCAATATTCAGATTCCCCAAGATATCTTGGTGTTACACTTGACCCTGCTCTCACCTTTAAAAAACATATTGACACCATGATACACAAAGCTAAAATTAAGACTCAGAATCCTTTAAAAATATCAGGCTTAAACTGTGGTACAAATGCCAATTTCTTTCACACAACATACCTTGCACTTGTAAGACCTAATTTGGAATATGCTGCCCCAGCCTGGATCAATACAGGTAAAACCAATCCATCCAGAAAAGACAGAATCCAAGCAAGAACAGCTAAAATCGTCAGCGGGCTTCGAGGATCCTGCCCAAATCACATTGCTGAACTCAAATCCAACCTTCTTCCCCTGCACCTAAGGAGAAAAATCTGCTTCTCAAAATTTATATTCAGAAAGATCAACTCTCCTTACAGGAAATTTTATTAGAAATTGGGACCCAAATCAAAGACTAAAAGTGCTCCAATTTTCTCAAAATGGCTCACAACTTAATATTTTAGACATCCCAATTAATCCCAAACACAGAAATTTCTTCTCTCCACACAGAGCTGGCAACAAACTCGCCTGTAAATTCTTCATCTCCCAGCCAATCTCCACAAACATGAAATTCAGCCAGAATTACTTAAAGCTCTTGGCCTCTGAATCATTGAGGAAAATAGCCCTCTCTTCAAGATCACAATTAACACTGACAGTAGCCAACTTGAAACTGGACTGACAGGCAGTAGAATTGCTATCTACAAAGATAAAATCCTGGAAAAAACTCCCTTTCCCACCCTAGACACCTTTCAGTTTATAAATCAGAACTCTCTGCAATAGATACTGCTCTAAAAAACATCAACATAAACTCGCCAAGCAAAATAATAATCTACTCTGACTCAAGAGCAGTCAATTATACCCTCCAAACCTGCTTCTCCAGTCAAGAACCTCTTCTCAAGAGCATCGCAAAATCTGTAAACCAACTTCCAGCTAACAGCTCTGTCACAGTGCAAGGGCTTCCAGCTCGTGTTGGAATTACTGGAAATAAGCTAGCAGACTCTCTGGCAAATTCTGGAGCTCCTACCACCCAACTAGACGAAAGAGACCTCCTCGGTACCATTAAGACCCAATGCCTGCAAGAATGGAAGTCTAATGCTGCACATGGCTGGTACAGAGCAGGAGGGACAAGCATCGGTTCTGTCCTCCCAAGAGAACAACAGTCTTTGTCAACAGACTTAAGTTTAGTCATCTACGGACAATCACTTTCCAGAATGGTTGCAAGGTTTTCTCACTATGTACTAAGTGCAATTCTCAACCTGCAATTCCAAATAATATCATTGACTGTATTGACTCATCCAATAAAGAGCAATACTCATTCCCAGCAGACACCATCAAAAGTCTCAAGCTGTACAAGCTTGATACCCTAATATGATTGAGTGGAGATAAGAAAGAAGAAGATAACTATGAAGTCCGCCAAGCAACCTCTATCTTCAATACCATCGAATAAAATGTCATAGCCAGAATATACTGCTGTGTAGACTTCAGCAAGGCAAAGACATCGCCAATAAAATAATATTAAACAGTATTGTGTGTTTGAAACAACCCAGGTCGACAGCCTTGTTTGAAACTAAGCCTGAACTACATCAGCTCCAATGTGTTTCTTGCAGCCTCTACTTTCAATAAATGCCTACAATTACATGGCTGGAAGCAATCTTGTTTGCTAATTTTCTCTCTAGCAAACCAAACACATAATGCCGTATGTATATGTTAACAATAAAGCACAAATTCTTTCAATCATATTGTACAAATTTTTTTCGACAAAATTATGAAGATTTTTCTATAATTGAATTTTACTAAATAATTTCATCTCAAGTTTTATCTTTACTAATTGAATTTGCAACAAGGAGTAAAGAGGCTAACCCCAGTGATGCTATTTGGCAGAACTCAGAAAGCTTTGCTTCAGGCCAAAATTAGAGATGGAGTAAAATGAGAAAGGAGAGATAAAATTATGATTCAAGTAAAAAAAAAAATAGAAGAATAAATAGAATAAAAGTTAAAACTATAAACACAAACAACTAAATATTATCTTTTTATCAAGGTCAAACTTGCTTGTCCAATTTTAATTCATTGAAAAATGACCCCTTTATTAAGGATACCATGCTAAAAAAAAAAAAAGAACTAAAACCGTGGTCTACTAGAAGACCTGATTAGTGGGGATTTTTACTGTATTTAACAAAATTTCTGCTGACTAATTCTTGTCATGTTGAAAATTGGTAATGACATCTAAGCACCCTCATCTCAGTTTAGGTCAAATCTATTGTTTTCAACTATGTAATGCCTGATTACATATATTCAACAGAAACTTGTGAACTTTCTCTGAAGATGCATCGAGTTGTTTGTATAGAGCTGACCTAGCAGCCTTACCTCGCAGCAAGAGTGTGCTGAGAACTGGAGAAGAGGGATGCAGGCTGGGGTTAGAGGAGGGGGTGGTCTCAGGGGTAGGAGAGCAAGCTGTAGAGGACTTGAGAGCAGAAGTGGTTTCTGTTGAGGCAGGTGTGGAAGAAGAGGAATGGGTTGCTGTGGGGGGAGATGTTGTCATGCAGGGACTAGGTGAGGAGGTCACAGCACCTGTGGTCTCAATGCTGCCTGTTGTTGGCTTGAGGTGCTCCATCGTGGTCAGCCGCTCTTTCTCCAAGGTCACAACAACAGTGGGAATCACAGAGTTGGTCGGATGGGATGCTGAAGATATGGTGGCATTGAGGTTTAGTTCTGGACAGCAGCCACGAGGCTTGTTACTGAGCCATTCAGTTCAGTTACATAGTTTGTGACTCCTAGACTTGGGAATACCAATCATATTTCCTCCTACCCTATGACAGACAACAACTCTCTCATTAATTGATGTAAAATATTTACTGAATTTAATTTTTTTGATGTGCTGAGAAGTTATTTGTCCACTGTATCAAGGATAGTGGGTACAGCAGCTTACAAACACAGGGACCACCTACCTTCCTCCAGGATCTCCACATGGTCCCCCAGTTCCTCCATCTTCTGCCGCAGCACAGAGGAGTCTGCCTCCAGCCGTGACACCTGCTGGATGAGAGTCTGCCCCACCCAGGAAACAACAAGTTTAACACCACTTGGAGGTTTAAGTGAAGACGACAACAAAAACTTCTAAGAGAATTTAATAGAAGCTTGGGATACGAGCCAGTAAAAAATGCATTGTTATGGTCAAAGTTTCTGTTGAAAAATGCAAAAACTAATGTTAATCTTTGCTATTCGAGGGTAAGGTGAAAAGTTCTCGGCCTAACAAGAAAAGATTGATTTTTAGTTTTTAAAATTTTTACTTTTCAATACATAATCTCCCTTGACTTCAACACACTTGGGGTCCAGCGTTTCTCCATATCAGTATTCCTACCTGGAAATGAGAGTCTGGAAGGCTATTAAAATATTGATCTACAGCCCTTTCAACTTATTCATTGGACACAAAGCGCTTTCTAGAAACAAATTTCTTTAGATGTGGGAAGATGAGGGTGCCAAATCAGGAGAATAGGGGGGATGGCCGAGCAAATCATACCTCAAATTATGCAGTTTCCCCATTGCCAATACACTTTTGTGAGCAGTTGCATTGTCTTGGTGAAAGATGATTTTTTCTTCCTTAAGCCAGACCTCTTCTCGCAAATTTTGACATCCAGTTGGTCAAGAAGGTTAGAGTAATATTCACCAGTAATAGTTCTCCCTTTTACAAGGTAATCAATTAACAGGACCCCTTTGGTATCCCAAAACACACTGGCCATGACCTTTCCAGCAGATGCAATCGACTTTGCTTTTTTTGGCGTTGAACCACCAGCTTCCTCCCATTGCTTCGACTGCTGTTTGGTTTCTGGCATGTAGTGGCCATGTCTCATCCACGGTGACAAATTGCCACACAAAATATGATGGATTCATCTTGATTTAGTCCAAAGATTGTTGCGAATGTTGTTTGCACATTTGCTTTTGATCTGCATTCAGTAAGTGCAGCACCCACCTTGCTTAGAGCTTTTACATCCCTAATTTTTTGTGAAAGATGTTCTGCACCTTTTCTTCCAATATTCCCACGGCCTCAGCTCTCTCACACACTTTACTCGCCTAAACTCCAACATGATATTGTTCACCTTTTCGATAGTTTCAGCCGTGGTTGGCCAATCATCAAGCGATGTGACCACATTTAAATTCAGCTGCCCACTTTTTAACATTTGGTTTTGAAGGAACAGAGTTCCTGTAAACTTTTGTCAACTTCTAATTAATTTCTCTTTAGGGGTTAATTCATCTAAAACGAAGAATTTAATAACCGCACGATATTCAATTTATCCATTTTAAGGAAACATGCGCAAGAAGTGTACTGCAAAAACTTGTTTATACAAACTTCCTGAGCAAACAAGTTGAAATTTGTCCTACGAACTAATGATATTGGCATGCAGGGAGGAAACAATCTTTTGCTGATTGGAATACCATCTTTGGGTCAGACTGAAAACTTCTATCTTACCCTCGTATTTGGTTCTGTGTACTTGCCATAATACCAATTCGAGCTATAAACCTTGTTAGTCCAAGACACCTTCAATTTTTGAATTTTTCTTATAAAGAAATGGGACTTCTCTTTATTTAATTATTTCCCACAACACTTTCCTTTACACAAGGACACAAAATGATATAAATATATACAAGGGTCACTCCAAAAGTTTTTTCAATTGCTTATTTTTATTAAAGCTGCAACTTTAAAATTTTCAGAGTTTCTCGAAGTATTCACCTTAGCGCCTGTGCAATATTTCATCCGTGAAAACCAATTATCGAAACACTTAAACCAGTCATCTTCAGGGATGGAATTTACGGCATTGATAAAGGCTTGCAGTGCTTCATCATCAGTGTCGAATTTTATCCCTTTCAAGAATTATTTAACTTTTGGGAATTAAAAAAATCACAAGGTGCTAGATCTGATGGATGAGTGACTAATTGGACACCAGAGTTGGCAAAAAGTTTAATGGTTGGGCTGAGATGTGCGGTCTTGCATTGTCATGGTGAAGAAGGACTCCTCCAAGTTGAGCTCTTGGTCTGCTTTGCTTGATTTTTTCAAATACTGCTGGAAGGCATTTTGTTGTATATACCAGTCACTATTAACTGTCCTTCGATCTTCTAACATCACAGTATCAATGAAAACACTTTTTATAAAAAAATAAGCAACCATTTGTTTTCCAACATTTCGAGCTCAGCAAATTTTCTTAGGAGGAGGTGATTTTGAAGAGCATCAAAGAGTAGATTGCCATTTTGTTTCTGGATCAAATTGTTAATTCAAGTGTCGCCACCTGTAATATTAAAAACTGCCTTTGATTCACCTTCATACATTTTTTTCAATATGAAATTACACCATTTAACGCCACCATGTTTTTGGTCTTCAGTCAAGTTGTGAGGTACCCATCTACTAACAAGTTTTTTGTATTTTAAATGATTATTAATGATGGTGTTGATTGCTGCCGATCCAATGCCCACACTTTTCTCTAACTACTGATACATAATTATTCGATCTTTTCTAAGTAAAAATCTTACCAGCTCAATATTTTCTTGGGTCACTGCTGTTGGTGGTCGACCTGAACGAGGTTGATCTTCAAGGTTGATTTTCCAAATTTAAATTCATTAAATCAATTAAAAATTGTCTAGTAGAAGGAGCTTTATCTCCTAAAGCTTTCATCAATCTTTCATGGGATTCTTTATAGGTTAAATAACTTTTATAATCATAAAAGATCATGGCACGTAAACTTTCTCTAGTCAACTCTATTGTGTCTGATGCAATGTTTCAAAATTACCACTGCTACTCTAAACAAAGTCGCGCCCTCTATGAGTCATTGTTGCTACTATTTCATGAAAATGTTTATGTTAGGTAAAAATGCATGTAGATTCCAATGGTATAATTCATTTTTTAATTATTAAATATTGATTGCAAAAACTTTTGGAGTGACCCTTGTATATTAAATACACACCATAGACAAAGATAAGAATACTTTTAAAAATAAATACACACTTGAATATAACACCATGGTTGAAACTAGTGGGACTTAAAACTTGGGAGTTAGGATGTAACTGGGATTCCAGGAGGTTATGATGCTATAACCAAGTTGTAGTTATAATGAGGTGTTTCAGGGTATTTTCGTTTTTGCATATTTTTTAAAGACATTCTTCAATTTTCCATTGCAGAGGCATCTTCAAAAGGTTTCTTTAATTCAATGTTCTTGCTATGGAGGTCAAGTTGTACCTCACATCTGTAGCTGGTAGAATGGTAATGGAATGTCACTTACTGTCAATTTCTGATCTTTATCAACACAAGTTCTCTGTTTGAAATAGTCTGACAAGCCTCAACTCACTTAAAAAAAAAAAAAACTCTAATTCCCATTTCTAATAAGCACAAGGTAATAAGACCAAATCCAAATGAATAAATAGTGTGTGACGTTTCGGTAGCAGCATTGTTACCATCTTCAGACAAAAGTGCTGAATGAGAAAAAATATCACAGCATGTTTTAAATAGTTACTGTTATCAAGTTTGTAAACAAGATAGCAGATTTTTCTCATTCAGCACTTTTGTCTGAAGATGGTAACAACGCTGTTACCGAAACGTCACACACTATTTATTTGGATTTGGTCTTATTACTTTGTGCTTATAATCTATAATCCAAATTGTGCCATTTCTAATGAAATTAATGCACAGTAGAATC
>CP092867.1:83235728-83309868 GCA_030710605.1 Cordylochernes scorpioides | reverse complement strand
CAAACCTTTACTCGGGTAAGACCTCGGGCGAAGCCGGGTACGCCCGCTAGTATATATATATATATACTAGCCGAATGACCCGGGCAACGCCCGGGTGTTACCCGATTAAATGATTTTATTCAAATACTATTCGTAACAATTATAAATTGGCGCCGTGGATGTCACTCTTGTGAAACGTCCCGCTCCAAACTTTGTGTCTGATAAGCGATTTTTTTATAGAGAGATGATCTGGCTTTGTGTCTTCTGCTCGAATGGATGTTTTTCTGTTAGATTTTGTCCCTGCATACTAAAAATTAACTGGCTTCACCCGTGGTCTCTGCTTTTTGGAATTTTTCCCGTTATGATTTTGTATCTGATAATCAAATATGATACAGAAATATTGTCATCATCATTTTTTAACTAAAAAAACAACTATTTATACCCAGAACCTGTCAATTTCAATTTTTCTTGGCTAAAAATCCGATAAATATCTCTTCAAGATTTTTCTCTACGTCCTGTTAAAACACGTTTTACATGTACATTAGGTCAACTGATATTATCTCCCATCTACACCGCTAGAGGCGCTGCTTGTGAGCGAAAGGGCAAATTTGCAACGCAATTTGCAAATAAAACTCGAAGAATATTCGGAATAGAGACCTGAATTTTTCACTATAAGTTTTTCCTGATTCTACTCTATATACTGTCGAAATTTCAGTCAGATTAGTTACGTATTGTGGACGTGTATAGCCGACATAGGAACAAACACACATACATAACTGACTTTTATATATATATATATAGAGATATAAAATATACTTTTCGAGCAAACATATCCCCTCTCTCTACTGGATATATTTTATATATAAATTAAAATATCTAGAGGAATAAACTCAGCCATAAAAAACATAGATTTAAGACTAGCTTCAACACTTCAATTCATAATAAATAAATTAACTAACAAACATGATTATAAATTCATAGATTCTTATAAAAAATCATTAACTTCCTAACGAATAATCTAGCAAAGATCAATACAGTTCATACATTTGATTTTGAAGATCTTTACTCTAACATACGTTTAGAAGACCTTAATAATAAAATACACAGCTTAATAAACGAATTCATTAATGGTAAAACATTCCATATTCAAATTATTCACAACAAATACAAAACATTTGAGTTAGATAGAAAAATAGCAAAAACACACACATTACTTGAAACCTTCTTAAACTGGATTCGCCGCCAGGAGGCCAAGGCAAGTGGCCGCATTGAAAAACGCTCTCGAATAATTTGTAAGTAATTTATATTTTTTCTTAGTTAAAGCGGATAATTACTGAAAAAAAAGGGGGAAAAGCTAAGTTATAACTTATTTATAAGATAATAATAATAAAACTGTTGTAAGGACGAGATGAAATTTCTGAAATTTGCATGCTTGTTGCTAGTTCTCCATATCATAATTTGTTTCAAACGGCCAGAATGCCTAATACAAGAGTTTGTTAAACGCAAACTGAGAATGTATCGGAAATCAAACGCTGGATTTGGATATGATGGCATTCCTATACTACTACTGAACATATCCAGTGGCTATTGTATCCAGGTCATTTGTTTACTCCTAATGATCAGTGGTATTGAGCCTAACCCTGGCCCCAAAAAGCAGACAACCTTGTTTACAGAGCCAACTCCCACAGTGAAGGAATCGGCTGATACAGAGTTGAAGACAATGATCGTCCAAATGTCATAAGAGATCAGAAATCTTGGCGAGAGAATAGATACGAGATTGTCAAACATCGAAAAAAGAATGATAGAGTGGGACCAGAGACTTCTTGCAGTTGAAATGAAGTTAACAACTTGTGTGGAAACCTTGGCTGCTACGAACGAGATAGTCTCTGAGAATGTAACTAAGTTAAGGGAAATTGAAGCCAGGACCGACTTTCTGGAGATGAAGCTGCGGGAGCCAAATCTCGTTTTCTACGGAGTTGAGGGAGAAGCGAATGAAGGACCAGCTGAAAGTCTTCAAAAAGTTAAATCTATTATAGAAGAAAAAATGCAGATTCTAGAAAGTATAAATATAACTAAATGCCATAGACTTGGAAAGGCTAATAAATCGCCTATTTTGATTTCATTGCCTGAATATGAGGATAGAATTAAATTATTCAAAAACACGATTAAACTTAGAGATAGCAAATTTACATAAACAAAGATTATAGCAAAAAGATTAGAGACCAACGGCTTATTCTTATTGCTAAAAGGAAATAACTTTTTGAAAAAGGCACTCGATCAAAGCTGAGAGATAATAAACTTATTGTAAACGGTGTAGTTTATGAAGCTGTAAATGGCCAAGTTGTCAATAAAAATGGAAATAAGATTGTATATATAAATATAAAATATAATTTTTATATTTTATAATAAATATAATTGTAAAAATACAATTAACAATTGATTAATTGTTAATTGTGAAAATTACAATTAACAATTAATCAATTGTTAATCTTTAATAAATCATTTTAATTAATATTTGCCCAACACTGCCTGAGATAAAAAGTGTTTTATCAAATACAACACACCTTTACCTTAGTCAGCTGCAGTTGAACGCCTTTTTTCTTTTGCGACAATGACAAATCTGCCAAAGAGTCACAAATTGTCGGAAAGCATGTTCGAGAAGAGATTGGTACTGAAATGCAGTGTTGGGCATTAAAAAAATATTTTTCAATTAAATTGAAGTGCAATTAACAATTGATTAATTGTTAATTGTGAAAATTACAATTAACAATTAATCAATTGTTAATCTTTAATAAATCATTTTAATTAATATTTGCCCAACACTGCTAGGAGGGAATATTTTAAGCTCCTGCAAAGAAAAAGAGATGAATTTAACAAGGACAAGAATAATATGATAAAAAACGCCAAAGATCCCAAATCCTTCTGGAATGCCATTGCAGCCTTTAGAAAAAAAAAAAACAATAATACAAGGAGAGATTGATATAAAAGAATGGTTTTTATTTTATAAAAATTTACTGAACAAAGAAAATAATGAAGCTACTTTTACGTTAAACCAGATGATCGGTTGGAAAGATCCAGATTTAGATGCGGAAATAACCCTTGAAGAGATCTATGATGTAGTAAAAAAACTAGCGAATGGCAAAGCAGTGGGACTCGATGGTATACCAAATGAGTTGCTAAAGAATTTACCAATACCGACTTTAACTAAATTGAAAAACCTATTCAACAAAATAATGTCCACAGAAAAATACCCGCAACTCTGGACGAACTCAATAGTACACCCCATATATAAAAGCGGTGATAAGAATAACCCAACAAATTATAGAGGGATTGCCCTCTGCAGTAATATATCTAAATTATTTACTACAATACTAAGAAACAGATTAAACAACTGGATAGAAAAAAGAGAGATTATTTTAGAAAATCAAGCAGGTTTCCGTAAGAACAGATAATGCACTGACCACATACTACTACTGAATTCACTCATCCAATTATCTTTGAGAAGAAAACGAGGCAAGCTATATGTCTTCTTCGTCGATTTGACTAAAGCTTTCGACACAGTCCCACATGATTTACTTTGGCAAAAATTGCATAAAATGGGCATTAGCAATAAATTTGTAATGCTGATAAAAAACTTTTACCAAGAAGCTAAGATTACTATCCGATGGAAAGGGCAATATTCAAGTAATGTGAAAATTAATTCTGGAGTGTTACAGGGAGAATCACTTTCCCCACTTTTATTTATATTATATATGGCCGACCTAATAGAACTTTATAATAACTCAGCACTTACAGGATTTCATCTCCCTGATTTTGGTGTTTTACACCTACTTTTGTATGCGGATGACATAGCCATAATTGGAGAATCGAAAATTAATCTACAAATTAAAATCAATTTACAAAAGTCTTACCTGGATAATAACAAATTAGTTTTAAATGAAAATAAGTCCAAAATAATGGTATTTAGAAATGGAGGAAGACCAGCAAGACACGAAAACTGGTACTGGGGGGACATCCCACTGACTGTTGCGTCCAATATTATATATTTGGGATATCCATTCACTACCACTAATAATAGCAAAAAGGTAGCCCTCTTTTATAAAGCCAAAGCAAATACGGCAATAAATGCAACTATTAGACTGATAAAAAAGGAAAAAATTAACTCATTAAAAGTTGCACTGAATTTATTTGACTCAGTTATTAAATCAATACTACTCTATGCGGCCCCTGTGTGGGCTTGGGACAATACTGATATTATAGACCAAATACAGAATACGTTTATCAAAAACTTTCTGAATCTACCAAGATATAAACCAGGGTATATTGTAAGGCTGGAAACAGGAAGAATATCTCTGACTTTTACAACGATCAAATTAATTATGAAATATTTCATTAGATTACAAAAAATGGAAGACAATAGACTACCTAAGCTATGCTGGAATAGATTAAAGGAAATTTCCTTAATGACAAAAAAACCTATAGGATTCTGTAAAAATATCATGGATATCATCAATCATTGTGGACTCACACGGCTAAACTATAGGTTAAATTATGATGACATACAGATCGAACTTCCGAATATACTAAAAATAAAAATTGAACAGCTATTGCAGCAAGATCTGGCAAAAGTATCTCTTACGAAAACATACTCAAACTATAGGTTACTTTATGATTCATTCATTCCAGAACATTATTTTTCATGCAATCTGTCCTCAGCTTTAGTGAGTTTTATTGCACAGATCAGATTAATATCAACATTGATTAAAGAAAATCATATTTACGTAATTAAGAAAGAAGATTTGTACTGTAGGTTATGCGGAAGTCAGATAACCGATGAAATATACCATTTTACTGCTGAGTGCGGGGATCTGGAAGGAGAGAGAAAAAAGATCCTGAAAAGTCTTCCTAGACCGCATTTGAACTCAATAAAGCTAATAAAAACTGTTTCAGATAAGAAAAGTTGGGCAATAGAACTGTTCAACTATCAAAAAGCGGTTGTAAATAAAATTGCACTCGTGGAACAGAGAAGAACAGGGGCACAATAAAAAAAGTCACCCTGTTTACCATACCTTAATTGTAAATACTCTATCTCTCCCTTTTCTCTTGTGTTGAATATTGTCTGTAATTCCACGGCGAATTTGTACAGGGCAAGACGCCCTAATAAAGTTGTTTTGTTGTTGTTTGTTGTTTGAATAAAAACATTAATCGGGTAAAACCCGGGCGTTGCCAGGTATCGGGAAAAATTCCAAAAAGCTGAGAACACGGGTGAAGCCAGTTCATTTTTAGTGTGCAGGAACAAAATTATAACAGAAAAACATTCATTCGAGCAGAAGACACAAAGCCAGATAATATCTTTATAGAAATGTCGCTTCTCTGACACAAAGTTTGGAGCGGGACGTTTCACAAGAGTGACATCCACGGCGCCAATTTATAATTCTAACGAATAGTATTTGAATAAAAACATTTAATCAGGTAAAACCTGGGCGTTGCCCGGGTCATTCGGCTAGTATATAATAAAGGTCGCCATTCTCATCAGAATAGTCTTCAAAAACTAGACGCCATCTAATATATACGAGGGCCATCCAATAAATAAGTTTCCCTATTTTTTAACAAATAAACGACATTATTTAAAATTATGCAGTTATTTTATTTTAATTATACAACTCGTAGACTGCTTCTCTAAATAATCACCATTTCTGTCCAAACATTTTTGGTACCGTTGTAGCAATTTTTAGATACCACTGTTGTACCAAGCCGTGTCCTGTCTTCGTAACCAGTGGTTCACCTCCGCCTGCCCTTCGTCATCATTCGCAAAGTGCTTGCCTCCAAGGTGCCACTTGAGTGCTGGATAAAGATGGAAGTCGCTTGGGGCAAGTTCCGGAGAATAAGGTGGGTGTGTGAAAATTTCCCATTTGAAGTTTTCCATAGCCATAACTTTGCCTGCAGAGATTGTGACCTTCGCCTTTTTTGGTGCACTTTCCTCAGGCTTCTTCCACACCATGCATTGTCGTTTGTTTCTGGAGTTGAATGATGCACCCAGCTTTCATCTCCAGTGACAATACGGGAAAAAGTTGATCTCCATCTCTTTGATGCATTTCCAGGAAAGCTCGGGCTGCCTCCATCCGTTGTTGCTTGTGATTTTCCAAGAGCAAACGCGGGACCCATCTTGTGCAGACTTTAAGAGAATTCAAAAGATCTGACATGATTGTTCCAATCGAAGAGCGTCTAATTTCGATTCCAGGAGGCAGTCGAATCATTATTTCGTCAATGGTGACTCGGCGATCTGCTTCCACCACATTCCGAACAGCAGCAAAGGCTGCATTGTCCGTAGCAGTAACGGGCCTGCCGCTTCGCTCGTCATCATGCACGTTTTGCCGTCCTTCTAAGAACCATGAACGCCATCGGCGAACCATTTGGATACTCATACATTCTTCACCATAGACTGACACTGAATTGCGATGAATATTGACCGCAGTTTAATTTTCGCCGTGAAAAAAACGAATTACAGAACGGAGTTCGCAAGTGGACACGTTCACCAGTGGTAGCTCCATGGAAACTGAAGCGCTACGGACTTGCGCGTACGAGTAGCGTGATTTTGAAGGTAACCAGCTTCCAACGCATCCTAGTGACCATTTCTTCTATACTAACTAATTTTTACAACGTTTCGTTCGCAGAAAAAAAAAATAGGGGAACTTATTTATTGGATGGCCCTCGTAGTAGCAGATGGGTACCCGGCTTCGCCCGGGTTTTTTCCGAGTGTAAGTTTGCCTAACGAATATTATTGAAAATAATATTCCGGAAAAGACAGAATATTATGATAATAATGATAAATATATTCGCTACATTATATATTTATATAATATATAAAATATATTTTTCGAGCAAACGTATCCACTCTCTCTACTGAATAGATTTTTAAATATATATATATATGAATAAAAATATCTGTAGATATATTACATGATTTTAGCCAAAAGGCCGAGAAACGATATATTAGAGATGACCTCGCTTCGTGTGTCTTCTGCTCGAGTGAATGTTTCGCTAGTGGAATTTTGTTCCTGCCTACTGAAAATTATTATTTGGCTTCGCCCGTGGTCTGCTTTAGTGAATATTCCCCTAAATAATTTTGTTTATGTCAATCAAGAACGATACAGCAATATTGTCATCATAATTTTGACTACAAAAATATTGTTGCTCAGTAATTAGTTAAATATAATTTTATTGGTTAAAAGAACGACAAAAAAACTCTTCCAGATTTATCTCTCTGTCCTGTTCAAATTTCAGCGAGATTAATTACGTATTGAGGGCGTGCATAGCCAACAACAAAACTATATATATATGTTCCCGGCTTCGTCCGGTTTTCACCCGAGTAAAAGTTTGTCTAACGTACATTTGTAAAAAGAGTCTAGCAAACATCCAATCCCTACTGAATCTATATTTGTCTATACTCTCGATAATTTGAATTTTTTTCCGGTCACTTGAAAAATACTCGATAAAATCAATATTAATTGGCCCACTCGGTAATTTGAAGTTGAAGGAATAGTATCTTGCAACAAACGAACATTAGTAAATAACTGTTTTTAGAGAATATACCCGGCTTCGCCCGAGTAAGAGTTTGCCTAAAGAACATTTGCTAAAACGATTCTAGAAAACATCCAATTCACCTATATATAGATTTATAAACGTATATAATAATTGTTATATGCGTTTAAACATATTTTTGAAAAACATATATTTTTTTAAACATTTATTAAATCTATCTATATATATATATATACTAGACGAATGACCCGGCTTCGCTCGGAAATTCCCCCGAATGCAATTCCCTTCATACTGAAAGTACATTACTAATAAATAGTAGAAGTGCCATAGAATAGCAATACAGAAGTAACACATAAACCACAGGCAAAAAGTGTGTGTGTTGGCAAAAATTGTATTATATTAGTATTTATATATTTGATTTAATTATTTTTTCAATCCATTTAGTTGTTTCAAAATCAATATAGTTTAAATAGATGGCAGCTTTTCCAATCAACCCCCGAGGTACCCGCCCCAGCGCATTAACCCTTGAAATTGCCTGAGTTGAGTGAGTGATTGCGATGAATCTTGACTGCGATGCCCATCTTTTCAGTAAGAATAAGAAAAAAATGGTTTATAAAATAATTAATCCAAAATACTGGCATGTAAATATTTTTCTGTGCAAAATAAAAGAGCACATGGAAATTAGGCAAACATATGTATTTGCTAATGACTGCGACTGCATTTTAAACGATTTAAAAAAATATTTACAAAAAAAGGCCAGAACAAAAATTAATAAAATATAGGAAAGCTATTATTTATATACAGTAACGGTAATTTTGTAAAGTGTTTTTTAAATTGCATTGTATGTACTTACCGTAACTTAGAAATAAAAAATTCTCTCTGGATACTCAATGATTTGTAAAAAAAAAGTGACACTCGTATAGAAAGATATTTTTAAAAAAGTACGCAAGCACCTTGAAAAGAAATGCAGAACGCTCATTGGTCTCTTAATTGGCCTCGTGTTGTTACTTCGCCTCGTATTTACTCCGCGTAAAAAAAAAGGTTCTTCAAATGAAAAAAAGAAATAGCCAAAAATGCTAATCAAAATGTAGCCGAAAATTTTCCTCAGGTTTATATAAAGCGACATGCAAAATTTGGTACCAATTGGTACAGTAGTTTTTGAGTTTATCGCGAAACAGACAGACATTGACTTTTATATAGAGATAGAGATAAATGAATGTATGTGTGTGAGTGTGTATGTCTGTCCTTTATGCCTGACCAAACCACTCATTGGAACGCCATGAAACTTTGGGAAGTTTATTTAGTATAGTACTGGGAAGGTTTCTGAAAAGTAATTTCTTGAATATCTTGAATATCCTTAGAGTTATTTGCAGATTTGTAGATTTAACTCGCAAGCAGCGCCACCATTACGACGATGATAACAAGTTTTTTTATCTATAAGTTTTATTATCACTAAGTTTATTATCTTGAAGATTATTTATCAAAAGTAAGATTATCTCAGGATGACACGGCAATTTATTTAAGACAAGAATAATGATACAATTCCAAGGCAAATATACTATTCCTTTAACTTCCAATTACCGAGGGAACCAATTAATATTGATTTTATTCAAATTATCGAGTATTTTTCAAGAGACCGGGAAAAAATGTTCACTAGATAAAACGATTTTGTAATGTAGAAAATTAGAAAAGACAAAATTCAGGATGACACGGCACACAGGGACCGGGAAAAAATGTTCACTTTATCGAGAGATTAAAATTTACGAGTTTCAAATTATCAATATATATATATATATTTTTTTTTATGAGTTTATAGAGAATTGTTTTAACAAATGTTCGTTAGACAAACCTTTACTTGGGTAAAACCCGGGCGAAGCCGGGTACATCCGCTAGTTTTAAATAATATATTTTCTTTTAATATATATTAATATTGATGTTACAAGTTTTTTTTACAATGTCATTGGAATATTATATTACTAAATTCTCAAATTGAATATTGAATTTATTATACTTGGAGAACATTTTAGCATTTTTACACTTTATAAATGTAATTTCGCCAGATAGCCGCGAGAGGCGCTGCTTGCGAGTGAAAGTAAAAATTTGCAAATGAAATTGCAAAGAATATATATTTCCAATCAAATTCGAAACAGAAACCTTCCCAGTAGTATAGTAATTATATACAGGGTGTACCAGGTAAATTGGGACTAACTTTAACAGTCCATAAAACAAAAACTACTTGAGATTAAAAACTTGTTTTTTTTTTTTTTTTCATTACGTAGCCATATTCATGTAAAATGCAACAGTACATGTGTGCGCAGTGTAGTGATGAAGAGTAACCGAGAATTTGAAAATCGAGCTGCCATCATCGTTGCTCTGCGCGCCGGAAGGAGCCCCAAAGATATAGTGGATTTTCTTAAGTTGCCCAAAACCACTATTTATCGTGTCAAGAAGCAGTTTGATGAGGCCGACAGTAACAAAGAGGGGATAGCTACAAGGAAAAAGCACTCGCTTCGATCGGACAGGGTAAGAGGCGAAGAATTTGTCAAAAATGTCAAGGAGAAGATTGATGGAAACCCTGGGAAGAGCATGAGGGCCATAGCCAAGGAAATGGACGTTGGCTCTATGAAAATTGTCAGAACTATCCATGAGAACCTTGGTCTCAAGTCTTATGCCCTTCGGAAAGGTCAGTTGCTGACTGAGAATATGAAGAATAACAGAAAAGGAAAGGCTGCTGCCCTCCTCAACAACCTGAAACACGACTCTTTTGGCATGCTAAGGTTCTTCTCTGACGAAAAGAACTTTGACGTGGACCAAAAGGTAAATCCCAGGAATGATCGCTGGATCTGTAAAGACCCCTCAGAGATACCTGTCGTGATGCACACGAAATTTCCTGCCTCCGTAATGGTCCTTGGCGTTATCAGCAGTGAAGGTGATGTTATGCCTCCCCATTTCTTTGAGAAGGGCCTTAGGATGAACGCTGACACCTACATCAATGTTCTGGAGACCGTTGTGAAGCCTTGGATGGACATGGTGGCCGCAGGAAGGAAGTATGTCTTCCAACAGGACTCAGCTCCAGCCCATAAGGCAAAAAAGACACAATCGTGGCTGACACTTAACGTCCCTAGTCACTGGGGTCCTGATATTTGGCCCCCTAATTCTCCAGATTGCAATCCCCTCGACTACTATGTATGGGGCGTTGTTGAGAGAGATGTCAACAAAGCTCCTCATACCACCATCCAGTCTGTCAAGAAAGCAGTTCACACGGTGATGACCCAAATGGACAAGGTCATCGTCGCCAAGGCCTGTGCTTCATTCCGCACTCGCCTCGAGACTGTTGTAGCTAATAATGGAAACTACATTGGATAAATAAAAACTATATCCTTTTATCTACTACTGTGTCAAATTTCATTCGGATATTTTAATTTTTACTTGCAAAAAATTTCAGTTAAAATACCATTGTTGAAATTCCCAATTTACCTGGTACACCCTGTATATCTTCCTAAAGTTTCACAGCGATTGGATAATATTACCTTTTAAAAACATTAATCGTGTAAACAAACTAACAAACTACGTGTAAAATTATTAACCAATCAAATTTATTTATCTTCGCGACCAGTGCGGCGCCAAGTGGTAAAAGGCTGCGTTTCGTTCCTTTAATGGTATTCGAAGTGGTAAAGGACCCATGAGTTGCTACTCTACAAGACGAATGATAAAATTTTGAGAATACTATTTTTCTGGAAGCAAGACCTCGGAGTGGAAGACCATCCACATGCAAGTTAGTGGCTGTTACGGTTTCGAAGGATGTTGAGGCTTTTGAAAAGTTATCTGCGTATAAAAAAGTAAGTGCTCGAAAAGTTTCTTGACAAACGGGGATTTCGTATGAAACAGTTTGGAGGGGTTTTCCCGCAAATTGATATTGATGAAAACTGGCCGTCGAATGTTTTGTGGACAGATGAAGCTCACTTTTCTCTAAACGGAGAATTTAACACTCAAAACAGCCGCATTTAGGCAACACAAAACTCTTGGTTTTTACAGAAATGCCACTTCATCAGCCCAGAGTTACAGTTTGGTGTGGGTTCACTTCTTCTTTTATTATTGGGCCATTTTTCTTTGAATAAATAAATGGAATAACTTTTAAACCCGTTTCTATAAAACTGGTGAGCGTTATGTTCAACTTTTAAGAGAAAATGTTATTCCCATTTTGCAGGACAGACAATCACTAAGCGAAATAACATTCATGCAAGATTGAGGACCTCCTCATATCTCCCGCGGTGCCAAACAATTGCTGAAGGATACGTCCGGTGAAGATCGTGTGATAAGTGGCCACCTTATACACCAGTGGCCTCCAAGATCACAAGATTTGACGCCTTGCGATTTTTATCTATGGGGGTACATTAAGTCGCGTGTTTATCGATGCCGGCCTACCACATTTGTTATTTAATGCTGTCATCTAACGTCTGCGGGCGGTGTTTGAGAATGAAGGGCGCCACATTGAGCAAGGATTGTAACCTAATACAAGAGAGAAGGCAGTTACCTCATGTGTTATATAAGCTGCAATGTATTATATTAACTACCAATATTTTGCAGCTCTTTGTGTTAGGTTATGAGGATAATAAATGCTGTCCTCACATCTTTATCCCCCCCCCCTTTTTTTGTGAACAGTAATATTTTTGTTTGGTATTTGCTCACATCTTATATTATGTCGTGTAGACCAAAGTGTTATAACTTCTTGAATAACCCTGGTACACACAATTTTACCCCTTATGTTTAGTTTATCGCTTTTCGCTCATTAGAATAAGTAGCATAAGGAATATTCTCTGTACACCCTTAACTTTTGAAATTTTGCGCAAAAAATAATACGGATTTATTTTACTACCACTTCAGCGCAAAAGGTCGATCTAAAAATTATTTTTAATTGAGGGGACACATTTTTAAACATTTTTAAAGTATAATAAGTAATGATAATATTTGACAACCTCATAGGATATTTAGAATAAAGTAAGGCAAATATATTTTGTCATCCCCCTCTTTATTAAATTTGTTGAATCATGATAAATTTTTAGTTAAATAGTCAAGTATCGTGAATTTGTCAAGAAACAAAACACTTCTTTGAGAAAGAAATCCAATTAATAGTGCCATGTTAATTTTTGGTACTATATTAACATTTTAAAAAAATCGTGTATTGATTTCAGCAGTGTTTTTCAAACATTCAATCTATTTCGCAAAACCGCATCTAATATATAATATTTTTTTTTGCTACATGTTTTAATATGCATTTACCTATTTTACATATTTCGAATTGTTCAAAATCACTTTATTGGGTACCGCTCGACAAGAGCAACACTAGTACACACACTTTTTCCTTCTCAATATTTGAAAGTTGTTTCTAGTAAATTCCAATCCGTAGATCATGAATATAACCTTCATTTTTCCAAATTAGCTCAATTTTTTGAAAAATATTTGAAAATACAGTAGAACTCCTCAAATTCGGAAAGCTTGGGGCGCAGGTATTCCGAATTTGAGAGAGTTAGATTTGTGAATATTTTGTGGCATAAATAGGCATTTAGATGACTGAGACAAAGATTTTGAAGCATATGAACAATTTTAGGTTGAATATTATATGTATATTACATAATTTTAATTACGATTTTTAATCAAATGTTCCTTGACTTTTATGAGTTTTGAACATGAAACCGATGAAAAATAGTAAAATATTTTATTATGTATGTAATGCAATTGATGGCCAAGTAAGTTATGGCTTGGCAAAGAAGTTGCTGATTGTTGTCTGTTTCTTTGGCTTGTTTAACAAAGCTTCTTCTTCTCTCATAAGCATAGTTCGAAGACTATTGATGGTGTTGTAGCTTGCAAGCATTTCTGGTTCAGTGCGCTTTTCCAAATATTTTAATGCAACATCCAAACTTTTCAACGCTTCGCATCTGGGAACATCCGGCTCCAAACTGTCTTCAGAAGTTGAGGAACTATCATCAGAACTGCTGATTTCCATTTTTTCACTCAAAACAGCTTCAACTATATCATCATTGCTAAGAACATTGTGACCTGGATCATCAAGGTCTATATCGATCCATTCATTAATGCTTTCTTGATTTACTTCAATTCTAGCTCTTTGAAATAATTCCTCCAGCCGTCTAATTTCTTGTTCATCTTCATCAGATTCATCCTCGGATAATTGTAATGCATCACCTGCTGTTTCCAAATCTGAATTATTTTTGTGTTCAAGCAAAATCTTCCATCCATTTCTTATTGTAGAATATTTTAATTCATCCCAAGAATTTCCAAAATTGAATATCGCTTTCTTGATGTCGTACTTTTTTAAATTAGAAAAAGTTTGTTCACCCACAGAGTTATTTGGCTGATCTGCATCACTTGAAAATACTAAACAACTTTCTAACTGTCTTCGTTTATACAACCTTTTAAAGGCAACAATAACTCCCTGGTCCATAGGCTGCAATACAGATGTTGTATTAGGTGGTAAAAACTTGCATTTAATGTTGCCGTCATTACTGATCAGGTCTGTTGGATGAGCAGGAGAATTGTCAACTAGTAGTAACACTTTTACTTGAGATCTGGAGCAACTCTTAACTTATTTTCTTGAAAATTGCGAACTTCGTTTATGAACCGTTTAAAAAACCATTCACTAAAAATGCTTTGATTAAACCAAGCCTTGTGTGAATAATAGTAATGGACAGGCAATCGATCAATGATGTTTTTGATTGCTCTTGGACGTTTGGATTTTCCAACAACAGCCAAAACATTTTTATGTGAAGCGTCTGCATTTGCACAAAGTAAAACAGAGAGTCGATATTTGGATTGCTTATGACCACTAGCGCTGTTTGCATTTTTGACTTGAGAATTATCGGGTAATGACTTCCAGTAAACTCCTGTTTCGTCAGCATTATAAATTTTGCACTGTTCATACTTTTCGTCAGTCATTAGTTTGTGAAAATCATCTTTAAAGCGATTAGCTGCATCTTCGTCAGCACTCAATGCTTCCCCGACAACTTTTTTATTTTTCAAATTATGTCTGGCTCTGTATCGTGACAACCATCCACCACTAGCTTTAAAAGTGGGATTATTCAATTTTGATGCAAAATGACTGGCAGCTGTTTGGAGTTCAATACCACGAATAGGAACCCCTGATAATCTCTGACTTTCGTACCAGATGTTAACTGCTTTATCAACATTTTCGTATAACGGATTTTTTACTTGAGAAAACTTTTTGACATCTTTTTCGGTAGAATCAACAAACTTTGTAAGTTTAAGCTCAGACTTTTTTATATCATAAACAGTTGTCTTAGAAATTTTATACTTTTGCATTATCGTTGTATAGCTTAATCCTTTTTTAATGTCACTAAGAACATCTAACTTTTCACCAAGCTTAAGAATTCGGTACTTGCCTCGTTTTTGCCCTTCCTCTTTGGATGCCATTTTGTTGAAGAACAAACTTGTAAATGCAAAATATTGAGTGTTGAATAAAAGAATTTGAAACTTACAATGTCTGAAAATGTTTGATAATTTGAACTTTAGGTGAATCAACTTTGCAATAAAAAATGCGTGAATGGCTTATGACGTAATAATGCTGCCTTCTTATTGGACAATATCCTGAACTAAGCACAAAGGTCAAATGAAACTGTTGATTTATTTAAGCTTTTAAAAAAGGGGATAAACCCCTAATTAGCGATTATAAATAATCGGTAAAAGTAAATTAATTAAACACTTAAATTAAAAATAAATTACTAATAAAAATTAAATTAAATAAAATAAGAGCAAAGCAAAAGTAAAAGTAAATAAAATAAAATAAAATAAAATAATGTTGAAATATCAACAAAATAAAAGCATGTGAAAATTGATTTTTTGTATGTAAAAAAAACATTACAATACTTTCCGAATTTGGGAGTTTCCGAATTTCAGAATTTCCGAATTTGAGGAGTTCTACTGTATTTAATTTTATAAAGAAGCTGATGTCATCGCTTTCATCAAAATATTTTGAAGATATTGACTTTGTAAGCATAAAATTTAATAATCATTTAGATGAAATGCATAGGATTGCAATTTTATATCAGGAAAAAGTTTAACAATACATTTATATTTTCATAAATATTTTTAAATATATAAATAATGCCGCCTAAATGCAAAGCTATTTCAGTATAAGTCTTGTATAGTATATAAATGAATTTTAAAAATTGTAAAAAAAAAAAAAAATGCATCGGACGGGAATCGAACTCGGGCCCCCCGCGTGGCAGGCGAGCATTCTACCACTGAACCGAAAGCAAACGGTGACAGAATTAAGAAAGAATTGTGCATGACGCTGATAACTGTATATATTAATAATATAAATATATATTATTATATCAACTATATTAATTAAATCAAATTCCTAAACACTAATATAATACAATTTTTGCCATCACACACACTTTTTTCCTGTAGTCTATGTGCTACTTCTGTATTGCTATTCTATGGCACTTCTAATATTTATTATTGATGTACTTCAGTATGAAGGAAATTAAAACCTTTCAATATGTCTTTTTTTAAAATTAAATTATGAGTACATTTAAAAACCCATGTAATTATCAAGACTATTATAATTTTACTACATTGGACGATCGAACAAAACCAATAATAACAATGTTATCCAAATTTCAGTTTTTCAATAATTACCTTTAGATCTATTTATAAACAACTATAACATTGGGTTGTTTGATTAAAAAAATTCAATTTTTTTCTTTCAATTAATAGTCATCTCCTTTAGGATCAAATAATTTATCTTAATGTAATCTAGAAAGCTCAATTTTCTTTTTTGAGGAAATAAAAAGGGGGGACATTTCAAACTGAATTACTGAACAAAGAAAACACATCAATTCGACCACAGACCTGAACCATAAGGCAGTATGAATAAATTAAAATATTTGTTTGTGACTCTTTGGCGTTAGTGTCGATAGACTAAGGTCAAAGATCGAAATACTTTATTTGATTGATAGAAGATGGTAATTAATTTGTTATAAAAATTCATATCAAAAAACCTATTCACAGGGTTAAGCATGAAATGAATCAAGACTATAAGTGAGATTGGGAGAAAGAATAAAGAAAATTCTAAAATTGTTTGCTGCCCCAGTTGTGGTAGGAGGCATGTGGGAGACAAAGTGTTTGTATGTTTATAATCACAAGCACTGTAATGAACAATAAAAACACATGCGCATAACTCCATACACATACTTTGTCTCCCATAAATTAGATCTAAAGGTAATTAAGGAAAAACTGAAATTTGGATAACATTGTTTTATTGGTTTTGTTCGATCGTCCAATGTAGTAATATTATAATAGTCTTGATAATTACATGGGTTTTTGAATATACTCATAATTTAATTTTTAAAAAGACATATTGAAAGGTTTTATTAAAAATAAACACCTTGTTAATTTTTGTTGATTATAATTCGAACTGCTTGAAACTTGTCATTGAACATATTTACTAAGGTTTAAAAGTAAACATGAAATATTCACACATAATTACTTCTTTAAAAAAAAAGTCACAAACACACACACACAAGAATATATACACACACTTAATCTTTGGAAAATACACATAAACACACACACAGACTAATACACATACAACACACACATATAGTTCCAACCACACACAACAAAAGCAAAATTTATAAAATTTAAGGTCTTTTTTTCAACTATTTCTTCTATTTTAATCCAAATATTCATTGGTCGAAGAGATTGGTAGGTGAGTAAACTAGCAGGGACGAAACTCCCGCTGGGTTTAGTTTTGACAAGTCCCGGCCCGGTACCAATCTCTTTCCATCCTGGTCGATCCATTATGGTTTCCAACAAAACAACACAAAAAATTTTACTCCATCTTACAATAAAATTTTGATATTTTTAAAAGTACTTTCCACACAAAAAAATATAAAAAATATATAAAATTACACAAAATATTACCTGAAAAAATATTTAAAAATTTTTCTTTCTTAATAAATTTAAATTGTTTGATAAAAAGATTACATGGTTCTGTCTTTGCTCTTTTTCCTACTCTAATATCTTCAATTCTTCTTTTTTTTTCTATGTTCTGCTTGAATGACGAGTAAAGTCCGATGTAATAAGCGTGGACTTTTTATAGCCCTATATTGTTACATAAAGAATTAAAACCTTTTTGATACCCTAATAATAATATTTAATAATTTGTTTTAATCATCATTAATTTACAACTACTTTTCGTATAAATTATATTTAATTCTATTTATAAATATATATATATAAATGAAAATTTATAAATATATATATCTATGGGCAGTTATTGAAGTAAAATATATAAACATGCATATATGTATAATATCTTTGGCGCATATATTTATATAGTAATAAGTTTAATGTCATAACCTTTCCGCCAATAGATGAATATCATGGGTATAAGGCATTATATGCATAACTCGAGAAATTGAGCTAATTGGAAAAAAATATTGATGCCACGTTAATCAGCACGAAAGGTTAACCCAGAAAAGGTTTTGTTTATTTGAGGAGGAGAATATATATATTTTTTTCATTTTGAGTATTAGTGTAATTGAAACAGTGATTAATATGTGAAGGTTATTCACATATTAAACAAAATGTTAACGCGGGATTCAATCCCGGTTCATGACTGTCGGAAATCGAGGGTGTTACCCACTCGTCCACCGACTTTTATATTATACTAGCCGAATGACCCGGGCAACGCCCGAGTTTTACCCGATTAAATGTTTTTATTCAAATACTATTCGTTACAATTATAAATTGGCGCCGTGGATGTCACTCTTGTGTCCCGCTCCATACTTTGTGTCTGAGAAGCGATATTTTTATAGAGAGATAATCTGACTTTGTGTCTTCTGCTCGAATGAATGTTTTTCTGTTAGAATTTTGTTCCTGCATACTAAAAATGAAACATTTCACCCGTGGTCTCTGATTTTTGGAATTTTTACCGATATAAATTTGATCTGATAATCAAACATGATACAGCAATATTGTCATCATCATTTTCTGACTAAAAAACAACTATATTTGCCCAGAACCTGTCAATTTCAAATTTCTTGGCTGATAATCCGATAAATATCTCTTCCAGATTTTTCTCTATGTTCTGTTAAAATACGTTTTACATGTACATTAGGTCCGTTGATATTACCTCCCATCTTAACCGCTAGAGGCGCTGCTTGCGAGCGAAAGGGCAAATTTGCATCGCAATTTGATTATAACATACATACATACACTGACTTTTATATATATAGGGATTTACCTCGGATTGCATTTAAAAATCGTCATCCAATTCTTCTACTTTTAGCGAAATGGTGTTTTATTTATTTATCATTTGATATTTTTAGGGTTCTTTTCTGGTATTCACAAAGGGAAAATGCGTGTCGATCAGTTATATTTTTCAATTTATCAAACAATTTGGCCGCTGAATCTATGATTCTGGTAGAGCGACATCTAGCGTATACAATTGTTATTAAAATATATTCCGAAATTTTCATAATTTTCCCTGAAAGATCCCATTGCGTCCATGACACGATGGTGTTTACCGCATTCATCCTCATTAACAACGGGAAAAAATCACAGATCTTCCTAAGAAGATTGTTGTGACTGCCAAGGGCGGCTCTGCACTGGCCTACTTGTAGTACGGCTTCCGATGCTCCAAGTGCTACAGAATGGGCCACAAGAGAATGAATTGCCTCCGGATCATCAGGGAGGCAAATACCATCCAACCCTCGAGTCAGAAGAGCAGTGTAAAAACTGCGCCTGCTCCTAACACCACTGGAGCTGCATCGCCACCTGCAGCATTAAACCACCCTGCGCCAGTGGCTGTCCCGGCACAGACATTCTCCACACCACCTACTCAAGAGGCCAAAGCGCCCGAGACTGAGCCCACCACCAGGACTCCGGAAACCTCCACCCAGACAGACCTCAACATCAGTAGAGGTAGCAAATCTAGCCATCGCAAGAGCAAGGATAGAGCTAGATCCTTGTCTCCAAAAGCTGGGTCAACGGCCTTATTTCAGCTTAACACTCTGCTCGAGCGTCTCTCAGCATCTCCCTTTGGAGAGATGACACTCTTAGGCTTGAAGGAAGAGGAAGTGAAAAAGGTCATCGTGTCCCTTCCTCACCTGAGGCTGCTAATGAAAAAAATCAGCGCTGAACAGAAGCTGGCCCTGTACCTACTCAGCGAGCAACTCATAAAGGAACTTGGATCCTCCAGGTCAACCCTTTACAAACGGCTCTCTGACATCAAAACATGGACAAGGAGCGCGCAAGAGCTTCCGCCTTGCGTGCCTTAATGTGCGCGGCATTGCCGCTCGACACAGGAGCATCGAATTTTGCTGTTTCCTGGGGCAGCATGCAGTTGACGTTGCCTTCATTCAGGAGACTAATGTCACCACCCTGGACAGCGTCGAAGACCTCTGCTTGGGATACAGGGCAGAGGTTGTTCCAGCATCTGCCGTCAGAGGATCCGGCCTCGCCTGCATCTTCTCATCCGACGTCCAGGTCATCGGGCAAAGGGTCCTGTCCCCTGGCAAGATCGCCGCCTTCGAAGTTCACCATCCGGGGAATAAAGGCGACATTTATCAACTGCCACCTCTCTCATGCTCCTGAAGAGCGGCTACAGCAGATACAGGCCATCACAGCTGCTCTGTTAATGAAGACGCGTGGGTCCTCGGGGACCTCAATATCTCCGAAAAGTCTGCGAGCGACATTGCGTCCAGATCCGTCGAAGCCCTTGGGGAGCTGCTGGACCGGGCCAACCTCGTAGATGCCGCAGCTATCTTTGACGCCGCGCACTTACCAACAAGGATCTCCAGTTGCGGAAGCCGGGTGGATGCGAGCAGATTGGATCGAGTTCTACTACCATCAAGACTCTCCAACCGCGTCACCCGATACTGGAGCCTATACTACAATAACTCTGACCACTGGGCGGTCCTCCTCCAAATCGGCTAGGCCCCAGTGGAACAGTGGAAACGCTTCTTAACGGGGCCTTTGGAAACATCGAGGACATGCAAAATGCGGAAATGTGGAGAAGGTGGGAACAAAACAAGGCGCATCTGGCCTCGGCCATCAAGTCCTTCCATGACCTGCGCAACAACGACGACGACTATATCTCTAGGGCAAGAAAATATGTCCGAATCAAGCTCGAGGATGTATCCATAAACTCTAACTATCCCTCCCTGCCGGACCTGGGGCGCTCTCTTCGTCTTCGTTGCAGGGGAACATCGTCGACAACATTCTACGACGGCGCAGGTCGAGTGATCACGGGACCAGCGGTGAGAGACTTGGCTTTCGCCAACCTAAAGGAGCGCTTTTCCCACCCTACGTGCTCACCAGAGGACATCGATGGTTTCCTGCGTGGATTCACCCTAAGGGTTACCATTGAAGAAAGCGAACCACTTCACCGCTATGGAATCGGTGAAGAAGAGATTGTTACTGCCATCGGCCTGCTGACAGCTGGGAAAGCGGCCGAGTGGGATGACTTGCCCTGCGAGCTCTTCCGGGGCTTCGAGGATTTCTTCGCGAGTGCACTCCGTCGGGTCTTCGAGGCGTCCCAGCTCTGCCCTCTTCCATGTGGCGCACCGAAATGTCCATGATAGCAAAACCGCACGGTGGTCTAGGCCTATCCGGACTTCGAACTCTCTCCTTGCCAACGACGGACTTCAGAGTCCTCAGCGGGGTCCTCTACTGGCGACTGCGACCTCATCTCCGGGACATTGTACCTGAATGCCAGAGCTACGCCGTTCCAGGTAGAACACAAGCCTGTAACATATCCCGCGTAGCTGACGAAGTTGCCACTGCCCGCAGAAAAGAAACCCCGCTGGCAGTGGTCGCCACCGACTTGGAGTCAGCGTTTGACACGCTGGACAGAGGCTTTCTGATGTCCGTTCTTCTCTCCGTCGGTCTGCCGCCTGTCTTCGTTGGGTGGATTCTTCTGCTCTACGCTGGGGCCGAGGCGACGGCGAGAACAGAAGGAATTGGGAGAACTCCTCTGTTCCACATGCTCAACGGAGTCAGGCAAGGATGCGCTGCCAGCGCAGCGTTCTTCAACATCTCCACCGAGCCCCTCCTGCTTCGCTTGGAGCGGCTACTCGGCAGGAATAATGTCCTGGCGTACGCCGATGACATCGTCCTGCTTGTCCGCGAGGATGGGCAGCTAGAGGTCGCCAAGAAGATATTCGAGGACTTCAGTCGTGCGTCAGGATAAAGAGTCAACTTCGGCAAGAGCCAGGGGCTCTGGTGCGGGAGATGGAGGAACCGTACCGAATCCCCGTTGGACATCTCCTGGAACAGGGAGAAAATCAATATCCTAGGGACCATAGTAACTCCTGGTGTGGGAACTTTGGCCAAAGACCAACATCTGCAGGAGTTACTGGAGATGCCCATTGCTAAGTGGTCCCCCTTTGTCCGCGGTCTCTCACTTGCTGGTCGAGCAAAAGCGGCCAATGGCCTTGTGCTCTCGGCCATTCTCTATCACCTCCAGGCTTACCTGCCCAGCGAGGCCAACATCGCAAGACTGCAGGCAAGATTGGCTCGATTCGTGTGGGGGCACGATCGAACCTCATGGCTGGGAAGCATGACAGCATCCTAGTGTGGCCGATCTCCGTGGGAGGCATGGGACTTCTCGACGTCGGCACTCAGCTCCGGCTGTCGGGCCTCAAGAGTGTCCAGGCAGCACTGCGTGGAGGTCGCAACGCTCACTCTTGGCTGGCCGAGAGCGAGATGTGGCTGTCTCCTGCGTCCACTCCTGGCACCTGGCTTCCCCCGCGGCGTCGTCGGAGTCTTCACCTCTTCGAAGCTGCTGCGGAGATTCTAGAGCTTAACCATTGGATCCTACAACCAGCACTTCTCCAGGCTCTTCGAGTCGTGGGCGACTGCCGTTTCCTGCGGCCCCCTGAGCTCCTGGCTTCTACAAGATGGCTGGGATGGCGCATTGGGGAACTGACTGGGCCTCCTCCAAATATCACCATCGCTACGCGTGGCGCCCTCCCGGACGCCGCTGCTCTGGGGAGCTTTTGCTCACGTCTGGTCAACCAGAATTCCCGGAGCCGTCATCGCGTCGCTAGCCTGGAGGACGCAATCGTGGTGCGCGGGACGACCACCGCCTTCCAACGCCTAACAACCCGCATTGCTCGCCGCATGCTGGAGAGTCCACGCCTGGCTTCACTGCCCATCACCCTGCTGCTTGGACAGTGGTTCCCCCACGTCAGCATCCCCATCTCCATCAACTGGTCTTCTCTCCGGCAATGTGCCTTCTCGGGGCACAATGCTGACGTTGCCGTGCGGCTGGCCCTGCACGCCCTTCACCATCCAGCACATCCGGCCTCAGCCCGGGAGTCCTGCATCGCCTGTGGGTGCGGAGACCTGTCACTGGCCCACCGCTACTGGTCCTGTTGGCAGATCAGGCCTGTCATTGTGGAGGCATTCACCATCATCCAGCGGCCACCTGACCTGCAGAGCTGGATCTTCGGGCATGACCTGGAGGTTGACGCCTTGGTCATCAAGACCCGCATTTACAAGTACTTCCTGGGCCTGGAGATGCGAGAAGTCCAAGAAGACCCCCTCCTGGTCTGGAGGAGGACCTTATCAAGATGGTGGAGCCTTCCTTGCTCATAAAACATTGTACATTCTCATCATTAATTCATTTATATTATCATTATTGTTTTGTAAAATTTGACTGACTGTCAATAAAATTGTGGCGACTACACTTTGCTTCAGCGAGCCGAACTCGGCAGGCGTCAACACTTCACTACGCATGCGCGTGGGACGTCATCAGAGACGCTGGAGACTTAGCGGTAAACAACAAGGCTAGTGCGGCGGCCGTTATTTCAACCGTTGCTTCTTTTCTCTTTATAATTTCTTGCTTTAAATAAATTAATTTTATCAGCAGCCTTTCCACAAGCCACACCAACACAGCACATCAACAACCATCCTACAAATTAGTGAGCCGGACGTGATGCAAAAGTTATTTTAATCACACTTCTATATATATATTTTTTATTTCATCCACGAAACTTTCAACAGCCCCAGAATGCAAGACGCAACTACGGAACATCCGGAAGGGCCAACATCCACGGCACCCTCCCAAATATCAAGATTGGCTTTCCGTGCACCACCATTCTGGCCCAACAACGTTGAACTGTGGATAAGCCAGCTAGAAGCCGCTTTCGGTCTAGCCGAGATCTCCCGCGACGAAACTAAATTCCAAGCAACGGTTAAAATAACGGCCGCCGCACTGCCTTGTTGTTTACCGCTAAGTTGCCAGCGTCTCTGATGACGTCCCACGCGCATGCGTAGTGAAGTGTTGACGCCCGCCGATGCCGTCTTAGTTCGGCTCGCTGAAGCAAAGTGTAGTCGCCACAAAATCATTTCTAATGTCAATGTCTCTCTCTCTCTCGGCCACGCGGTGCGCGAGCTCCGCGTTTTTCGAGATAGAGATTGATGTTATCGAGCTAGCTAATCCCTTTGAGATTTTGGCTGATTCGTGGAGGATGCAGAAGTCATAGCCGCCCTAAGGCCTTACGGGCAAGTCAAATCGATCGCCCCACTGCTCGTCAACGTTGCGGGCTTCACAATGAAGGATGGACGACGGAGGCTGTTCATCCTTATGAATGAGGGCGTGAAGCTGGAGAGGCTCCCAACGCACCTCAACATCAACCACAAAGGCGATATCCTGCCGGCCTCCCTGGTGTACGGAGTCAACTGCTCGCGGTGCCAGAGGCAGGGGCACCGTAGGGCCAACTTCCCCCTGATCCCAAAAGGCCTACAGATGCGTCTGAGCAGGCGCCCTCGAACACCGGCGCAGTCAAGCCCGGCCTTGCGCCCACTTCACCTACGGCGGATCCACATGCTGCTCCCATTCAGATACAATCTCCCGAGAATGCAGAAGGCCCTTGCCCCGTTTCCCCAGCCTCTCCCCCCCCCCCCTACGGCAGCGAAGTCTGTCGAGAAAAGAGCCCTGACCAGTCCCAAGACCCGCTGTAGAATTAAAGGGATTCTATCAACCTCACACCCCTTGGAAAGTCCACCAAGACAAATATTGAGATGAAATAACTCCTCAAGCAGGTGCCAGGGTCTATCTTCGCAGAGATAGAGAAGCTGGGGCTCGAAAGGGAGCCAGTCATCGAGGCCCTCCAATCCGTCCCTGGACTCAAGAACCTCCTCCCCTCCGTGTCAGACATTCAAAAGACTGCTCTCAACAAGCTGGCCAGGAACCTAGTGTTGCGGATTCCCGGATCCAACACGCCCCTCTACAAGCGTCTCTCCGACGTTAAAAGACAGACTTAGCCCACAATGAACCTCCGCGTCATGACACTCAACGCGCGGGGGCTCGCCGCTCGTGACAGAAGCTTAGAGCTCTACCATTTTCTGGCCGAACACCATGTGGACATCGCCTTCATCCAGGAAACTAACAAAGAGTCCTTGGACTACGCCCAAGATCTTTTGCCTAGGCTACATCGCCATCGTCGTCCCGCCTGCCGCCTTCAGGGGCTCCGGCCTCGCCTGTCTCTTCGTGTCGGGCGTCGCCCTATTGCGACATCGCGTCCTGTGGCCTGGATGCATCGACCTAGTTCATCTCGATGTCCACGGCCAGAAGATGGCCGTCATCAACTGTCACCTATCTCACGAGCGGCTCGAGCAAGTTGGAATCATCTAAGAAAAAACAGTCCGGGACAATGCCTAGGTCGTGGGCGACCTCAACATCGATGGGGGTCCTGCCGGAGCAACAGATTCGGCCTCTGTCAAAGCCCTTTCCAATCTGCAGGAGCAAGCCGCGCTGGAAGATGCCGCCACCTTCTTCAACTTGGCCCACCTTCCCACTAGAGTGGCCGACTTCGAGGGTCGTATCAACAGCAGCCGGCTTGATAGAATACTCCTCCCTGCCGCGCTAGCGGAGAGGGCAAAAAGCTACAGCACCCGATTCTACCGTCTCTCTGACCACCGTGCCGTGCTCCTCCAGCTAGGATCTCCCTCTTCTGCGGTATCACCTAGTGTGGCTGTTGTGCTGAGGTCAGCGGCTACCATTTAACATCTGTCATCTTACATCGAGGACGTCGAGTTGGCCGCCGAGGATCTCGATGACGGAGAGCTCTGGTCGGGATGGAACTGCATAAAGGCTGAAATCTTGGCGGAAATAAGGTCACTCCACACAACTCGCCCTGAGCCGGAGGACGACTACGTTACCCGAGCCAGCCGTTACATCAGGGCCAGGCTCGAGGCCTCGTCGACAGAGGCCGACTATCCATCGCAGCCAGACCTCGAACGTGCACTCCTCCGACGTGTAGCAACCATCGTCAGAGATGAAGAGGGCGAGATTATGGGTGACCGCGAGTCTCGCTCTAGGGCGCTCTCCTTCTTCAGGCACCGCTTCGCTCAAGACCCAGCCGACCCTGCCGAGGTAGACAACTTCATCGCGGGAACCACCACCCCCATCATCCTCGAAGAAAACGATCTACTACACCGGTCAGATATCTCCAGGGAGGAAATCGCTGCAGATATCCGCACGCTTCCCACTGAAAAAGCCCCGGGATAGGACAGCTTGCCCTGCGAACTCCTCTCTGCCTATAAAGATTTATTCTCGGCTCTTCTGTGGAGGGTGTTCGGAGCTTCCCTGTTGCGCGGCGCCCTGCCATCATCTACACGCCGCAGCTCCATTTGCCTGGTTCCCAAGGCCCGCGTCTAACTAGCCTCCGCCCCATCACCCTGCCCTCTGCAGACTACAGGGTCCTCGCTGCCATCCTTCTACGGCGTCTCAGGCCCCACCTCCCTACGCTGGAGATTGACTGACAGACCTATCCCGGGGAGGTCTCCTTCCTGGAAAATCGCTCGGGTTACGGACGAGGTCGAGATAGCAACTGCGGGGAGGTTGCCGCTGGCGGTCGTATCTGTGGACCTGGAGTCCGCCTTTGACTCCCTGAACAGAGGATTCCTGATGTCGCTCCTGGTTTCCTCGGGCCTGCCGCCAGCCCTCATCAGGTGGATCCAGCTCCTCTACGCCGGGCGAACGCGACCGTCCGGATTGGAGATCACCATACTACCGCCTTCCCACTTCTAAAAGGCGTGAGACAGGGCTGCGCCGTAAGCGCCGCGCTATTCAGTCTCGCTACCACTCCGCTCCTGCGTCGCCTCCAGAGTGCCCTTGGCGAGGGCAACGTCATCGCTCACGCCGACGACATCGTGCTGATGGTCTGCCAGGAGGAACACTTTGGTGAGGTGGCCTTCATCTTCCAGGACTTCCAGCGGGCCTCCGGGATCCGGGTGAACTTCGGGAAAAGCGTGGGCGTCTGGTGCGGCGCCTGGCGTGCCCGCGTGACTCTTCCCTAGATATTTCCAGGACTGACACCAGTTTGAGGATACTGGGCTGTGACATCCGGCCCAGAGCGTCAGCCGTCATGCAGGAAGGACATATCCTGGTTCTAGTGGACGCGGCCTTCCGAAGATGGGCTCCCTTCACCCGTGGGCTCTCCCTCGTCGGTCTAGCCAGAGCCGCCAACTCGCTAGTGTTATCCGCCGTGTGCACCATCTACGCGGCTGCCTGCCCACAGACTCTACCATCGCCAAAATGCAAGCCCGACTGATGCGATTGGTCTGGGGACCTTAGCGTACTGCCTGTCTGCCGGGCGGCGTCCTTGCAAGGCCAGTCTCCGAGGGCGGCCTCGGACTCCTGGACATAGGGGGCGGTGTAAGCCGCCCTGCGCGGAAGCCTCAACGCCTACTCTTGGCTTGCTGTGAGTGGGACGTGGCTGTCTCCTCCGTCATCAGGGACTTGGCTTCCACCTCGGCGCCGCAGGCTCCTCTGGCTCTGGGAGGCCGAATCGAAGATATTGGAGCTAAAACACCGAGTGCTGCCGCCACATCAGCTCCTGGAGCTCCATGTCATCAGGGACTGCAGGTTCCTTCGGCCTCCAGATCTCTTGGTGGCATCACGGTGGGCGGGGTTGCGCGTTGGTGACATCACCAGATCTTCATCCCTCCCTCTGCACATCACCCGCGCCACCCTAGCTGACGTCGCGGCACTCACCACGTTCTGCAGCCGGCTTGTAGAGCAGAACCGGAACCACACCCACCGTGTTGACAACATCGAGAATGCCATTGTGCTGCGCGGGACGGCCACTCACCTCCAACGCCTAACCACACGCACTGCCCGACGCATGCTGGAGCGTCCATGCCTGGCTGCACTCCCCATCACCCAGCTGCTGGGACGGTGGCTTCTCCACGTCAGCATCCCCATCTCCATCAGCTGGTCTTCTCTCCGGCGATGTGCCTTCTCGGGGCACAATGCTGACGTTGCCGTGCGGCTGGCCCTGCACGCCCTTCCCTATCCAGCACATCCGGCCTCAGCCAGGGAGTCCTGCATCGCCTGTGGGTCCGGAGACCTGCCACTGGCCCACCGCTACTGGTCCTGTAGGCGGATCAGGTAGGTCATCGTGGAGGCATTCACCATCATTCAGCGGCCCCCTGACCTGCAGAGCTGGATCTTCGGGCATGACCTGGATGATGAGGCCTTGGCCATCATGGCGTCTGCCAAGACCCGCATCTACAAGCACTTCCTGGGCCTGGAGATGCAAGGAGTCCAAGAAGACCCCCTCCTCGTCTGGAGGAGGACCTTATCAAGGTGGTGGAGCCTCCCTAGCTCCTAAAAACATTGTACATTCTCATCATTTATTGATTTATATTATCATTTTTGTTTTGTAAAAATTAACTGATCGTCAATAAAATCATTTCAAATGTCAAATGTCTATATATAAAAGTCAGTGTATGTATGTTTGTCAGCTATACACGTCCCCAATAAGTACCTAATCTGACTGAAATTTTAACATGACATAGAGTTAAATCTGGAAGAGGTTATTGTCACATTTTATCCGAAAAAAATTAAAATCGACCAAGTACTAGACATTTTTTTTTTCTGTCTGTAATTATAATGACAATATTGCTGCCTCATGTTTATTTCAGGGGAAATTCCTTAAGGCGAACAACGGGCGAAGCCAGACCATTATTTTCAGTGTGCAGAAATAAGATTTTAACAGCAAAAAATTCATTTGAGCCGAATGCAGATAAAACCAGGTCATTTCTATTTATAAAATATGGCTTTTCTGCCTTTTGGTTATGATCATAAATACAAGTCTTCGAATTTTATAAAAGTATAAATACATATATATAGAAAGATTATTTAATTCAGACTCGTATTAGGTAGAGGGTGGATGTATGCTCGAAAAATATTTTATAATAAGTTTATAAAAATATATATATAACTAGCGGACGTACCCGGCTTCGCCCGGGTTTTACCCGAGTAAAAGTTTGTCTAACGAATCTCTCGATAAAGTGAACATTTTTTTCCCGGTCCCTTGAAAAATACTCGATAAGTTGAATAAAATCAATATTAATTGGTTCCCTCGGTAATTGGAAGTTAAAGGAATAGTATCTTGCCTTGGAATTGTATCATTATTCTTGTATGGATGTACCCGGCTTCGCCCGGGTTTTACCCGAGTAAAGGTTTGTTTAACGAATCTCTCGATAAAGTGAACATTTTTTCCCGGTCCCTTGAAAAATACTCGATAAGTTGAATAAAATCAATATTAATTGGTTCCCTCGGTAATTGGAAGTTGAAGGAATAGTATCTTGCCTTTGAATTGTATCATTATTATTGTCTCAAATAAATTGCCGTGTCATCCTGAATTTTGTCTTTCCTAATTTTCTACATTACAAAATCATCGTATCATCATGATAATATTTAGAGCAGATTGTTGAATTATAACAGATAAATTAGAATATTTATCTTGATTATTTCTAGGCGAAAAGTTATTTCAAAAATTTTATTTGCTAGAAACCTTCCCAGTACTATACTAAATAACTTCCCAAAGTTTCATGGCGATCCAATGAGTGGTTTGGTCAGGCATAAAGGACAAACAAACAAACAAACAAACAGACACACATACATTCATTTTTATATATATATAGACTAGCCGAGTGACTCGGGCAACGCCCTGGTTTACCCGAAGGGCCCGCGGATATATTTAAGAGTATAGATAGTAGCTTAAATATTGCAGATGCAGCATTTCAAATATAAGGGTATGTGAAAAATACTTTCTAAATAAAGTATATACTAGTATATATATATATATATATTCAGGTATATCTTATATATTTCTATATCAAAATGAGATGGAATCATATCATCCATAACAAACCTTATCATTAAAAACATATTAGACAGCACAGTGCAAAAATGTAGAAAATTGATGAATAGAGCAGTGGTGAAAATAAGTAAATAAAGAGAGGAGTAGAAATCAAAATAATTGATAATGAATATTTTATTAGTGAACAAATAATACAAAATATTGTTTCAGGTGAGAAACTATAGGCATTGGTGAAATGTTTAAAAAATATATTTTAAAAGAAAATAAATGAAAAACAATAACAAATCTCAGAAAATAAAATTTCAATCAACACAACTTTATTTCAGATAAGACAACATATAAAATGAATGAATTAATATAAAGGCCTTATTAAAAGCTACATTTCTAGTTTTATATATACAGTATAACCTCGTTAATTCGACACACGATATTTTGACCGTGTTTTTGATATCCTGACCTACGGCCTATCATATAAGAAATTGTAATTCGACACTATCGATAACTTGACCATTTTCAAATTAAAATTTCTACAGTTGATTGTTTTTAAAATACAACCTCACCCCTAAAAAGGTATTACAGAGGCAGGCGGGGCCGGCTGAAAATATACAAAATTTATGTATGAAGAAAGCAGTTGGAATAATTAGTAAATAGAAATAATGGATAATAAATAGTTTATTGATAAAAAATAGTAAAAAAATCCTCTCGGGTGAGAAACTATAGGCATTGGTGAAATGTTTGAATAAATATATTTAGAGTAAAAAAATGAAAAATTAAGCAAACCAGAAAATAAAATTTCAAACAACACAACTACAAGTGTACATTGCACATTGTACAGTACATTTGCATAGTACATTGTACATTGCAGATAAGACAACATATAGAAGGAATGAATTCATTTAAAGGACCTTTTAAAAATTATATTTCTAGATTTACATAAACAGTATAACCTCGTTAATTCGACACAATATTTTTTCGACCATGTTTTAATGTCCTGAACTATGGTCTATCATATAACACTCTATAATTCGACATTATCGATAATTCTACTTTTCTGATAATTTACCTATTTAAAATTCAAATTTTGACAGTTGATTGTTGTTTAAATACGAGGGGTGTCCCATAAGTCCGTGGCCCGACCATGAGAACGAAATATTTGAAACTAATAAATTTTACCATATATACCTTAAAGCCTTGTATAAAGATATGTAATTTTTTAAGTTTCTACAACTAACTGTTTTTTGTTATGGGTTCTGAAAGAGGACAAGAAACAGGAATCATCTAAAATGGAGACAAACGAGATTCGTGCTGTAATAAAATATCTTTGTAAGAAAGGAATGTCGCCGAAGGAAATCAATGAGGGTATGGTGAATACATTAAGGGAAGATGCTTCTTCCTATAGCAAGTAAAAAAAATGGGTAGCTGCGTTTAAATCAGGGAGGATCAGCATCGAAGACGAATATCGACCAGGAAGACCTGTTGAGTCAGTTACTCAAGAAAACATCGACAAGATACATGATTTGGTTATGTTGGACAGAAGAATGACAATTCGTTGGATAGAAGAGACCTTGGGTATTCTAAAAACAACAGTGGATCGCGCGGAATATGAGAGAACACTAGGGCCTCAGGAAGCTTTCTGCCCGTTTGGTTCCCAAACTTTTGACACCCGATCAAAAGGCTGTAAGGAGAAAGTTATTTTCGTACAATCTTGCATTATTTGAAGCCAATCCAGAGGAATTTATCAGTAGATTTGTTACCATGGATGAGACTTGGGCCCATCACTTTACACCAGAGGCCAAGCAACAATCCATGCAATGGAGACACTCCGGTTCCCCTCCCCCCCAAGAAAGCCAAGACAGTTCCATCAGCAGGGAAGGTTATGGTGTCTGTCTTTTGGGATTCAGGGGGTGTACTTCTTCTAGACTTTCTGAATAAGGGTCAAACCATCACTGGCAATTATTATGCAAATCTTGTGAAGCAACTACGGGAAGCTATCAAGGAAAAGAGAAGAGGAATGTTGTCCAGGAAGATTGTTTACCATCAAGACAATGCTCCGAGTCATCGGTCGCTGCAAGCCTTGGCTGCTATTTATGATTCTGGCTTTGAACATTAACCACATGCACCCTATTCACCAGATCTAGCTCCGTCTGACTTCCAACTATTTCCTAATTTTAAAAATCACTTTCTGGCATTCATTTTAGGTCAGATGAAAAGGTCATTGATGCTGTGACCTCATTTTTTGAATCAATTGAAACATCGTTATTTTTGGAGGGCATAAAAGCAGTAAAACATCGCTGGAAAAAGTGTATATACCTAAAAGGGGATTATGTTGAAAAATAAATCATAATCATTTTATTAGTCATTTTCTTTATATGTCGGGCCACGGACTTATGGGACACCCCTCGTACAACTTTACCGCTAAAAATGTTTTACAGAGGCGCCGGTGGCAACTGAAAATGTAAAAAATATATATAGAGAGCAGTGGGAAAATATTAGTAAATAAAGAGAAGCCCAAAATCAAAATAATTGATAATAAATAGTTTATTAACAAAAAATAATATAAAAGATTCCTTTCAGGTGAGAAACTATAGGTATTGGTGAAAATTTTGTATAAATATATTCAAAATGAAAAAAAGAGTTGATATTTTGCTCCTTCACATTCTCAAACACTGAGTTCTCTTCACAGTTAACACTGAGAATACAATGACTCATGTTTGGTAAGCAATTTCAGGGAAGAAACTATAGGCATTGGTTGGATATTAAGAAAAAGGCATCTATCATCGTGCAAATGAAAGTTGCTGATGGCTTGCGCCATCTATCGGAATAAATATCAACTATTCTCGTTGATTTTTAATTATTCCAGAATTGGCCAAATACCCATTATTGATTAATCAAGAAAAGCTAACCACGGACGCGTTTTTCACATTGGTTGAAAATTTAAATAAATCCCTATATATAGTCTCGACCGTCATGGGCCGGTTCTGTCACGGATGCGCGCGCATCATCATTATGATCATTATCATTATCATTATTATTATTATTATTATTATCCATATATATAGTCACGACCGTCATGGGCCGGTTCTGTCACGGATGCGCGCGCACAGGGAGGTCACGTGCTCTCCGGCAGCCAACGGGCGCGCGCCGCCGGCATTACATCATATATTATAAACACAAGGTAATAAGGCCAAGTAAAAAAATAGTGTGTGATAAGGCACAATTTGGATTATCTACTTATATAATTGCCTTATTCTCTCTGTGTGAAGTTCACGGATAGATTTTGGTCAGAATGGATAAAATAAAAAAAGTTGCCGCTTACCGGGCAGATTATATGACCACTAGGCTACCCTGGACATATTTTTCCGTTCACATTTTTATTTTTATATTTTCAAGACACACACAGTTTGGGGCGGGACGTTTCACAAAAGAGACATCCACGGCGCCAATTTATAATTGTAACAAATAGTATTTTAATTAAAACATTTTAAAAATATATACGCACTCGGGTAAAACCCGGGCGTTGCCCGGGCCATTCGTCTAGTCAACATATATAGTCACGACCGTCTTTCCTCAATTCCTCATGTCACGGATGCGCGCGCATCATCATTATGATCATTATCATTATCTAATGATAATAATAATAATAATTATTATTATTATATTATTATTATTATTTTATTATTAATATATATAGTCACGACCGTCTTTCCTCAATTCCTCAATTCCTCATGTCACGGATGCGCGCGCATCATCATTATGATCATTATCATTATCTAATGATAATAATAATAATTATTATTATTATTATATTATTATTATTATTTTATTATTAATATATATAGTCACGACCGTCTTTCCTCAATTCCTCAATTCCTCATGTCACGGATGCGCGCGCATCATCATTATGATCATTATCATTATCTAATGATAATAATAATTATTATTATTATTATATTATTATTATTATTTTATTATTAATATAATAGTCACGACCGTCTTTCCTCAATTCCTCATCGCTGTCACGGATGCGCGCGCATCATCATTATGATCATTATCTTATATAGAAGCTTCTATCTTTATAATTATGTATATTTACAAAAAGTCAATTCGCTCGCGCCTCTATCGGTGAAAATGAGGGGTAATACCAGCTGACCTAATGTACATGTAAAGTTTGGAGCGGGATGTTTCACAAGAGTGACATCCACGGCTCAAATTTATAATTGTAACAAATAGTATTGGAATAAAAACATTCAATCGGGTAAAACACGGGCGTTGCCCGGGTCATTCGTCTAGTATATATATATATATATATATATATATATATATATATATACTAGCGGACGTACCCGGCTTCGCCCGGGTTTTACCCGAGTAAAAGTTTGTCTAACGAATCTCTCGATAAAGTGAACATTTTTTTCCCGGTCCCTTGAAAAATACTCAATAAGTTGAATAAAATCAATATTAATTGGTTCCCTCTGTAATTGGAAGTTAAAGGAATAATATCTTGCCTTGGAATTGTATCATTATTCTTGTATGGATGTACCCGGCTTCGCCCGGGTTTTAGCCGAGTAAAGGTTTGTTTAACGAATCTCTCGATAAAGTGAACATTTTTTCCCGGTCCCTTGAAAAATACTCGATAAGTTGAATAAAATTAATATTAAATGGTTCCCTCGGTAATTGGAAGTTAAAGGAATAGTATCTTGCCTTGGAATTGTATCATTATTCTTGTATGGATGTACCCGGCTTCGCCCGGGTTTTACCCGAGTAAAGGTTTGTTTAACGAATCTCTCGATAAAGTGAACATTCTTTCCCGGTCCCTTGAAAAATACTCGATAAGTTGAATAAAATCAATATTAATTGGTTCCCTAGGTAATTGGAAGTTAAAGGAATAGTATCTTGCCTTTGAATTGTATCATTATTCTTGTCTCAAATAAATTGCCGTGTCATCCTGAATTTTGTCTTTCCTAATTTTCTACATTACAAAATCATCGTATCATCATGATAATATTTAGAGCAGATTGTTGAATTATAACAAATAAATTAGAATATTTATCTTGATTATTTCTAGGCGAAAAGTTATTTCAAAAATTTTATTTGCTAGAAACCTTCCCAGTACTATACTAAATAACTTCCCAAAGTTTCATGGCGATCCAATGAGTGGTTTGGTCAGGCATAAAGGACAAACAAACAAACAGACACACACACATACATTCATTTTTATATATATAGATATATAGAGTGAAAAAAGAGAAAATTTAACAAATCAGAAAATAAAATTGCAAACAACTATATTTCAGATAAGACAACATATAAAAGCAATGAATTCATTTAAAGGACCTTATTAAAAAAAACTACATTTATAATTTTAAATATGCAGTAAAATCTCATTAATTCGACACACGATATTTCGACCATGTTTTGATATCCTGACCTACGGCCTATAATAGAACAAACTGTAATTCGACACTATCGATAATTCGAATCTTCCGATAATTTGACCATTTTAAAATTCGAATTTCGACAGATAATATTGTTTAAATACACCTCTCCTATAAAAAGTTATTACAGAGGCAGGCGGCGCCGGCTGAAAATCTACAAAATTTATGAATAGAGCCGTGGAAAAAAAAAAAGTTGAAATATATATTTAAAATGAAAAAAAAAAATCAGAAAAAAAGAAGTTTCAAACTATATTGCAGAGGAGGCTACTTATTAAAGGAAATCATCTAAAGGACCTCATTAAAAATAAATTTCTAGTTTTATTTATACATGGGTTCAATTTTACATGTTTGCTATCCAAAGTTCGCACACGTGAAAAAGCCACTTAAAACTGTCCGTGCGTAAACACAGGCTCTTGTAGCAAGAGACCCACTCTATCAAATGTTTGACCGGAGCCTTATTTATAGTCATAGCAAAAGCCAACCTTAGTGGAAACTCATGCCCATTTAGTAGAAGGGACGGTTGTTATCTGTCCTAGCCAAATATATTTTTATCACCAATACAGTGTGTCCAACATTGGACCCCTTACAGTATTTGTGCTTCAAGGAGATGAGAGCACATGCGCTGTATCACCATGTGCTGTGGGACTATTGAGAAATTCAGTTGGATGGGTATTCTGCTCCTCCACATTCTTACATTCCCCTTGTTAACACTGAGAATGCAATGACTCATGTTTGGTAAGAAATTTCAGAAAAGAACGATCGACACACGATAATTCGACCATGTTTTTGATGTTCTGAACAATTGCTTGAGAAAAAAAAATTCCAAGAAGATACCGCAAAAAAAGAAAACCAGACACAAAAATGGAGCTAAATGCAAAGGTAAAACTATAACAAAACTATGCTTACAAAACTAATTGAATAATCAACAATTGATCATTTAAATACAGCATAAGCCTATTTTTGAGAAGGAAGATGCCAAAAAATTGGTCATTAAGGCATCCTGAAAAATCATGAATCAGTTGCACGATAAGGAGATGCCCTTTTCTTAATTTATGCACCTTATCCCAGTACAATGTTACATTTGTGCTATTTTTTCACATTTTGTAGCGTCCTCACGCATTTCTGGCCTTAACTACCCGTTTCATGATTTTTCAGGATGCCTTAATGACCAATTTTTTGGTCGTTGAGGTACAGCTTGCACCACGCTGATGAGGGCCAACAGCCCGAAACGCGTCCGTGGTTAGCTTTTCTTGATTAATCAAGAATGGGTATTTGGCCAATTCTGGAATAATTAAAAATCAACGAGAATAGTTGATATTTATTCCGATAGATGGCGCAAGCCATCAGCAACTTTCAGTTGCACGATAAGGAGATGCCTTTTTCTTAATTTATGCACATTATCCCAGTACAATGTTACATTTGTGCTATTTTTTTCACATATATATATAAATAGTTCGTTTAGAAGTTCGTTTTATGTATGAAAGAAACATTCGCGCTTTTAAATCCTTTTATTTTATATATATATAAATGAATGTATGTGTGTCTGTCTGTCCTTTATGCCTGACCAAACCACTCATTGGAACGCCATGAAACTTTGGAAAGTTATTTAGTATAGTACTAGGAAGGTTTCTAGCAAATAAAATTTTTGAAATAACTTTTCGCCTAAAAATAATCAAGATAAATATTCTAATTTATCTGTTATAATTCAACAATCTGCTCTAAATATTATCATGATGATACGATGATTTTGTAATGTAGAAAATTAGGAAAGACAAAATTCAGGATGACACGGCAATTTATTTGAGACAAAAATAATGATACAAATCCAAGGCAAGATACTATTCCTTTAACTTCCAATTACCGAGGGAACCAATTAATATTGATTTTATTCAACTTATCGAGTATTTTTCAAGGGACCGGGAAAAAAATGTTCACTTTATCGAGAGATTCGTTAGACAAACCCTTACTCGGGTAAAACCGGGGCGAAGGCATATCCGCTCGTATTTAAATAAAAATAAAGTTTAAAATGTATATATTTGCTGAGTTTCTTTTATTCAAAATAGGACGCGATCGCGCTTCATCTGGCTCTGCAAAAAGGTCGTGCAACATACCTATAATATAATAAAATAAAAAAAGTTTCAAGATAAGTTTCTCGTGCAATTTTTTATTTTCAAGTTTTTCGGACTTGTTAGTCCTTCAATAGGAGTATCACGTTGATAAATTAATGATATATATATTTATATATATGAAAAACCAATAGAGAAAAAAATAAAAGATAAGTGGGTCAGGTGTTAATATTAAAAATAAAGAAGGCATCTCCTGACCACAAGCACATGTGCTTTTTAGATGGCAGAGCGCCATCTAGTGGAGTAAAAATAAACTAAACGTTTATTTAGCTTACTCCGAGATATTTGGCCAACCCAATTTCTTGATAAATCAAGAAAAGCCATCCACGAAAAAATGTGTTAAGCGTCTTTACGCAAATTTGGCCTTGAATACCCATTTCTTGATTTCTCGGGAAGCCATTGGGTCCAAAAAATATTTTTGGTCGCAATGGTTGAAGCCTTCTCCACGCTGACGAGCGCCAACAGCGCGAAACGCGTTCGTGGATGGCTTTTCTTGATTTATCAAGAAATTGGGTTGGCCAAATATCTCGGAGTAAGCTAAATAAACGTTTAGTTTATTTTTACTCCACTAGATGGCGCTCTGCCATCTAAAAAGCACATGTGCTTGTGGTCAGGAGATGCCTTCTTTATTTTGTATATATATATATATATATATAGTAATCCCGATGTGGAATGTACTGGGCAGTCGTGGTAGTGGGTGCGTGATGGGATTCCCGCACTGGGACAGCAAGAGACAGAGGCAGGTCTAGATGGTAACTCCAAAAAGGTAGAGGTAGACCACGGACGAAGGCAAGTCGAACCACGGGCGCCGCGGATGCCTACATCGCGGATAGGGGTGAGAGACCCGACCGTATAACGGCGTCGCTCTGAAAACAACCTGCAACTGCCTTTGTCCCAATCTTGGGGGGCTTTTATATGAGACGCTCGCAGATGGCGGCGAGTTCTGATTGGCTCCCATAAAATCACGCCACCTGTCAGGCGCCGGGTTGTTTATTACGTCTGGCCACCTGTTGACGGGGTAATTGAACTCATTATCATAAACACCTGTTCGTCTGGTCTTTGTCGTCGTCTGGTCTACCTTTACCTCTTTATTTTATTTGTCATTTTGTTACAAGTTCGATACACATTTTTATATAGGTATGGGGTTATTATAAATATTATAAGAAGGTTGTGATCTAACTAGCTCAAAATATACTACAGAATGTGTCCCCGGTGATGATGGTTTGGTTGGGGGAATGACATGTAATGAATGATAGCCTAACAAACCTAATATAAAAAATAAAAGAAATAATTTGTATATAAATTAGTTAAAATTATTATGAAGTTACAAGTTAAAAGGAGAAAGATGTTGTAATGGTGGTGTATCAATAAAATTGATTTCATAAAAATAAAAACTCACAAAATGAATGATAAAAGATTAAGAGAAAGTATATAATACAAAATGGTAAATATTGTAAAATGAATCGTACAAGAGAAATAATATCTTATGGCATTAAAGATGAGAGGAGAAAAAAAATGAAGTTAGTTTATTGACTGAACGTATAATGTGACGCTAAGGTTGAAAAGGGGAAAGGGGGTATCTGAGCATGTTTCTGCAAAGTAGTATCCCAAGCATTCTGCAATGCAATGCGAACTTGTTTAAGTGAGGCATTGTTTTCATTAACAGAAGGCCTAAGATATTCCGTCTGCATCATTAGCTCAGACAGCGAAAAGAGGTGGGAAGATTGATGGAGGTAAAAGGGGGAGGTAGAGGTAAGAGGGATCCCTGTTGTCCATAATGATTGTGCCCAGTTGAATTGTGAAAAAAAAAGTGAAAAGTTGAAAAAATGATGAATTGATATGATGCTTCGGGCGATGAGAAAAAAAAAATAAAAAGATCGCGCTGGATATCCTGAACTCATTATTGGGAATGGTATAGCGAGGAAGGATTGTTCCAGTCGGATTAATCAATGAAAAAAAAAACAAAAATGTTCGGCGAACTGGAATCCCTTGGAAGGTTGGAGGTTTGAAGGATGCGGAAAAGGAGAGGTGGATGTAAGAGAATTATTGCTGTCAATTTTGATTGTGTCCGGCTTGTGTGGTGAAAAAAAAGTTGAAAGATGAAAAAATGATGAGCCGGACGATGAGAGAAAAAAAAAAACTAACTGGGTCTCCTGAGCTCACGTTTGGGAAATGTACAGCGAGGAAGGGTCTTCTAGTTAGTTTAATCAATAAAAAAAAAAGAAAATGGCTGAAGAACAATAATCTCTTGATGTGTGTAAAAAGTTGGGAGGAAAGGTTCATGGGATAGAGTTAGAGGTTGTAAGGGAAGCGTCAAAAATAACATTTTGAAAATCTATTAAGAAAAATAAAATGATAAATGTTTTATATGTTTGAGAAATATTATAAATATTGTTAGGTGTAGGTTTTTTAAAATAGTGCCTAAAATAGTTGAAGTTGTAACATTCTAAACCTAAACATGATGAAAAAGAAAATAAAATATTAAAGGTAATAATATATAAAGGGTTGATTGGTAATTGATGGCATTAATTTTGATGGTTAATAAACAAAATGATATTATCGATTAATATTGAAATGTTTTATCTACATCTGTAAGTTAAAAAACAAAGTCCACACCACAAAACTAGTAAAACTGTAAGTCTATTTACAAAATAAATGAGAGAAAAGTTAAAAGAAAACAAAAATATTCGTTCCTGAAAAAAAGGGAACATATTTACACACAATGTCTAGTTGTAGGTGCAAGATTAATGATGTCTTTCTAATTTGGCTTACGGGGAGGCAATGTGGTCCTATAATTGATTGATTGACAGGCTGCTAATGGTGGGTAAAAAGGTCATTCCACCCCTTTAGAAGTAGGGAGGGAAAGACGAAGTAGAAGAAAAAAAACAATTAGTGGGAGTTCAGTGCGTCCTTGAGTTGTTTATCGTTGGAATGAAGATATTGTCGTGGCGATGGACGCCGTTTTGGGGATTTAATTGTCCATTTACGGAGGCCAAGATGGCGTCTCCTTTGGTCTCATGTACAGGATCGATTTTAGAGATGGTGGGGACCTAATTTTTAAACGGGGTTGACAAAACGATAAACTATTCTATACCATTATAAAAATAAGATTAGCTATAAAATGGATTTTATATAATTTTCCTATCCGTTTTAATCTGGCAGGTTCCGCTGTTAGAAGGATATTAAATTTTATCTGTAATATTGAAATCGTGTGTGTGAATAATTGGGAAAAAGTAGGCTATAAAAGAATTAATTAATTAACTATTGTATAAATAAATGTGTTATGATTATGCGAAATCTGTTAATGGGATATGGGATATGCGAGAGGAATTAAAATTGATGTGAACAATGTAGAAGTGCGAAATAAAAATGTATTTAAACGTAAATAACAATTTAACACAGGCAGGAATGAAATGCAATGGGATATGGAAATTTTATGGTATGTTATTTAGTTTTCGCATATTACATTTTTAGTTGTATTTATAATTGTGGGAAAAATGGGACGCACATTTTGAGATGAGATAATTTAAAATTGATATTTATAAAAATACAAATCTAGGACTAGTTTTTAAAACTTTTAAATATTGAGAAATATCAATTGAATTTAATTTAATTTAATTATTAATATTATGGCTATAAATAAGATATTAAAAAAAGCACACAAATAAGTTTAGAAAATATGATTCGAGTAATAAAATATAATGATTTTTTCACGTAAAATTGAAAGTAATGAATTAAAATTTAAAAGTTGCGCAAAATAAGGTAAAAATTGATAAATGAGGGTGTACAAGATTTAAAATTTGAATTGAAATGTTATAAAAATTGCAAAATTTGATTTAAAATGATTACAGTGAAAATAAACATTAAATTTATGGAGAATCAGGTTGTTTTTAAAAACTCACAGTTTTGAGGATTGTTCAGTCAGGAGACTTGGTCTTCGCAGTGGGGTTGCATGTTGGTGAGGGCATCCGCGACGTAGTCGTCTTCGACCTCCGTCATCCTCTGCATGCTGCTGTCCTCAGTTTTCCTGTCGACTTTAACGGGTTCTGTAGTAATCCCGATGTGGAATGTACAGGGCAGTCGTGGTAGTGGGTGCGTGATGGGATTCCCGCACTGGGACAGCAAGAGACAGAGGCATGTCTAGATGGTAACTCCAAGAAGGTAGAGGTAGACCACGGACGAAGGCAAGTCGAACCACGGGCGCCGCGGATGCCTACATCGCGGATAGGGGTGAGAGACCCGACCGTATAACGGCGTCGCTCTGAAAACAACCTGCAACTGCCTTTGTCCCAATCTTGGGGGGCTTTTATATGAGACGCTCGCAGATGGCGGCGAGTTCTGATTGGCTCCCATAAAATCACGCCACCTGTCAGGCGCCGGGTTGTTTATTACGTCTGGCCACCTGTTGACGGGGTAATTGAACTCATTATCATAAACACCTGTTCGTCTGGTCTTTGTCGTCGTCTGGTCTACCTTTACCTCTTTATTTTATTTGTCATTTTGTTACAAGTTCGATACACATTTTTATATAGGTATGGGGTTATTATAAATATTATAAGAAGGTTGTGATCTAACTAGCTCAAAATATACTACATATATATATATATATATATATAAATACTATTTTTATATACAAACTAGCGGACGTACCGGGCTTCGCCCGGGTTTTACCCGAGTAAAAGTTTGTCTAACGAATCTCTCGATAAAGTGAACATTTTTTTCCCGGTCCCTTGAAAAATACTCGATAAGTTGAATAAAATCAATATTAATTGGTTCCCTCGGTAATTGGAAGTTAAAGGAATAGTATCTTGCCTTGGAATTGTATCATTATTCTTGTATGGATGTACCCGGCTTCGCCCGGGTTTTACCCGAGTAAAGGTTTGTTTAACGAATCTCTCGATAAAGTGAACATTTTTTCCCGTCCCTTAAAAATACTCGATAAGTTGAATAAAATCAATATTAATTGGTTCCCTCGGTAATTGGAAGTTAAAGGAATAATATCTTGCCTTGGAATTGTATCATTATTCTTGTATGGATGTACCCGGCTTCGCCTGGGTTTTACCCGAGTAAAGGTTTGTTTAACGAATCTCTCGATAAAGTGAACATTTTTTCCCGGTCCCTTGAAAAATACTCGTTAAGTTGAATAAAATCAATATTAATTGGTTCCCTCGGTAATTGGAAGTTAAAGGAATAGTATCTTGCCTTGGAATTGTATCATTATTCTTGTATGGATGTACCCGGCTTCGCCCGGGTTTTACCCGAGTAAAGGTTTGTTTAACGAATCTCTCGATAAAGTGAACATTTTTTCCCGTCCCTTGAAAAATACTCGATAAGTTGAATAAAATCAATATTAATTGGTTCCCTCGGTAATTGGAAGTTAAAGGAATAATATCTTGCCTTGGAATTGTATCATTATTCTTGTATGGATGTACCCGGCTTCGCCTGGGTTTTACCCGAGTAAAGGTTTGTTTAACGAATCTCTCGATAAATTGAACATTTTTTCCCGGTCCCTTGAAAAATACTCGTTAAGTTGAATAAAATCAATATTAATTGGTTCCCTCGGTAATTGGAAGTTAAAGGAATCGTATCTTGCCTTTGAATTGTAACATTATTCTTGTCTCAAATAAATTGCCGTGTCATCCTGAATTTTGTCTTTCCTAATTTTCTACATTACAAAATCATCGTATCATCATGATAATATTTAGAGCAGATTGTTGAATTATAACAGATAAATTAGAATATTTATCTTGATTATTTCTAGGCGAAAAGTTATTTCAAAAATTTTATTTGCTAGAAACCTTCCCAGTACTATACTAAATAACTTGCCAAAGTTTCATGGCGATCCAATGAGTGGTTTGGTCAGGCATAAAGGACAAACAAACAAACAGACACACATACATTCATTTTTATATATATAAGATTATTATTAACTAGCGGACCCGCCCGGCTTCGCCCGGGTTTTACCCGAGTAAAAGTTTGTCTAACGAATCTCTCGATAAAGTGAACATTTTTTTCCCGGTCTCTTGAAAATACTCGATAAATTGAATAAAATCAATATTAATTGGTTTCCTCGGTAATTGGAAGTTAAAGGAATAGTATCTTGCCTTGGAATTGTATCATTATTCTTGTATCGATGTACCCGGCTTCGCCCGGGTTTTACCCGAGTAAAGGTTTGTTTAATGAATATCTCGATAAAGTGAACATTTTTTCCCTGTCCCTTGAAAAATACTCGATAAGTTGAATAAAATCAATATTAATTGGTTCCCTCGGTAATTGGAAGTTAAAGGAATAGTATCTTGCCTTGGAATTGTATCATTATTCTTGTATGGATGTACCAGGCTTCGCCCGGGTTTTACCTGAGTAAAGGTTTGTTTAACGAAACTCTCGATAAAGTGAACATTTTTTCCCGGTCCCTTGAAAAAATACTCGATTAGTTGAATAAAATCAATATTAATTGGTTCCCTCGGTAATTGGAAGTTAAAGGAATAGTATCTTGCCTTTGAATTGTATCATTATTCTTGTCTCAAATAAATTGCCGTGTCATCCTGAATTTTGTCTTTCCTAATTTTCTACATTACAAAATCATCGTATCATCATGATAATATTTAGAGCAGATTGTTGAATTATAACAGATAAATTAGAATATTTATCTTGATTATTTCTAGGCGAAAAGTTATTTCAAAAATTTTATTTGCTAGAAACCTTCCCAGTACTATACTAAAAAACTTCCCAAAGTTTCATGGCGATCCAATGAGTGGTTTGGTCAGGCATAAAGGACAAACAAACAGACATACACTCATTTTTATATATATAGATATCAAAAGTAATTTTCAAAACAAAAGAGGTGACTTGACATATTTCTGAAAACACACACACAGACAGATTCATTTATATATACAATATATATATATATATTAACAGTAATTAAACGTAACAGTAAGAAAATGTTGATTTTAAAATATTTTAATTTTAAAATATTTTATTTTTTTCATATTTTAAATATGTAAATAGAGTCTCTTAAGAAAGACCACCTAAAAACATGAATCAACTTGTTTCTCCTGTTGGTGGTCTCTCATTGAAGATTCTAATTGCTATTAAAGAATCTCTAATAGACCTTTAATAAGAGACTGCCTCTTGGAGAGACGGTGTAGCTACGAAATGGATATTCCCGGCTTCGCCCGGATTTTACCCGAGTAAAGGTTTGTCTAACGAATCTCTCGATAAAGTGAACATTTTTTCCCGGTCCCTTGAAAAATACTCGATAAGTTGAATAAAATCATTATTAATTGGTTCCCTCCGTAATTGGAAGTTAAAGGAATAGTATCTTGTCTTGGAATTGTATCATTATTCTTGTCTCAAGTAAATTGCTGTGTCATCCTGAATTTTGTCTTTCCTAATTTTCTACATTACAAAATCATCGTATCATCATGATAATATTTAGAGCAGATTGTTGAATTATAACAGATAAATTAGAATATTTATCTTGATTATATCTAGGCGAAAAGTTATTTCAAAAATTTTATTTGCTAGAAACCTTCCCAGTACTATACTAAATAACTTCCCAAAGTTTCATGGCGATCCAATGAGTGGTTTGGTCAGGCATAAAGGACAAACAGACATACATTCATTTTTATATATATAGATAATAATATAACTATCTCTATATATATAAAAGTCATTGTCTGTCTGTCTGTTTCGCGATGAACTCAAAAACTACTGAACCAATTGGTACCAAATTTTGCATGTCGCTTTTTATAAACCTGAGGAAAATTTTCGGCTGCATTTTGATTAGTATTTTTGGCTATTTCTTTTTTCATTTGAAGAACTTTTTTTTACGCGGACTAATCCGGAATGGAATGAATACCAAAATATGGCCATTTTTTAAAGCATCGGTGGTTCAGTGGTAGAATGCTCGCCTGCTACGCGGGCGGCCCGGGTTCGATTCCCGGCCGATGCATTTTTTTTTTACAATTTTAAAAACTCATTTATCTCTATTTATATAATGCTAGACGAATGACCCGGGCAACGCCCGGGTTTACCTGATTAAATGTTTTATTCAAACACTATTCGTTACAATTATAAATTGGCGCCGTGGATGTCATTCTTGTGAAACGTCCCGCTTCAAACTTTACAGTCATATTAGTTACGATATAAATCTTCAAATCTAGCGAGCGTCTATAAATATTTCGATTTAAATCAAGTATTCTAATTAGTAAGCAAACTATTATTAATAAAATTTTGAAAAGATTTCGATTTTAAACGTATTTATAACCTTGATAGAGGGCGCTGTTCGTGAGCTAAGTAGAATAATATGAATATATAGTTTTAATATTTAATTTATGAACGGAAAAATATGTCCAGGGTAGCCTAGTGGTCATGGCATCTGCCCAGTAAGCGGAAGGTCGTGGGTTCGATTCCCATCCCTTGACACTTTTTTTTTATTTTATCCATTCTGACCAAAATCTATCCGTGAACTTCACACAGACAGAATAAGGCAATTATATAAGTAGATTAATAATAATAATTATTATCATTAGATAATGATAATAATCATAATGATGATGCGCGCGTTGATGACCAAAATCTATCCGTGAACTTCACACAGTGAACTTCACACAGACAGAATAAGGCAATTATATAAGTAGATAAAGTAGATAAATATATATTATTATATCTATATATATAAAAATGAATGTTTGTATGTTGGTCTGTTGGTATGTCCGGTATACAAATTTGCAGTAGTTCACTAATTCAAACCAAAATTTCCATACATAGGTAAAAAATAACGGGGATGACGATAGGCTATTTTAAAAATATATAAATCATTTATTAAAAAACTATATATTCAAATTATTCAACTTAGCTCACGAGCAGCGCCCTCTAGAACACTCAGGCGTCGACGGCGGCGCGCGACGATTGGCTGCCGGCGTGCACGTGACCTCCCTGTCCGGAGGAAATGGCGGGCGGTCGCGTGGGCCCTCGCGACATCCATGCGCGCACAGGGAAGTCGCGTGAACGCCGGGAGCCAACGGGCCCCACCGCCGCCGTGCTATAACTGATCTAATTCAGCGTTTAAAATAACTGCTCTCGCTATATTTTGCTATGTTTTATGTGTTTGAGTATTACATTTAATCGTGTAAACCCGGGCGTTGCCCGGGTCATTCGTCTTATTTATATATATATTATTTATATAATTGTAACGAATAGTATTTGAATAAAACCATTTAATCGGGTAAAACCCGGGCGTTGCCCGGGTCATTCGTCTAGTCAACTATATTAATTAAATAAAATACCTAAACACTAATATAATACAATTTTTGCCATCACACACACTTTTTCCTGTAGTTTATGTGTTACTTCTGTATTGCAATTCTATGGCACTTCTAATATTTATTATTGATATACTTTTAGTATGAAGGAAATTGCACCCAAGGGATTTCTCGGGCGAAGCCGGGTCATTCGCCTAGTTTTATATAAAAATTATATAATACGTATAATATCGAGAAATTCACAGAAATAAATGTAAAACTAAATCCAAATAGTTTTCATCTGTAGAGAATCGGTGTACAATTTCTATTTTTTCATCATTTCTAATAAAATACTGATAAATTTTTACAAATATATATAATGACCTGGCTCCACTTGGGTTTTCACAGAGTGAATGTTTATCCAACGAAGAATACTCTTCAGATATTATTCATTATGATCGTTTTTCATATTATCATTCAAAAATCATTCATTTTGGTTAGCAGCTCCGTAAATAAAGATATTTTCGTTATTATCAAGGTAAGGTGAAATATAACTTGAATTTTAAAAATTTGAAAAAAAAAATTATGATGATACTAAAAATGATATATTAATTGGACTACTACTTAGAGAAGAGAGTGATACTAATATAATATTAATAAAAATAAAATTTGTTAAGCAATATTTGCCGGGCAACAATTCACCATTCAGGGGAAAAGCTGAGAGTAGCTGGGTCATCTCGAGGTAGTATATAATAATTCTAATAATATCACATAACTCGAAAATATATACACACACATACAGTTTTATTAAGACCACCGGTCTTATACAGATTCACCACAGGAAGGAAGCATAGATGGAACTCCTATACTCCAGGTAGCGCAGAGCCCAACAGCCTCCAGGTCCGACGCATGTGCAGTGGGCACAGAATCCACTGTGAATAGGTTAGCGTATCACTGAAAAAGCGAGTGTGGAATCAGTCGCGTTTTAAGTCTTCGCTTTCCTCATAAAAATTGACCACGACATTTGGCGAATCTATTCATCTCCTCCGAACGGTGACTGCGGCCTTGTATAATTTATATAAACCAAAGAGAAGACCTTAATCAAACATAATTGTATTCGAAAATATGCAAGAGAGTTTTTATCTAATTTTGGTCTTCGAATAGCTTATATTTGAAGCTTCTATATTCAACTCCCTACATTAAAATATCCATCGGTTTATTCAGTGGTTTGGGTGGAGAAAGGTACAAGCATCAATTTATCTTGACTAGAATAGATTCAGTAGTGGATGTTTGCCTGATTTTTTTGATTTTTTATTTTAACAAATGTCCGTTATAAAAATATTCTCAGAACAACGGAAAAATGTTTCTTTTTATTGTATCGATAAAACACGAGTTTTTAAACCTTACAGTTCTTTCACAGGTATACATAGCATTCGCTAGTATTAGAAAAGTTCGATTGCCAATCTTTTCCATTTTCCATTCCTTTTCCATTCCAATACTAATAAAAAATAATAAATTAAAAATAGGTTTTAGAGAAAAAGAGATAAGGTTACCGAGTTTAAAATATAGGTTATACAATGCCTATTGATAAAAATTATATAATAAATTACATATTTTGTGATAGAAAAATGTTTTTTAAGAAATGTAGCATCTCCTTATCGTAAAACTGAAAGTTGCTGATTACTGACGCCATCTATCGGAATAAATATTAACTGTTCGTTTATCTTTAATTATACCAGAATTGGCCAAATACCCATTCTTGATTAATCAAGAAAAGCTAACAACGTACGCGTTTCGGGATGTTGGCCCAAAAAATGTTGGTTAAAAATGAAAGGAATTTGGCTCCAGAATGTGAAAATATTCAAATATCAGACTAGCTTGTTTAATTTTGGGCCAGAAAATGTTATGCTAATTATTCGGCAGCATGAGATGGTAATAAAGGATTCTTATCCAGAGAACACAATCCTATTCTATAAACAGGTCTAGAACGCCAAACAATTCGAAGGCTTATTGAAGTTTTATCTTAATAAATCTGAAAATAAAGTATGCGTGGCATTATGTTTTACAAATATATTGCCACGTTTTTATTTTTTAAAACGCTAATTTTGGTTTAGTAAAACTTTATTTTTAAAGTTTATTATTTTAAAAGTGAAATGTTTGTTAATGAAATAGACATTTTGCCTAAACTCATTTATTGCTGCTTTCTTTTACAAGCCATTTGTTTATGTGTATTTTTACATATCGTTTTTATTGAGTTTTTACTAATTTAGTATGTACATCATTGACTTTTGATGAATGAGAAAAATAAATTGAAAATAAACATATGAAAAATTAAAGTAACATTTTAAAGGAATTTATGTACAATTGAAAATTGTTTTTTGTAACGTCTCAATATTTTAAACTTATTGATAAGTTTGAGTCAAAAGGCGATCCATTAAATAAGTTTATATAAAAGGGCGTACCTGAATCTGTAAATAAAAACTTTTTTTTTAATATCGCGATAGATTGCTCCCACTTTATCAATTTATTGCACAGTAAACTTAATTTACAAATTCATATATTTATAATTAATAACTGAAATTTTTTGCAAGTAAAAATTAAAATATCCGAAAGAAATTTGACACAGTAGTAGATAAAAGGATATAGTTTTTATTTATTCAATGTAGTTTCCATTATTAGCTACAACAGTCTCGAGGCGAGTGCGGAATGAAGCACAGGCCTTGGCGACGATGACCTTGTCCATTTGGGTCATCACCGTGTGAACTGCTTTCTTGACAGACTGGATGGTGGTATGAGGAGCTTTGTTGACATCTCTCTCAACAACGTCCCATACATAGTAGTCGAGGGGATTGCAATCTGGAGAATTAGGGGGCCAAATATCAGGACCCCAGTGACTAGGGACGTTAAGTGTCAGCCACGATTGTGTCTTTTTTGCCTTATGGGCTGGAGCTGAGTCCTGTTGGAAGACATACTTTCTTCCTGCGGCCACCATGTCCATCCAAGGCTTCACAACGGTCTCCAGAACATTGATGTAGGTGTCAGCGTTCATCCTAAGGCCCTTCTCAAAGAAATGGGGAGGCATGACATCACCTTCACTGCTGATAACGCCAAGGACCATTACGGAGGCAGGAAATTTCGTGTGCATCACGACAGGTATCTCTGAGGGGTCTTTACAGATCCAGCGATCATTCCTGGGTTTTACCTTTTGGTCCACGTCAAAGTTCTTTTCGTCAGAGAAGAACCTTAGCATGCCAAAAGAGTCGTGTTTCAGGTTGTTGAGGAGGGCAGCAGCCTTTCCTTTTCTGTTATTCTTCATATTCTCAGTCAGCAACTGACCTTTCCGAAGGGCATAAGACTTGAGACCAAGGCCCTCATGGATAGTTCTGACAATTGTCATAGAGCCAACGTCCATTTCCTTGGCTATGGCCCTCATGCTCTTCCCAGGGTTTCCATCAATCTTCTCCTTGACATTTTTGACAAATTCTTCGCCTCTTACCCTGTCCGATCGACGCGAGTGCTTTTTCCTTGTAGCTATCCCCTCTTTGTTACTGTCGGCCTCATCAAACTGCTTCTTGACACGATAAATAGTGGTTTTGGGCAACTTAAGAAAATCCACTATCTCTTTGGGGCTCCTTCCGGCGCGCAGAGCAACGATGATGGCAGCTCGATTTTCAAATTCTCGGTTACTCTTCATCACTACACTGCGCACACATGTACTGTTGCATTTTACATGAATATGGCTACGTAATGAAAAAAAAACAAGTTTTTAATCTCAAGTAGTTTTTGTTTTATGGACTGTCAAAGTTAGTCCCAATTTACCTGGTACACCCTGTATATATATATATAATTCATATATATCTACAATAGTTTGTAAATTAAGTTTACTGTGCAATAAATTGATAAAGAGGAAGCAATCTCTCGAAATAATTTTTGCGAAAAAAAAAAAGTTTTTTCTTTACAGATCCAGGTACGCCCTTTTTAATATAAACATATTAAAAATTAATGATGAATATTATTTTTTTGATTTTTTTTTTGTTTGTAATTTTTCGAAATCAATTATCAAAACATATATAATGACATCTGCCACCATACCCTTTCATTTTTTAGTTCATATAAAATTGTTTTATATCAATTTGACTATTTCAGATTTTTTTCTAAATTTTTTATAAGTGGGAATTTTTTATAAATTGGAATATTTTTAAAATTAGGTCACATATAGAAAATAATCCATTTTATAGATATAACCCAGGTTCCTGGAGCGCAGAACGCCAACTACCCGACCCATTTGAATAAAATATATTTATCTTATTCAGAGCATAGAGATCAGAGCTCATTTTGAAACAATAAATATAGAAATTTTAAAAACTTACTTAAAATATAATAATATATAGATATGGTTATTTTTTTATAGAGAGAAGGGTGGACGAAGCCGCAGCTTGGAGGCGCTACATAAAAATAAACTGACCAATGGGAATGGACCAGTCAGTCTTCTTCCTTGTTTATACTTTTTAACTGCCATTGTTTATACTGCTGTGTGTGCGGTTGTTCTTATATCCTCAATATGTATACTTAAAATTAGACATATCTACTTATATATTTGCCTTATTCTGTCTGTTTGTCTGTCTGAAGCTCACGGATGGGATTTTTCATAACCATCGGTGGTTCAGTGGTAGAATGCTCGCCTGCCACGCGGGCGGCCCGGGTTCGATTCCCGGCCGATGCATTTTTTTTTACAATTTTTAAAACTCATTTATATATTATACAAGAATGACATCCACGGCGCCAATTTATAATTGTAACGAATAGTATTTGAATAAAAGCATTTAATCGGGTAAAACCCGGGCGTTGCCCGGGTCATTCGTATCTACTTATATATTTGCCTTATTCTGTCTGTTTGTTTGTCTGAAGCTCACGGATGGGAATTTTCAAAACCATCGGTGGTTCAGTGGTAGAATGCTCGCCTGCCACGCGGGCGGTCCGGGTTCGATTCCCGGCCGATGCTTTTTTTTTTTTATCAATTTTTAAAACTCATTTATATATAAAATAAAAGGATTTAAAAGCGCGAATGTTTCTTTTATACATAAAACGAACTTCTACTGTCCTTACTGCGATGAAAAAATATATTGGGAGGGCTTGGCTCATCAGTGGTGAACCCTCCCAGCGGTTTCGCCAATTTAATCCACCAGACCGCTTCTCAGAGCTCTAATACTGTATTGGATCATTCTGCTTTTATGTGCTACACTGAAGGATGGAATCTTATAAGAAACATTAAAAGAAACATTCGCGCTTTTAAATCCTTTTATTTTATATGTATAGATGGCGCGTTATTGCTTTGTGTTAACTCATTTATATATTATACAAGAAAGACATCCACGGCGCCAATTTATAATTGTAACGAATAGTATTTGAATAAAAGCATTTAATCGGGTAAAATCCGGGCGTTGCCCGGGTCATTCGTATATAATAATTGTATAAACGAATGCAAGACAAAATCACCGCGAATGTTTCTTTTTTTTTAAGGCAATTTCTTTTTAAGGCAATTATCGTTATTTATGGTTAATTTTTGTTTCGATTTTATTGAAAAAAAAAAACGATATGGTGCCTTTAAAAAATGATCTTTATTACTATGCAGTTTTCTATTTAGTCAATATACCTAAGTTCATGTTGCAAATGTAATTATCTCTATCGATTTAGTAGGTGAAATGCAAAAAAAAAATCGACATGATGAAATCTTTATGAAAATTCACATTTTTATTTTTATATTTTCAAGACACACACAGTTTGGGGCGGGACGTTTCACAAGAGAGACATCCACGGCGCCAATTTATAATTGTAACGAATAGTATTTTAATTAAAACATTTTAAAATCACACAGTTTGGAACGGGACGTGTCACAAGAGTGACATCCATGGCGCCAATTTATAATTGTAACGAATAGTATTTGAATTAAAACGTTTTTAAAATATATACGCACTCGGGTAAAACCCGGGCGTTGCCCGGGCCATTCGTCTAGTATCTATATAATCACTTATTTTTCTCTTCTTTTAAAACACCGACCCACAAAAATTATGATTTTTTTTCTTGGTTACGATTTAAAAAAATATAAAATTCATAGGTAGATTCAATCTTCAATTCGAAGCAATAAGATGGAGAATGGAAGCAGGTTAATCCCAGACTGTGGTGACCAGAAGGCTGAAAGTTAACAGATATGTGGTCTGCCTGCTCTGGAGACAACTATGTGAAAATATCAAATATATGTTTTACACTCAAATATACCTTGAGGTATTAAGTATTTCTGATTGAATATATATAAATGTGTGTAAAAATAATTAAAAAAAAACATAAAAAAGTCAGGTGTTGATATTAAAAAAAAAGAAGGCATATCCTACCCACGAGAACATGTGCTTTTTAGATGGCAGAGCACCATCTAGTGGAACAGAAATCAACTAAACATTGATTTAGCCTGTTCCCTGATATTTGGCCAACCCATTTTCTTGATAAATCAAGATATTGATTCAATCTCGATTTATAAAAAAAAAAATGGGTTGGCCAATATCAGGAAAAGGCTAAATCAATGTTTAGTTGATTTCTGTACCACTAGATGGTGCTCTGCCATCTAAAAAGCACATGTTCTCGTGGTCAGGAGGTATGCCTTCTTTATTTTTAATATACAAATGTGAGTTACAGAGCTCAAATAGATCATTAATTGCAAACTAACTCTTTATCATCTCAATCTCTTGGCATATAAGAATAATTAAGGAGTTAATTAATGATAAATATATATATATATATTCCCTTCTAAAAAATAATAATAAATATTATCAATATATTATAAATATTATGTCACAATATTGTAGCAGAGTATTTGTTATTATATAAACATATTACTGAAATATTATTTTTTTTTCTGCATTATAAGCATATAAATTGCCAAATCATACCACCTGACCTTTGTGTTTTCTAATTTACTCGTATACGTAGTGGCAATGATATAAAAGCAATATATCCATGAATTGTTAGATAATTTGAAGCAATAGGGTGTGAATATAGTTACAAAGAATTGACATCTGCTACTTATATCACCTTGACCCGGATTCCCACCATTTCACTGGAATCATGATCACAGGTGAGTACACCTTCAGAGGACAGTCGATTTTTTTTTTGTGCAAACTCAATTTCTTAATCCTGAACACTACAACTTTTATATTTAGCAGATTTTTTAAAATGTGCTGTTAACGGTAAAAACTGTGTGTTGAAAGTTTATAAACTATTTAATTCATATACTCTTTTTACACATTTTAGAAATATAACAAAAAAAGCGTTAATTTGTGTTGAAGTTATTTTTGTTTAACAAATGGTAATATATTTTTGTTAATTCCACAAGTGTGAATTTTCGAAATATGATAATTTTCGAGAAATTTGTTTGAATTTTGTAAATGCCTCTAGGATAGCAACTTGTATTCAGTTTTACGAAGCACCTATTTATTTTCCATATAACCTTATTATTGTTATTTTCCCTTATATTTTGAAAAGTAATGTGTGTGTGATTAAATAAATTATAATGTTTATATATTATATAGATGTTTTGAATAAATGTTTTCACATCAGTTGGATGTTGAGTGGGTTCGTGATTCTTATATTTTCATCACTCGTATTAATTTCCTTTATCGAACGAGTTCCCATCATAGAACCCAAAGATAGAATCATATTCGTAACTCAAGGTTCTGGACCGTATTTCCCATTTACCGGGGTGATAAACATAATGCAATATTCTAAAGCCATAATTAAAGGGAGTGGTGTCTATTTTAGTATATATATGTATATGTGCGTGTGTGTGTGTGAAAAAAAAATAATAAAAAAGGTCAGGTTGATATTAAAATAAAAAATATATATGCTCGTGGTCTCAAGATATGCCTTTTATGATTTATATATATATATACTAGCGGATGTACCCGGCTTCGCCCGAGGTTTTACCCGAGTAAAGGTTTGTCTAACGAACATTTGTTAAAACAATTCTCTATGAACTAATAAAAAAAAGAAGATATATTTTGTTAATTTGAAACTCGTAAATTTGAATCTCTCGATAAAGTGAACATTTTTTCCCGGTCCCTGTGTGCCGTGTCATCCTGAATTTTGTCTTTCCTAATTTTCTACATTACAAAATTATCGTTTTATCTAGTGAACAGTTTTTCCCGGTACCTTGAAAAATACTCGATAAGTTGAATAAAATCAATATTAAATGGTTCCCTCGGTAATTGGAAGTTAAAGGAATAGTATCTTCGCCTTGGAATTGTATCATTATTCTTGTCTCAAATAAATTGCCGTGTCATCCTTAGATAATTTTACTTTTGATAAATAATCTTTAAGATAATAAACTTAGTGATAATAAAACTTATAGATAAAAAACTTGTTATCATCGTCGCAATGGCGACTCTAAGAATATTCAAGATATTATTTTTCAAAAACCTTCCCGGGGATTTAACTAATAATATCCCAATATTTCACGGCGATTGGATGTATGGTTTTTGAATCTATAGATTACAGACAGACATTCGATTATATATATATATATCATCATTTATATATAATGCCCAAAATGTATAATTTATTTTCACCATAATTATTATGTTAAATTGTAAATACAAATTCATCCATTTATAAATCTGTACAAAATAAATCTGGGAGCCTGCGCGCGCGGGCGAAGGCCACGCCTCCGCCGCGTGCGCGCGCGCTCACGAGTGTCGAACAAGTTTTTTTTTTTGACGCATACATGCACAACGGTCGCGCCCTTCCATTAGACCACGACAGCTACGACATATATATATATATTAAAGGTGGGGGGGGGGGAAATTGATGCAAAAAATAAAGGTCTCCTTTTCCGTTAAAATAAACCCTAAAAATAAGTGGTCAATTTCTTCCTATCAAAACTTAATCTATTTTATGGTTTTAGATTTGTGGCCTAGCCACTCGGCCAACTAAAAACTCTTTGTTTATTTGATCTCTTTTAGATATCATTAAATAAAGTCTGCTCTGGACTGACGAGAGCCTTAAAACGAAACCATGGTCTCTAGGCGGACGTTTCTCACTCAGTTTGCCAAAGCTGGTGTTATGGCTTTGTCATCTACCCGAGGCCGCTAGTTTGCGGTTACGGTCATTAGATGACGTCTAGTTTTGACGTCTATTTTGACGGAAGGGGCGACCTTGGCTTTTATATATGATATTCCTCCATATATATATAAATAAATAGATGGAAAATTTGCCGGGAGGAAATTAATCCATGGAAGCAATGGTCGCCTCTCCCGTCAAAATAAACGTCAGAATCTGACGCCATCTATTGACCGTCGCCGCAACTAGCGGCATCGGGTCGGTGACAAAGCCACAACACCAACTTTGGCAAACTGATAAGCGTCCACCTAGAGACCATGGTTTCGGGCTAATGGCCCTCGTCAGTCTAGGGCGGACTTTATTCCATGAGATCCACACGGGATCTAATGGAATCCTCACAATCTACCAAAGAGGTGTTTTGCTGGCAATGTGGCTGGGCCAAATCTATTGGCAAAACATAGATGGAAAATTTGCCGGGAGGAAATTAATCCATGGAAGCAATGGTCGCCTCTCCCGTCAAAATAAACGTCAGAATCTGACGCCAGCTATTGAACTTCGCCGCAACTAGCGGCATCGGGTCGGTGACAAAGCCACAACACCAACTTTGGCAAACTGATAAGCGTCCACCTAGAGACCATGGTTTCGGGCTAATGGTCCTCGTCAGTCTAGGGCGGACTTTATTCCATGAGATCCACACGGGATCTAATGGAATCCTCACAATCTACCAAAGAGGTGTTTTGCTGGCAATGTGGCTGGGCCAAATCTATTGGCAAAACATAGATGGAAAATTTGGCGGGAGGAAATTAATCCATGGAAGCAATGTTCGCCTCTCCCGTCAAAATAAACGTCAGAATCTGACGCCATCTATTGACCGTCGCCGCAACTAGCGGCATCGGGTCGGTGACAAAGCCACAACACCAACTTTGGCAAACTGATAAGCGTCCACCTAGAGACCATGGTTTCGGGCTAATGGCCCTCGTCAGTCTTGGGCGGACTTTAATCCATGAGATCCACACGGGATCTAATGGAATCCTCACAATCTACCAAAGAGGTGTTTTGCTGGCAATGTGGCTAGGCCAAATCTATTGGCAAAACATAGATGGAAAATTTTCCGGGAGGAAATTAGGCCCAGCCACATTGCCAGCAAAACACATCTTTGGTAGCTTGTGAAGATTCCATTAGATCCCGTGTGGATCTCATGGAATAAAGTCCGCCCTAGACTGACGAGGGCCATTAGCTCGAAACCATGGTCTCTAGGTGGACGCTTATCAGTTTGCCAAAGTTGGTGTTGTGGCTTTGTCACCGACCCGATGCCGCTAGTTGCGGCGACGGTCAATAGATGGCGTCAGATTCTGACCTTTTTTTTGACGGGAGAGGCGACCATTGCTTCCATATATATATATATATATATAATCCAAAATACAAATATTTTATTTTTTTTAAACATATATTTCATTTTCATTCATTGACTGTTATATATTTTTGACCATAGATTCAAAACATACCACTTTAATTATTATTGTTGTAAATATGTATAGTTAACCCTACCTTTTTTTTAAATCACGATTATAGAATTCATTCTATAAATTCTATATTGCTGTGATAAATAATTTTATGTGTATTTTTACTTCAAGTAATTCAAAATAAAATCTACTTGAAAGGTAAATAATTATCTTTACTTTTCCACGACTGCACTTCTTTTCAACAACAAAACACAAAAAAATTCTAACACAACATATATATATGTATATATATATATATACAAAAACGGTACTTTATTTAGTCAAAGGCAAATACAAGCGTGAGGTAGTTAATTCCCAGGATGAAGTGTGGCCATAATATTCGCGAAAAACTCCTTCGAAATGTCTTTCTGTTCGTCCCACTTTTCTAGTATCCATTCTGCTTCGCTTATCTTTTTGTCATAGATTGTTTTCAGGTCGCAGTTGGGGTCTTCGAGATTTTTCCTTTTTTCACTGAGTGTCTCGGCGTAGATCTGTATTTGGTGGTCTAGGTTGTGATTCATTCGTTTCATCTCTCTGATGGTTTTGATGCGATCATCTGAGCAATATATGAACTCGATGATGTTTTTATATGTGTCATTCTCGGTGTCAAAAGATTGTATAGATGTCGTTGACTTATTGGTATTATTCTCTTCATCAGTTTCCATGTCATAGTATGGCGGAATGGTCGTCTTCGCTCCTGGGGGGGTAGTCTTTGTTTTTTTTCCTAATTTCTTTGTCCCTCGTTGGTCAAGGTTGTCTTCTTGAGACGCCTTACGCGGTCTTTTCTTCGTTGATGGTATTTCGTCATGTCCAGTAGATAAGTTTCCAAGCACATTTAGAATTTGCCTCATCTTTCCAATTTTGTTGTTAAGGGCTCTCCTCTGGTCGGTTTTAAGGTCATTGTAAGTTTTGGATTTGATATCTTCCTGCCTCTCGAGGTAGCAGGAGATCTTGGTCTCCAGGTCAGGATGTAGCATTAGTTGCTTTTGGACTTTAGCTGCCCTCGAGGTACCAGCCCTCTTGTAGATCGTGGCAATTATTTTCTCTGTTTCCGGATCTTCTCCTTCTTCACATTCCATCAACTCTTTTTGGAGCTGGGTGGAGTCCATAGATCTTATAGAGCATATGCTAGATGTTTCATCATCATGATTTTCATTCTTTGTGGTGATGTTCAATGCGAAAGTTTCTCTTGATGGGCCTGGTATAACGGGCAGGGCTGTGGGGTTGATTGCTTCTGGGTAAGTTCTTGAGATATTATTTCTGATTTCTGGGTTGAAAGGACATTTGGATTTAATATGTCCATGTCTCTTACATCCCAGGCAGGTGATATCTTCGCCCACAAAGATCTTAAAAGTCCTTTGCATGTAGACGATTGGGATGATAGCCGGCATGTCAGTCGATTCCTTTCTCTTCAACACGACCTCTCTTCTAAGAGATGAAAGGTGTTTGAAAAGGGGGTTCTCGGTGGGGAAAGGCAGGGATCTGACGCTAAGGATCTCTCCAAAGGGCGCTAGGGCTTTAGTGACCTCTTCATCTGGAATGAAGGCAAGGATTCCTGAAAGAATATATTTCTTTGGGGGGTTGAATAGGGGCGTTGGGTAGATGGTGTTGCCTCTTACAGCAAAGCCGTTGTTAATGAGTAGTAGGGCCTGTTCACCATTGGCAACCGACACAACGGCCAGGCCATTCATCTTTCCAACCGAGTGGATGTTTTCGTGTCCAATGATTTTGGCTATAGAGGATAGGTGCTCCTCAGCACTGCAATCCGAGAGGGCGGTGAACTGGATGGTGGAGTTAATGTTTTTACTTCTTTTTTCGTATGTTTCTTTCCGTGATTCTTCAAATTTCTTCCATTCTTGAGGCGTAAATTGTTTTCTTTGGGTATGCAAATTGCCTTGCTGTTTGTTTTTCTCTAGAGATGGTAATTCAGCGATTAATGGTTTAGATGTAAATGATTTTTCTTCATGAGGGTGAGCAACCAATGAGACTTCAGCAGCAGATGACGTGTTGGATGACGCAACGACCAACTTGGCCGTTGCCATGGTAATGAGGCAAAGCTACAACTTGTAGCTTTGCGGATTTATGAAAATTGTGAAATAAAAAATATTTTAAACTTGATGAAATTCGATGAGTGATGGTTCTAAATGAAGCCTGAGTAGAGATGAGAAGAATGATACAATTTTGAATTAGCAAAACAGACTTTAAGCTGGCGAAAAAGCGAAAGACTCAGGAGCTCGCGCGACTTATCGTGCAACTAAAAGTTGCTGATGGCGCCGAGTTGCACTAAATCAACGTTTAGTTAATTTCTTTTCCACTAGATGGCGATCTGCCATCTGAAAAGCTCACGTGCTCGTGGTCAGGATATGCCTTTTTTGAGTTTGATATATATATATATCTATATAGTCGAATGTTAAATAAATATTTGATTTCCTCTTATAATCTAAAAATATTTCTTACTGTCCATATATATCAAAGATAAAATATTGGGAAGAGTTGTTGAATAATTGTTATGCTAGGTGAATGCAATAGTTCGCTCGCAGGATGTTCAGTAGAACGTTTTGTGAAATCAAACTAGAAAAATTACTGGAAGGATTCACCACCAATCAGTCAGGCCCACTAAATGCTTTTATTACAGTAGGAATAGTATGAAATTGTTTTTCGAAAAAACTAAGAGAGTCGAATTGTTTGAATTCTTGCACACATATGGCCCGCCAATACTATACATAAGTATATTTTTAGTATTTTGCTTATTGAAGAGATGAGTGTATTTTTGTGTCTTCTATAAACGACCAAAAAGCTACATTTGAAATGCCTTAACACAAATATTACGTAAACATTAGAGTTGAGGACTTTATACTCTAAAAAAAGTATATCGCTCTCTACGGTTCGTTTATTTAGAATAATTAAAAATATAATTCATATAAACTGTTTAAGGCCTATATTTATTTCTATACTCACTATGCAATGGATGAATAATTGTTTTACACTAAATATATGTATTGGCGTTGTTGAAAATTAAATTTTATTTCAAATGGAAAATAGAGATGTATAAAGTAATGGGATTTTATATATGAGAAATATTTTTATAATCAATTAATTTTAGTTAATCTTTCAATTCCCCCTTTGGAGTGTGAATAATTTATTTTTGTGATGCTCAGCTAGAATATTTAAAAGAAACAATGCTGCATCTTTTTAATAGAATATATTGCATGTGTAAACAAGAAAAAAATTATTTAATTAGGAAATAAATGTTGGCAATATATTTAAATCCACGTACGACTAAGTTTTAACTAGTCTAAGATTCAATTTGATGTTTAGAATAATAGATAGATACACCTATATGTCACTTATCGGAAATATAAATTTAAAATTGTTTTGTTGGTTTCAGGAGACAGAATATATCATTTCAAGTTCTGGAGTCTAATAATAGCAGTTTTCCTTGTTTTTAGCCATTCCACGGCTGAGATATTTCCACAAAACCATGACAAATACTTTGTTTATACACAAAACTGCAAGATACCAGAGTTAGACCCATTCAACAATGATATTTTACCATTTTATGAAAAAATATCGAATCCTTACTACTGTGGAAACGAGTCATTTTTCTTGAGTGTGATCAACGGCAGTTCGGTCGACATTGATAAGACAGCGCTCAAATCTGAGAATATTAATGTTTCTAATTTAATATGCAACTATAGAGAAATAGTATCAGATAAGAAAGATTCTTGGAAAATGAAAAAACCTATCAAATTTACCTTAGGAAGTAGTATACCTAAAGAATATGTGAAGATTGAATGTACTGATAAAACCTCAAAAAAGGTAATGAAGGAATATGTTTCTCTGGTACCAGATCAACCATCTCCACCTGAAAACTCATATCTGAATGTCATAATTGTGGGTATTGATTCCACGTCTGCACTCAACTTTCATCGGCATTTTCCTCGAAGTATGAATTTTTTATCAAGTGTTCTAAATGCCAAGGAGCTTTATGGATACCATAAGGTGAATACGAACAGCTTTCCTAACATCTTTTCTTTCTTGACGGGCCATCCTTCAGAAGACTATTGGAACGAGCACAATAAGAGTAACGTCTACTTTGACGACGCCGATCTAATATGGAAGCATTATAAGAACGAAGGCTACAACACTATGTACCTTGAGGATATGACTAATTATGGCACTTTTAACTGGTACAAGAAACTGGGTTTTAAAAAGAAGCCTGTGGATCACTATTTTCGTCCTATGGCGATCGCATTGGAAAATGCCCCGATCAAAGAGAATAAGGAGAATTGCTTCAAATCTAAAATGGAAGGAGAATTCTACTGGGATTATTTAAAAATGTTCAGTTCGTATTCAAAAAACCCGTATTTTGCATTCACCTTTATATCTAGACTAGTTCATGGTGATTCCAACAATGCTGGGTACCTAGACGTTCCACTCTACAACTTGATGAAGGATTTCTTTGACCGCGGAGTTTTAAACAGGAGTATTTTAGTCATCTTCAGTGACCATGGCCTTCGTGTGGGAATATACGGCAAACTCTATCTGGTTACTATGAAGAACGAATGCCCGTAGCTTTCCTTGCGTTTCCTGAATGGTTCTATTTGAAGCACCCGGATGCACTCAAACATTTAAACGAAAATGCGAATAAACTTACAACTCATTATGATATCCACGCGACTTTACTACATCTGTTGGAGCTACAAAGTAGAAAAATTAAGTTTCACGGTAAAACACAATATGGGATCAGTTTGTTAAGTGAGATTCCATCATCGAGGACCTGCAAAGATGCAGGTATCATCCAGCACTGGTGCGCCTGCGGACTTCGTCACAAGGTTCATGTTACAGATTCCAGAGTCAGAGAGGCGACTGCGTTAGTGCTGAGGGAATTGAACAGCCAACTTAAAAACACACGTTGCTCTCAATTAAGTATTCAGAGTGTTCAATCAGCTTATGTGTCAATGGAGCCCAACGGCACTTACCTAAGGGTGAAGATTCAACCAGTTGGGGCTGTCTTGGAGGCGACCATACTCCAGGGACAGGTGCTACGTCCTATCAGCAGGTTGGACACCTATGGAGGGTCTTCTGGGGGATGTCTTCCAGAGGGAGATAGCCGCTTCTCTTACTGTCACTGTCCAAAAAGCTAGGTAATTCTAGCTACTTGTAAATGCACCAATAAAGCTCATTTTACCTATTTTTAAAAGAAATAAAGATGAATGTACTCTGCTTGAAGGATGTATATATATACATATTTAGGTCAATTAAATTGGTCATTCCTCTCAGTTTTTTAATCCATGATATTGAACTAGAGTTCCTTCAGTAGAGCGTAAGGTTTTTTTTAATAATTATATCAAATCTAAGTGTGATCAAATATGCCCTTATTATTCAGATTTCACCAATTTCAGATAACGTCCATTTAATGGTAAGTGCTATTTATTCAAGGTAACCCCACTTCCATATATAATCATATCAAATTCTATTAATCTATTTATGTATAATATGTTTTTACACTTTTTTTTTGCATATGTAAAGGACATACTCACGTGCAAACCTTTGGCTTGAAATACCTTTTACTCTTTCGTTAAAAATCTTTTTTGGTCACCTTATTTTACGGTTTGTACCGCCTTAGAAACAGGTACATTGTTGTATACTCTCGAATTATTAAGAAATAGGGAATATTGGGGAATAAAATATTCGTTCGGTAAATATATACATTAATATATACGCATATAGATGGCGTTTCCAATGTAAATATTTTGGTGTTCATTCTAGGCCGCTTGAGTTTAATATTTTTCTTTCGTTTTTCACACATTTATGCATGCTATTTTATTTAGAGTATATATATCCACATATTTATATATACATATTTCAAAATATTATCAAATTTAAAGCTCATTTCCTTCACAAAATCTATACCTATATATTTATATGCTATGTGATTTGTTTTGTATTATATAATATTTTTACTCAATATTTTTAATGATTACAACTTTAATAAACCTTAATATTTATGTTTATATGTGAATTTGATTATATTTAAAATTCTCACGTACCCCCTTTTTAAATTCGATAAAATAATCCCTTGAATGAATATTAAAATAAAAACATAAAGCTTCCGGGTAAAAGATTATTTTAAAATATTTTTTTTAATTTAAAAAATATCTCGAGCTTTCGGGCAGGTAAGCCCTTCTACGGGAGAAAATGCTTTACATGATTAATACGCCAATAAAATATGATTTAAAATTAAATAAAGTCCTTTGGTTGTTTACATTTGTATCAAGGAATAATCAACGCGGGCTTCTGTTGCGCGTGCTTCATTTGGGGCTTATGGGGTGGGCTCAGGGAATATGATGTTATAAACTTCCGGAATATCTATTCTTCTGTTAATGCTATTGTACTTTCTGACAAAAGTTACTAATTACGGGTTAACACACAAAATTGCAATATACGGGGGCCTACCGTAAGAGTAACTTGAACACAATAAAACCGTACACGCAAAAGTATAACACACACAAAAAAAAAAAGGTAAAAAATAATTCACAATTAGTTAAATAAAAATAAAAAGTACTTATCTTTTATTTCTGCTTATGTAAGGATCGGACCGGGGTCACTCAGGGAATGCGTAGAGAACACCAAGCACGGAAAAAAATATATACGAAGAGAGCACTATAAGCGTCTCTGCACAAGATTTTAAATCACAATGCCACCTCTGGATATGATGGATTCTATGATAAGGCTCTGTAGTCTATTGGGGATGTTGGAGTAATGGGTCTTTGGTTCTTATATGGAGAAGGAATGGCCTATTTCTCTTATATGTTGGTACACTAAAGATCTACTGCCTTGATTTCGTTTATGTTCTGATATTCTTATATTTAAATGTCTGCTAGTTTCGCTGACATATTTGTTTTGCATTCGTTGCATTCTATGGAGTATATGGCATTCTTAATATTGGAAGGATAATCAATGGTATTGTTCTTTGTTATGGGGTAACGAATTTAAATTAGGTGAGTTGCTGAAAAAGGTTTTGATTCCAAATTTCTTCAGATGACGGGCTATAGAAACAGATACTGGTGAATATGGAATACTAGGGAATACTGCTAATAGATTTATAGATTGGGGAATTCCGAATTTCAGAGGGGCTATAGAAATGTCTTAGAATATAAAGGATATTGACAAGACTTTAGAATTATTATAATATTCTGAGTTTCTTCTGTTTTAAAGGTTTGAAGTGAGCAATGCCATATACTCCATAGAATTCAACGAATGCGAAACTAAATATGTCGGCGAAACTGGCAGACATTCACATCTATATATATAATTGCCTTATTCTGTCTGAAGCTCACGGATAGAATGCGCGCCCATTGGCTGTCGGCGAACACGTGTCCTCCCTGCCCCCCTCTAGACAACCCTGTTATCAGCTGTGTGATACATACACCTGTCTATAGCAGCCATTCTAGACAACCCTGTTATCAGCAGTGTGTTACATCCACCTGTCTATACAGACCACCCTGTATATAGCGGCCATTCTAGATAACCCTGTTATCAGCTGTGTGATACATACACCTGTAAAACGAAAATTAAAATTATACCGCGAATGTTTCTTTTAAAAATCGAAATTTATTTTCAAAGAGAAATAGCGACATCTCCAACTTTGAGGATGAGGTATGGAAAGGTGAAACATGAAGAGTAATGGAGAACGGAAAAATAAAAAGTGTCCAGGGGCGGGAATCGAACCCACACCCTTCTGCTTACCGGGCAGGTGCCTTGTCCACTCGGCTACCCTGGACGTATTTTTCCGTTCATAACTTATATTTAAAGTAACATTTAAAATACAATATAACGCGGCTGATGATTGTAAAACGAAAATTAAAATTATACCGCGAATGTTTCTTTTAAAAATCGAAATTTATTTTCAAAGAGAAATAGCGACATCTCCAACTTTGAGGATGAGGTATGGAAAGGTGAAACATGAAGAGTAATGGAGAACGGAAAAATAAAAAGTGTCCAGGGGCGGGAATCGAACCCACACCCTTCTGCTTACCGGGCAGGTGCCTTGTCCACTCGGCTACCCTGGACGTATTTTTCCGTTCATAACTTATATTTAAAGTAACATTTAAAATACAATATAACGCGGCTGATGATTGTAAAACGAAAATTAAAATTATACCGCGAATGTTTCTTTTAAAAATCGAAATTTATTTTCAAAGAGAAATAGCGACATCTCCAACTTTGAGGATGAGGTATGGAAAGGTGAAACATGAAGAGTAATGGAGAACGGAAAAATAAAAAGTGTCCAGGGGCGGGAATCGAACCCACACCCTTCTGCTTACCGGGCAGGTGCCTTGTCCACTCGGCTACCCTGGACGTATTTTTCCGTTCATAACTTATAGTTATATAAGTAACATATAAGTAACGAGTGGACAAGGCACCTGCCCGGTAAGCAGAAGGGTGTGGGTTCGATTCCCGCCCCTGGACACTTTTTATTTTTCCGTTCTCCATTACTCTTCATGTTTCACCTTTCCATACCTCATCCTCAAAGTTGGAGATGTCGCTATTTCTCTTTGAAAATAAATTTCGATTTTTAAAAGAAACATTCGCGGTATAATTTTAATTTTCGTTTTACAATCATCAGCCGCGTTATATTGTATTTTAAATGTTACTTTAAATATAAGTTATGAACGGAAAAATACGTCCAGGGTAGCCGAGTGGACAAGGCACCTGCCCGGTAAGCAGAAGGGTGTGGGTTCGATTCCCGCCCCTGGACACTTTTTATTTTTCCGTTCTCCATTACTCTTCATGTTTCACCTTTCCATACCTCATCCTCAAAGTTGGAGATGTCGCTATTTCTCTTTGAAAATAAATTTCGATTTTTAAAAGAAACATTCGCGGTATAATTTTAATTTTCGTTTTACAATCATCAGCCGCGTTATATTGTATTTTAAATGTTACTTTACATACACCTGTCTATAGCGGCCACTCTAGACAACCCTGTTATCAGCTGTGTGATACATCCACCTGTCTATTCAGTCCACCCTGTCCATAGCGGTCACTTTAGGCAACCCTGTTATCATCAGTGTGTTACATTCACCTGTCTATACAGACCACCCTGTCTATAGCGGTCACTTTAGGCAACCCTGTTATCAGCAGTGTGATACATACACCTGTCTATACAGACCACCCTGTCTATAGCGGCCACTCTAGACAATCCTGTTATCAGCTGTGTGATACATACACCTGTCTATACAGACCACCCTGTCTTTAGCGACCACCCAAGATAACGTTTTTAAAATATATTCGCACTCGGGTAAAACCCGGGCGTTGCCCGGGCCATTCGTCTAGTATAAGAATATCAGAACATAAACGAAATATCGATAATCAAGACAGTAGATATTTAGTGTACCAACATATAAGAGAAACAGGCCATTCCTTCTCCCTATCAGAACCAAAGACCCATTACTCCAAAAAAAAACATCCCCAATAGACTAAATAGACTTATCATAGAATTCATCATATCCAGAAAGCACAATAGCATTAACAGAAGAATAGATATTCCGGAAGTTTATAACATCATACGCGCAACAGAAGCCCGCATTGGTTATGCCTTGATACAAATGTAAACAATCAAAAGTCTTTATTTAATTTTAAATCATATATTTTATTGGCGTATTAATCATGTAAAGCATTTTCTCTCGTAGAAGGGCTTACTTGCCCGAAAGAAGTTATTTCTCCTTAAAATAAAATTGAGATTTTTCGTTCAAAAGAAACACATGCGGGACATTTTCAAATGTCGTTCTAAATATATTTATAATATGAAAAAAAAAAGATAAGAAAATAAAGTTGCAAAATATATTACACAGGGGAGACAAGATATCAAAAGAATTTATCAAAGGACCTCATTAAATACAATATTTCTAGTTTTATATATACGTGGGTTCAACGTTACACGTATGCTATTCAAAGTTCACACACGTGAAAAACCCACATAGAGCTCTCCATGCGTAGACATAGGCTCTTGTAGAAAGAGACCTTGAGCCATATTTATAGTCATGGCAAAATCCAACCTTAGTGAAAACTGACACCTCTTCAAGAATGAAGCAAAGGTTGGTATTGGAAGGAGCCAAATATATTTTTGACACCAATACAGTGTGTCCAAATTTTGTCCCTCTCAGTATTTATACTTCAAAGACATGAGAGCACATGCGCTAGAATCGCCATATGTTTGCCATTGCAAAGACCCTGCTTAGGATTCAAATTTCTCAGAAACATAACAATAGCAACTTAAGGTTCAACCGGCGTGGAAGCATTTTTTACTCTGGTAGTAAGGCTATTGAGAAATTCAGTAGGGTAGTCATTTTGGTCCTCCACATTCTCAAACTCCACATTGTCAACACTGAGAAAACACTGACTCATGTTTAGTAAGCAATTTCAGAGGAAAAAAAAACTATAGGCATTGGTGAAAAGTTTAAATAATTATATACAAGGTGAAAAAAAAACAAATCAGAAAATAAAATTGCAAACAACACAACTATATTGCTGATAAGACTACACATAAAAACAATGAATTCATTTAAAGGCACTCATTTAAAACTATTTATAGTTATATATATCTATATATATAAAATTGAATGTCTGTCTGTCTGTTTGTCTGTCTGTTTGTTTGTACTCTATAGATTCAAAAACCATACATCCAATCGCCGTGAAATTTTTGGATATTATTAGGTATATCACCGGGAAGGTTTTTGAAAAATAATTTCATGAATATCTTGAATAACCTTAGAGTTACTTCCAGATTTGTAGATTTAACTCGCAAGCAGCACCCCCATTGTGACGATGATAACAAGTTTTCTTATCACTAAGTTTGTTATCTTAAATATTATTTATCAAAAGTAAGATTATCTCAGGATGACACAGCAATGTGACACGGGAAAAAATGTTCACTAGATAAAACTAGGATTTTCTATATGATATAAAAAGCCAACAATGAAGAGTGAATGCAATATAAAAAGCCAACAATGAAGAATGAATGTAAGATAAAAAGCCAACAATGAAGAATGAATGTAATATAAAAAGCCAACAATGAAGAATGAATGTAAGATAAAAAGCCAACAATGAAGAGTGAATGTAAGATAAAAAGCCAACAATGAATAGAAAATGTAATATAAAAAGCCAACAATGAAGAATGAATGTAAGATAAAAAGCCAACAATGAAGAGTAAATATAATATAAAAAGCCAACAATGAAGAATGAATGTAAGATAAAAAACCAACAATGAAGAGTAAATATAATATAAAAAGCCAACAATGAAGAGTGAATGTAAGATAAAAAGCCAACAATGAAGAGTAAATGTAATATAAAAAGCCAACAATGAAGAATGAATATAAGATAAAAAACCAACAATGAAGAGTAAATATAATATAAAAAGCCAACAATGAAGAGTGAATGTAAGATAAAAAGCCAACAATGAAGAGTAAATGTAATATAAAAAGCCAACAGAGTGAATGTAAGATAAAAAGCCAACAATGAAGAGTGAATGTAATATAAAAAGCCAACAATGAAGAATGAATGTAAGTTAAAAAGCCAACAATGGAGAGTAAATCTCTATATATATATATATAAGTCAATTTCTGTCTGTCTGTCTGTTTCGCGATAAACTCAAAAACTACTGAACCAATTGGTACCATATTTTGCATTTCGCTTTTTATAAACCTGAGGAAAATTTTCGGCTGCATTCGATTAGTATTTTTGGCTATATCTTTTTTTTTTCATTTGAAGAACTTTTTTTTACGCGGACTAATCCGGAATGGAATGAATACCTAAATATGGCCATTTTTTTAAGCATCGGTGGTTCAGTGGTAGAATGCTCGCCTGCCACGCGGGCGGCCCGGATTCGATTCCCGGCCGATGTATTTTTTTTTTTTACAATTTTTAAAACTCTTTTATATTATCTTATATATATAAAATTGAATGTCTGTCTGTCTGTACTCTATAGATTCAAAAACCATACATCCAATCGCCGTGAAATTTTGGGATATTATTAGGTATATCACCGGGAAGGTTTTTGAAAAATAATTTCATGAATATCTTGAATATCCTTAGAGTTATTTGCATATTTGTAGATTTAACTCGCAAGCAGCGCCCCCATTGTGACGATGATAACAAGTTTTCTTATCACTAAGTTTGTTATCTTAAATATTATTTATCAAAAGTAAGATTATCTCAGGATGACACGGCAATTTATTTGCGACAAGAATAATGATACAATTCCAAGGCGAAGATACTATTCCTTTAACTTCCAATTACCGAGGGAACCAATTAATATTGTTTTTATTCAACTTATCGAGTATTTCTCAAGGGACCGGGAAAAAATGTTCACTAGATAAAACTATGATTTTCTGATGTAGAAAATTAGGAAAGACAAAGTTCAGGATGACAAGGCACACAGGGACCGGGAAAAAATGTTCACTTTATCGAGAGATTCAAATTTACGAGTTTCAAATTATCAAAATATATCTTTTTTATTTTTTAATAAGTTTTTAGAGAATTGTTTCAACAAATGTTCGCTAGACAAACCTTTACTCAGGTAAAACCCCGGGCGAAGCCGAGTTCGTTTTATAAGTTTAAAGAGAATTGTTTTAACAAATGTTCGTTAGACAAACATTCACTCGGGTAAAACCCGGGCGAAGCCGGGCGGGTCCGCTAGTATATATATATATATACAGTATAACCTCGCTAATTCGACCATGTTTTGATGTTCCGACCCCCCTACAGCTTATCATATAACAAACTGTAATTAGATACTATCGATAATTCACCATTTTAAAATTCAAATTTTAGATAGTTGATTGTTGTTTATATACATCTTTAACGCTAAAAAGGTATTAAAAGGCGAGCGGTGGCCGCTGAAAATGTACAAAATTTATCCATAGATCAGTGGGAAAAAATAAGTAAATAAAGAATAAACCAAAAATCAAAATAATTAATAATAGTTTATTAGCAAACAAATAATACCAAAAAAATCCTTTCAGGTGAGAAACTATAGGCATTGGTGAAAAGTTTAAATGAATATATTTAAAATGAAAAAAAAAAAATCAAATATCAAAAGAATTTATTCAAGGGACCTCATCAAAAACAACATTTCTAGTTTTATATATACGTAGGTTCAACTTTACACGTATGCTATCAAAAGTTCGCACACGTGAAAAAGCCACATAGAGTTGTCCATGCATGAACACAGGCTCTTGTAGCAAGAGACCCACTCTATCAAATGTTTGACCTTGAGCCTTATTTATAGTCATAGCAAAAGCCAATCTTAGTGGAAACTAACGCCTCTTCAGAATGAAGGGAAGGTTGGTATATGAGGGAGCCAAAGATATTTTTGGCAACCGATACAGTGTGTCCAACTTTTGTCCTTGTCAGTGTTTGTGTTTAAAGGACATGAGAGCACATGCGTAGACAGAAGTACTTAGCCTCCACACTGTTTGAGGTAATTAATTCCTGGATTTCGTATGGAAAGGAAGAAAAAGCAGGGAGAGAAACTTTCCTTTTGTGGCTGCAAGAGCTACCAACAGTTTCCCAAGGGAAATGCAGAGCTGAGAAGTTAGGGCAGACTATATCTAAGCCCCAATAATATATTCAGTTGAACAGGAGAAATAGTATTAGGGGTGTTGTTCTTGCGGCAAGTCATTTAAGCCCCCCTAGCAGTTGGAGAATAAGTCTTCCACGGCTTCTTCGAGGCATGACAGGAGACGCTGAATAAAAAGGGTAAAATAAGAACCAAGCAGAGCAAAAATATAAAACTGAATGAAAAAATAGGCATAAAAAGAAATCCCAATCATGCGAGGAAAAAAAGCTTTTGCCAAAGACAGGAGCATAGGGGAAAAAATAATAGAATTATATAAAAATGGAGCTAAAAACATATTATTAAATGCAACAACTCTAGCTGTGAAGATAATCTCAATGAAAACTGTAGCAAAGCTATACTTACAATTCTTAGTAATCAACAATTGATTATACAGAATCAGCATCAGCCTATTTATGGGGAAAAGAAGTTCCAAAGACATTGAGAAAGATATTGCCAAGAGGAGATAAATTCAAAGAAGATACTGCAAAAAGAAAACCAGACACATAAATGGAGCTAAATTTGAACGAAAAACTATAACGAGGTTATGCATACAATTCCGATTAAGTAATCAATAATTGATTGGAAAAAAAAAGATTCCAAGAAGATACTGAAAAAAAGAAAACCAGACACAAAAATGGAGCTAAATTTAAATGACTCGTATATATATACAGGGTGATCCAAAAGTCTTGCACAACTTTAAAAATTAATAACTCCGCGAATATTTGCGCTAGAGCAATGCGGTAAGCACCATTGTGTTCAAGATGCAATGGTCTTTTAGAGCAAATAATGAAAAATTCGAAATTGATTTTTGTTACAATTTTTTTTCGCTAGATGGCGCTCTACCAGAATCATAGATTCAGCGAGCAAATATTTTGATAAATTGAAAAATATAACTGATCAACACATATTTTTCATTTTTGAATACCAGAAAAGAACTCAAATAATATCAAATGATAATTTAATAAAACACCATTTCGCCAAAAGTAGAAGAATTGGATGACGATTTTTGAATGCAATCCGAGATATGTAAAATAGGTAAATGCAAATTGAAACATATAGCAAAAAAAAATATTTTTCAGATTCTCGTTTTGTAAAATAGATTAAACTAGCCGAATGACCCGGGCAACGCCCGGGATTTACCCGATTAAATGTTTTTATTCAAATACTATTCGTTACAATTATAAATTGGCGCCATGGATATCACTCTTGTGAAACGTCTCGCTCCAAACTTTACATGTACATTAGGTCAGCTGATATTACCTCCCATCATCAACGCTAGAGGCGCTGCTCGCGAGCGAAAGAGCATATTTGCAAATAACTCCACGAAAATTCGGGATAGAAACCTGAAATTTTCACTATAAGTTTTTCCAGAATCTTATCTATATACTGTTAGAATTTCAGCCATATTAGTTACGTATTGTAAGCGTGTATAGCTGACAAACATCCACACATACATACCTACACTGACGTTTATATATATAGGGATAATAATATAAATGAGTTTTAAAAATTGTAAAAAAAAATGCATCGGCCGGGAATCGAAGCCGGGCCGCCCGCGTGGCAGGCGAGCATTTTACCACTGAACCACCGATGCTTATAAGAAACTAGCTGAAATACCCGGGCAACGCCCGGGTTTTACCCGATTAAATGATTTTATTCAAATACTATTCGTTACAATTATAAATTGTAGCCCTGGATGTCTCTCTTGTGAAACATCCCGCTTCAAACTTTGTGTGTTTTCTATATATATATAAATGAATGTATGTTTCTGTGTGTGACAATTGACAATTAAAAATAATTTTATTGACTGTCAGTCAATGTTACAACTCAACCAGGAGGGTGAAAGGAAAAATTTACATTCAACAGTGTCAGGAATCAAGGCATCGCCGCCTAAGTCTGGCCATATCGGTGCCAACATCGGGATGGTGGCCCCGAGCCAGTTCTATGGCCGCGCCGAGGAATTCAGCGAGAACCCCCTTCAGCGCAGGTGAAAGTCTCGTCATGAGGGACGCTCTGTCTTCGGTGAATAAAATGGCGTCCCTAAGGTCATTAACATTAATCCCTGTATCATATAAGGGCTTTAGGCAGGTCATGTGCTTCAGTTTTCTGAAGATTTTAATAATCATGGCATCCTCTTGCTCTTGTGCAATCTGTTCCTCGTGGGGAACAGGCAGTGTCGGCCCAGCAGGCCGAGGCGCAGGCAGTGGGAGTGTTGAAATCACTGCGGCTGGTGAGGATGCAGAGGTCTCCTCAGTGGTGGTCATGTCGACATCCGGTGTATGGGTTGCAGGCCCGAGGGTCCCCTGCGCAGGCAGAGGGCCAGACGGGGTAGTGAAGTCCGGCCGGGCGGGAGGCGTCGGCTCAGTCGCCGCCGAGCGAGGGCTCGCGGGGTGCTCGGGTGCAGGGGCCTCTGGTGGAGGGGCAGGAGCCGCCACATGCACAGATGAGGCCGGAGGCGCTGGTGTAGTCGGCCGGGGCGCCGTAGATGGTGGGGAGACAGCTCGGGCATCTGGTTGAGCGCCGGAGAGCCTGACAGCTGGGCTGGTAGGCGCCGGCGGAGTTGGCGCGGCCGGAGACGGTCCAGGCAGCCCAGGTGCGGTCGATGGTGGGAGGTTGGTGGTAGAGGGCGGTGAAGCCCGTCTGGAGGTAGTGGACTGCCCATGGAGCAGGGGGCAGCTGGCTCTCCTATGTCCCTGTCCGTGGCATCTTGAGCATTTGATGCCATAGGTGATATAAGCCGGCCAGGCCTCACCCTTGATTTTGATATCGAAGCGGGTGGGCAGCTTCTCGACGGTTATGCCGTCATGGAGGAGGAGAAAGGCCTCCCGGCGGCCGTCTGTAAAGTCGAATTCGCCCACTTTAAGTTGTTTGGGGGCGATGGAGGTCACACGCCCATAGCGTGCAAGGGCGTCAATCACAACGGCGTCCCGCACGAAGAAGGGCAGGTTCCCAATTGTGATTCGGGTTGCGCTTCTCCTGAAGGGGAAGGTCCTGAGGAGGGTTCCCTCAATCTCGAGGCCTTCCCGGATCATTCGCTCCGCCATATATCTGCTGGTGAGGCCCACCAGGTATTGGCCGTTCACTTTGGAGAATTGAACGATGTTTTTTGTTCCTCCAACAATACCTCCAATAGCCCTGAGGTAGTGGTAGGTCTCGTAGCCAGGGCAGTACTCCAAGAAGAAGCACTGCTCCTCGGTGCAGGTCGCCTGGCGAGCCCTGGCCTCCGCGATGTGCGTCCTCGTTGTCCTGATCTCCTGGACTCGAGGAATGAAAGCAGGCGAGGATCTTTGTCGCCTGGCTGCCGGTCCAGCACTATTGGGCTGTGCGGTCGTGACGCGCGGTGCTGCTGTGTCGCGGCGTCTTCTTTTATTTTGAACGATGGTAAAATCGTCTTCAGTTACAGGATTATGATC
>CP092867.1:83186222-83232845 GCA_030710605.1 Cordylochernes scorpioides | reverse complement strand
ACGTCAGTGTAAGGAGTATTTTGGAGTTTGTCAGCTATACACGCTTACAATACGTAACTAATATGGCTGAAATTCTAACAGTATAAGATAAGATTCTGGAAAAACTTATAGTGAAAATATCAGGTTTCTATCCCGAATTTTCGTGGAGTTATTTGCAAATATGCCTTTCGCTCGCGAGCAGCGCCTCTAGCGTTGATGATGGGAGGTAATATCAGCTGACCTAATGTACATGTAAAGTTTGGAGCGAGACGTTTCACAAGAGTGATATCCATGGCGCCAATTTATAATTGTAACGAATAGTATTTGAATAAAAACATTTAATCGGGTAAATCCCGGGCGTTGCCCGGGTCATTCGGCTAGTTTAATCTATTTTACAAAACGAGAATCTGAAAAATATTTTTTTTTGCTATATGTTTCAATTTGCATTTACCTATTTTACATATCTCGGATTGCATTCAAAAATCGTCATCCAATTCTTCTACTTTTGGCGAAATGGTGTTTTATTAAATTATCATTTGATATTATTTGAGTTCTTTTCTGGTATTCAAAAATGAAAAATATGTGTTGATCAGTTATATTTTTCAATTTATCAAAAATTTGCTCGCTGAATCTATGATTCTGGTAGAGCGCCATCTAGCGAAAAAAAATTGTAACAAAATCAATTTCGAATTTTTCATTATTTGCTCTAAAAGACCATTGCATCTTGAACACAATGGTGCTTACCGCATTGCTCTAGCGCAAATATTCGCGGAGTTATTAATTTTTAAATTGTGCAAGACTTTTGGATCACCCTGTAATATATACGAGTCATTTAAATTTAGCTCCATTTTTGTGTCTGGTTTTCTTTTTTTCAGTATCTTCTTGGAATCTTTTTTTTTCCAATCAATTATTGATTACTTAATCGGAATTGTATGCATAACCTCGTTATAGTTTTTCGTTCAAATTTAGCTCCATTTATGTGTCTGGTTTTCTTTTTGCAGTATCTTCTTTGAATTTATCTCCTCTTGGCAATATCTTTCTCAATGTCTTTGGAACTTCTTTTCCCCATAAATAGGCTGATGCTGATTCTGTATAATCAATTGTTGATTACTAAGAATTGTAAGTATAGCTTTGCTACAGTTTTCATTGAGATTATCTTCACAGCTAGAGTTGTTGCATTTAATAATATGTTTTTAGCTCCATTTTTATATAATTCTATTATTTTTTCCCCTATGCTCCTGTCTTTGGCAAAAGCTTTTTTTCCTCGCATGATTGGGATTTCTTTTTATGCCTATTTTTTCATTCAGTTTTATATTTTTGCTCTGCTTGGTTCTTATTTTACCCTTTTTATTCAGCGTCTCCTGTCATGCCTCGAAGAAGCCGTGGAAGACTTATTCTCCAACTGCTAGGGGGGCTTAAATGACTTGCCGCAAGAACAACACCCCTAATACTATTTCTCCTGTTCAACTGAATATATTATTGGGGCTTAGATATAGTCTGCCCTAACTTCTCAGCTCTGCATTTCCCTTGGGAAACTGTTGGTAGCTCTTGCAGCCACAAAAGGAAAGTTTCTCTCCCTGCTTTTTCTTCCTTTCCATACGAAATCCAGGAATTAATTACCTCAAACAGTGTGGAGGCTAAGTACTTCTGTCTACGCATGTGCTCTCATGTCCTTTAAACACAAACACTGACAAGGACAAAAGTTGGACACACTGTATCGGTTGCCAAAAATATCTTTGGCTCCCTCATATACCAACCTTCCCTTCATTCTGAAGAGGCGTTAGTTTCCACTAAGATTGGCTTTTGCTATGACTATAAATAAGGCTCAAGGTCAAACATTTGATAGAGTGGGTCTCTTGCTACAAGAGCCTGTGTTCATGCATGGACAACTCTATGTGGCTTTTTCACGTGTGCGAACTTTGATAGCATACGTGTAAAGTTGAACCTACGTATATATAAAACTAGAAATGTGTTTTTGATGAGGTCCCTTGAATAAATTCTTTTGATATTTGATTTTTTTTTTTCATTTTAAATATATTCATTTAAACTTTTCACCAATGCCTATAGTTTCTCACCTGAAAGGATTTTTTTGGTATTATTTGTTTGCTAATAAACTATTATTAATTATTTTGATTTTTGGTTTATTCTTTATTTACTTATTTTTTCCCACTGATCTATGGATAAATTTTGTACATTTTCAGCGGCCACCGCTCGCCTTTTAATACCTTTTTAGCGTTAAAGATGTATATAAACAACAATCAACTATCTAAAATTTGAATTTTAAAATGGTGAATTATCGATAGTATCTAATTACAGTTTGTTATATGATAAGCTGTAGGGGGGTCGGAACATCAAAACATGGTCGAATTAGCGAGGTTATACTGTATAATATATATATACTAGCGGACCCGCCCGGCTTCGCCCGGGTTTTACCCGAGTGAATGTTTGTCTAACGAACATTTGTTAAAACAATTCTCTTTAAACTTATAAAACGAACTCGGCCGCCCGGGGTTTTACCTGAGTAAAGGTTTGTCTAGCGAACATTTGTTGAAACAATTCTCTAAAAACTTATTAAAAAATAAAAAAGATATATTTTGATAATTTGAAACTCGTAAATTTGAATCTCTCGATAAAGTGAACATTTTTTCCCGGTCCCTGTGTGCCTTGTCATCCTGAACTTTGTCTTTCCTAATTTTCTACATCAGAAAATCATAGTTTTATCTAGTGAACATTTTTTCCCGGTCCCTTGAGAAATACTCGATAAGTTGAATAAAATCAATATTAATTGGTTCCCTCGGTAATTGGAAGTTAAAGGAATAGTATCTTCGCCTTGGAATTGTATCATTATTCTTGTCGCAAATAAATTGCCGTGTCATCCTGAGATAATCTTACTTTTGATAAATAATATTTAAGATAACAAACTTAGTGATAAGAAAACTTGTTATCATCGTCACAATGGGGGCGCTGCTTGCGAGTTAAATCTACAAATATGCAAATAACTCTAAGGATATTCAAGATATTCATGAAATTATTTTTCAAAAACCTTCCCGGTGATATACCTAATAATATCCCAAAATTTCACGGCGATTGGATGTATGGTTTTTGAATCTATAGAGTACAGACAGACAGACATTCAATTTTATATATAAGATAATATAAAAGAGTTTTAAAAATTGTAAAAAAAAAAAATACATCGGCCGGGAATCGAATCCGGGCCGCCCGCGTGGCAGGCGAGCATTCTACCACTGAACCACCGATGCTTAAAAAAATGGCCATATTTAGGTATTCATTCCATTCCGGATTAGTCCGCGTAAAAAAAAGTTCTTCAAATGAAAAAAAAAGATATAGCCAAAAATACTAATCGAATGCAGCCGAAAATTTTCCTCAGGTTTATAAAAAGCGAAATGCAAAATATGGTACCAATTGGTTCAGTAGTTTTTGAGTTTATCGCGAAACAGACAGACAGACAGAAATTGACTTATATATATATATATAGAGATTTACTCTCCATTGTTGGCTTTTTAACTTACATTCATTCTTCATTGTTGGCTTTTTATATTACATTCACTCTTCATTGTTGGCTTTTTATCTTACATTCACTCTGTTGGCTTTTTATATTACATTTACTCTTCATTGTTGGCTTTTTATCTTACATTCACTCTTCATTGTTGGCTTTTTATATTATATTTACTCTTCATTGTTGGTTTTTTATCTTATATTCATTCTTCATTGTTGGCTTTTTATATTACATTTACTCTTCATTGTTGGCTTTTTATCTTACATTCACTCTTCATTGTTGGCTTTTTATATTATATTTACTCTTCATTGTTGGTTTTTTATCTTACATTCATTCTTCATTGTTGGCTTTTTATATTATATTTACTCTTCATTGTTGGCTTTTTATCTTACATTCATTCTTCATTGTTGGCTTTTTATATTACATTTTCTATTCATTGTTGGCTTTTTATCTTACATTCATCTTCATTGTTGGCTTTTTATTACATTCATTCATTGTTGGCTTTTTATATTACATTCACTTCATTGTTGGCTTTTTATCTTACATTCATTCTTCATTGTTGGCTTTTTATATTGCATTCACTCTTCATTGTTGGCTTTTTATATCATATAGAAAATCCTAGTTTTATCTAGTGAACATTTTTTCCCGTGTCACATTGCTGTGTCATCCTGAGATAATCTTACTTTTGATAAATAATATTTAAGATAACAAACTTAGTGATAAGAAAACTTGTTATCATCGTCACAATGGGGGTGCTGCTTGCGAGTTAAATCTACAAATCTGGAAGTAACTCTAAGGTTATTCAAGATATTCATGAAATTATTTTTCAAAAACCTTCCCGGTGATATACCTAATAATATCCAAAAATTTCACGGCGATTGGATGTATGGTTTTTGAATCTATAGAGTACAAACAAACAGACAGACAAACAGACAGACAGACATTCAATTTTATATATAGATATAATAACTATAAATAGTTTTAAATGAGTGCCTTTAAATGAATTCATTGTTTTTATGTGTAGTCTTATCAGCAATATAGTTGTGTTGTTTGCAATTTTATTTTCTGATTTGTTTTTTTTTCACCTTGTATATAATTATTTAAACTTTTCACCAATGCCTATAGTTTTTTTTTCCTCTGAAATTGCTTACTAAACATGAGTCAGTGTTTTCTCAGTGTTGACAATGTGGAGTTTGAGAATGTGGAGGACCAAAATGACTACCCTACTGAATTTCTCAATAGCCTTACTACCAGAGTAAAAAATGCTTCCACGCCGGTTGAACCTTAAGTTGCTATTGTTATGTTTCTGAGAAATTTGAATCCTAAGCAGGGTCTTTGCAATGGCAAACATATGGCGATTCTAGCGCATGTGCTCTCATGTCTTTGAAGTATAAATACTGAGAGGGACAAAATTTGGACACACTGTATTGGTGTCAAAAATATATTTGGCTCCTTCCAATACCAACCTTTGCTTCATTCTTGAAGAGGTGTCAGTTTTCACTAAGGTTGGATTTTGCCATGACTATAAATATGGCTCAAGGTCTCTTCTACAAGAGCCTATGTCTACGCATGGAGAGCTCTATGTGGGTTTTTCACGTGTGTGAACTTTGAAGCATAGCATACGTGTAACGTAACCCACGTATATATAAAACTAGAAATATTGTATTTAATGAGGTCCTTTGATAATTCTTTTGATATCTTGTCTCCCCTGTGTAATATATTTTGCAACTTTATTTTCTTATCTTTTTTTTTTCATATTATAAATATATTTAGAACGACATTTGAAAATGTCCCGCATGTGTTTCTTTTGAACGAAAAATCTCAATTTTATTTTAAGGAGAAATAACTTCTTTCGGGCAAGTAAGCCCTTCTACGAGAGAAAATGCTTTACATGATTAATACGCCAATAAAATATATGATTTAAAATTAAATAAAGACTTTTGATTGTTTACATTTGTATCAAGGCATAACCAATGCGGGCTTCTGTTGCGCGTATGATGTTATAAACTTCCGGAATATCTATTCTTCTGTTAATGCTATTGTGCTTTCTGGATATGATGAATTCTATGATAAGTCTATTTAGTCTATTGGGGATGTTTTTTTTTGGAGTAATGGGTCTTTGGTTCTGATAGGGAGAAGGAATGGCTGTTTCTCTTATATGTTGGTACAACTAAATATCTACTGTCTTGATTATCGATATTTCGTTTATGTTCTGATATTCTTATACTAGACGAATGGCCCGGGCAACGCCCGGGTTTTACCCGAGTGCGAATATATTTTAAAAACGTTATCTTGGGTGGTCGCTAAAGACAGGGTGGTCTGTATAGACAGGTGTATGTATCACACAGCTGATAACAGGATTGTCTAGAGTGGCCGCTATAGACAGGGTGGTCTGTATAGACAGGTGGATGTATCACACTGCTGATAACAGGGTTGCCTAAAGTGACCGCTATAGACAGGGTGGTCTGTATAGACAGGTGAATGTAACACACTGATGATAACAGGGTTGCCTGAAGTGACCGCTATGGACAGGGTGGACTGAATAGACAGGTGGATGTATCACACAGCTGATAACAGGGTTGTCTAGAGTGGCCGCTATAGACAGGTGTATGTAAAGTAACATTTAAAATACAATATAACGCGGCTGATGATTGTAAAACGAAAATTAAAATTATACCGCGAATGTTTCTTTTAAAAATCGAAATTTATTTTCAAAGAGAAATAGCGACATCTCCAACTTTGAGGATGAGGTATGGAAAGGTGAAACATGAAGAGTAATGGAGAACGGAAAAATAAAAAGTGTCCAGGGGCGGGAATCGAACCCACACCCTTCTGCTTACCGGGCAGGGTGCCTTGTCCACTCGGCTACCCTGGACGTATTTTTCCGTTCATAACTTATATTTAAAGTAACATTTAAAATACAATATAACGCGGCTGATGATTGTAAAACGAAAATTAAAATTATACCGCGAATGTTTCTTTTAAAAATCGAAATTTATTTTCAAAGAGAAATAGCGACATCTCCAACTTTGAGGATGAGGTATGGAAAGGTGAAACATGAAGAGTAATGGAGAACGGAAAAATAAAAAGTGTCCAGGGGCGGGAATCGAACCCACACCCTTCTGCTTACCGGGCAGGTGCCTTGTCCACTCGTTACTTATATGTTACTTATATAACTATAAGTTATGAACGGAAAAATACGTCCAGGGTAGCCGAGTGGACAAGGCACCTGCCCGGTAAGCAGAAGGGTGTGGGTTCGATTCCCGCCCCTGGACACTTTTTATTTTTCCGTTCTCCATTACTCTTCATGTTTCACCTTTCCATACCTCATCCTCAAAGTTGGAGATGTCGCTATTTCTCTTTGAAAATAAATTTCGATTTTTAAAAGAAACATTCGCGGTATAATTTTAATTTTCGTTTTACAATCATCAGCCGCGTTATATTGTATTTTAAATGTTACTTTAAATATAAGTTATGAACGGAAAAAATACGTCCAGGGTAGCCGAGTAGACAAGGCACCTGCCCGGTAAGCAGAAGGGTGTGGGTTCGATTCCCGCCCCTGGACACTTTTTATTTTTCCGTTCTCCATTACTATTCATGTTTCACCTTTCCATACCTCATCCTCAAAGTTGGAGATGTCGCTATTTCTCTTTGAAAATAAATTTCGATTTTTAAAAGAAACATTCGCGGTATAATTTTAATTTCGTTTTACAGGTGTATGTATCACACAGCTGATAACAGGGTTATCTAGAATGGCCGCTATATACAGGGTGGTCTGTAAAGACAGGTGGATGTATCACACAGCTGATAACAGGGTTGTCTAGAGTGGTCGCTATAGGCAGGGTGGTCAGTGGTCGCTTTAGACAGGGTGGTCTGTATAGACAGGTGGATGTAACACACTGCTGATAACAGGGTTGTCTAGAGGGGGGCAGGGAGGACACGTGTTCGCCGACAGCCAATGGGCGCGCATTCTATCCGTGAGCTTCAGACAGAATAAGGCAATTATATATATAGATGTGAATGTCTGCCAGTTTCGCCGACATATTTAGTTTCGCATTCGTTGAATTCTATGGAGTATATGGCATTGCTCACTTCAAACCTTTAAAACAGAAGAAACTCAGAATATTATAATAATTCTAAAGTCTTGTCAATATCCTTTATATTCTAAGACATTTCTATAGCCACTCTGAAATTCGCAATTCCCCAATCTATAAATCTATTAGCAGTATTCCCTAGTATTCCATATTCACCAGTATCTGTTTCTATAGCCCGTCATCTGAAGAAATTTGGAATCAAAACCTTTTTCAGCAACTCACCTAATTTAAATTCGTTACCCCATAACAAAGAACAATACCATTGATTATCCTTCCAATATTAAGAATGCCATATACTCCATAGAATGCAACGAATGCAAAACAAATATGTCGGCGAAACTAGCAGACATTTAAATATAAGAATATCAGAACATAAACGAAATCAAGGCAGTAGATCTTTAGTGTACCAACATATAAGAGAAATAGGCCATTCCTTCTCCATATCAGAACCAAAGACCCATTACTCCAACATCCCCAATAGACTACAGAGCCTTATCATAGAATCCATCATATCCAGAGGTGGCATTGTGATTTAAAATCTTGTGCAGAGACGCTTATAGTGCTCTCTTCGTATATATTTTTTTCCGTGCTTGGTGTTCTCTACGCATTCCCTGAGTGACCCCGGTCCGATCCTTACATAAGCAGAAATAAAAGATAAGTACTTTTTATTTTTATTTAACTAATTGTGAATTATTTTTTTACCTTTTTTTTTTGTGTGTGTTATACTTTTGCGTGTACGGTTTTATTGTGTTCAAGTTACTCTTACGGTAGGCCCCCGTATATTGCAATTTTGTGTGTTAACCCGTAATTAGTAACTTTTGTCAGAAAGTACAATAGCATTAACAGAAGAATAGATATTCCGGAAGTTTATAACATCATATTCCCTGAGCCCACCCCATAAGCCCCAAATGAAGCACGCGCAACAGAAGCCCGCGTTGATTATTCCTTGATACAAATGTAAACAACCAAAGGACTTTATTTAATTTTAAATCATATTTTATTGGCGTATTAATCATGTAAAGCATTTTCTCCCGTAGAAGGGCTTACCTGCCCCAAGCTCGAGATATTTTTTAAATTAAAAAAAATATTTTAAAATAATCTTTTCCCCGGAAGCTTTATGTTTTTATTTTAATATTCATTCAAGGGATTATTTTATCGAATTTAAAAAGGGGGTACGTGAGAATTTTAAATATAATCAAATTCACATATAAACATAAATATTAAGGTTTATTAAAGTTGTAATCATTAAAAATATTGAGTAAAAATATTATATAATACAAAACAAATCACATAGCATATAAATATATAGGTATAGATTTTGTGAAGGAAATGAGCTTTAAATTTGATAATATTTTGAAATATGTATATATAAATATGTGGATATATATACTCTAAATAAAATAGCATGCATAAATGTGTGAAAAACGAAAGAAAAATATTAAACTCAAGCGGCCTAGAATGAACACCAAAATATTTACATTGGAAACGCCATCTATATGCGTATATATTAATGTATATATTTACCGAACGAATATTTTATTCCCCAATATTCCCTATTTCTTAATAATTCGAGAGTATACAACAATGTACCTGTTTCTAAGGCGGTACAAACCGTAAAATAAGGTGACCAAAAAAGATTTTTAACGAAAGAGTAAAAGGTATTTCAAGCCAAAGGTTTGCACGTGAGTATGTCCTTTACATATGCAAAAAAAAAAGTGTAAAAACATATTATACATAAATAGATTAATAGAATTTGATATGATTATATATGGAAGTGGGGTTACCTTGAATAAATAGCACTTACCATTAAATGGACGTTATCTGAAATTGGTGAAATCTGAATAATAAGGGCATATTTGATCACACTTAGATTTGATATAATTATAAAAAAAAACCTTACGCTCTACTGAAGGAACTCTAGTTCAATATCATGGATTAAAAAACTGAGAGGAATGACCAATTTAATTGACCTAAATATGTATATATATACATCCTTCAAGCAGAGTACATTCATCTTTATTTCTTTTAAAAATAGGTAAAATGAGCTTTATTGGTGCATTTACAAGTAGCTAGAATTACCTAGCTTTTTGGACAGTGACAGTAAGAGAAGCGGCTATCTCCCTCTGGAAGACATCCCCCAGAAGACCCTCCATAGGTGTCCAACCTGCTGATAGGACGTAGCACCTGTCCCTGGAGTATGGTCGCCTCCAAGACAGCCCCAACTGGTTGAATCTTCACCCTTAGGTAAGTGCCGTTGGGCTCCATTGACACATAAGCTGATTGAACACTCTGAATACTTAATTGAGAGCAACGTGTGTTTTTAAGTTGGCTGTTCAATTCCCTCAGCACTAACGCAGTCGCCTCTCTGACTCTGGAATCTGTAACATGAACCTTGTGACGAAGTCCGCAGGCGCACCAGTGCTGGATGATACCTGCATCTTTGCAGGTCCTCGATGATGGAATCTCACTTAACAAACTGATCCCATATTGTGTTTTACCGTGAAACTTAATTTTTCTACTTTGTAGCTCCAACAGATGTAGTAAAGTCGCGTGGATATCATAATGAGTTGTAAGTTTATTCGCATTTTCGTTTAAATGTTTGAGTGCATCCGGGTGCTTCAAATAGAACCATTCAGGAAACGCAAGGAAAGCTACGGGCATTCGTTCTTCATAGTAACCAGATAGAGTTTGCCGTATATTCCCCACACGAAGGCCATGGTCACTGAAGATGACTAAAAGACTCCTGTTTAAAACTCCGCGGTCAAAGAAATCCCTTCATCAAGTTGTAGAGTGGAACATCTAGGTACCCAGCATTGTTGGAATCACCATGAACTAGTCTAGATATAAAGGTGAATGCAAAATACGGGTTTTTGAATACGAACTGAACATTTTTAAATAATCCCAGTAGAATTCTCCTTCCATTTTAGATTTGAAGCAATTCTCCTTATTCTCTTTGATCGGGGCATTTTCCAATGCGATCGCCATAGGACGAAAATAGTGATCCACAGGCTTCTTTTTAAAACCCAGTTTCTTGTACCAGTTAAAAGTGCCATAATTAGTCATATCCTCAAGGTACATAGTGTTGTAGCCTTCGTTCTTATAATGCTTCCATATTAGATCGGCGTCGTCAAAGTAGACGTTACTCTTATTGTGCTCGTTCCAATAGTCTTCTGAAGGATGGCCCGTCAAGAAAGAAAAGATGTTAGGGAAAGCTGTTCGTATTCACCTTATGGTATCCATAAAGCTCCTTGGCATTTAGAACACTTGATAAAAAATTCATACTTCGAGGAAAATGCCGATGAAAGTTGAGTGCAGACGTGGAATCAATACCCAGAATTATGACATTCAGATATGAGTTTTCAGGTGGAGATGGTTGATCTGGTACCAGAGAAACATATTCCTTCATTACCTTTTTGAGGTTTTATCAGTACATTCAATCTTCACATATTCTTTAGGTATACTACTTCCTAAGGTAAATTTGATAGGTTTTTTCATTTTCCAAGAATCTTTCTTATCTGATACTATTTCTCTATAGTTGCATATTAAATTAGAAACATTAATATTCTCAGATTTGAGCGCTGTCTTATCAATGTCGACCGAACTGCCGTTGATCACACTGAAGAAAAATGACTCGTTTCCACAGTAGTAAGGATTCGATATTTTTTCATAAAATGGTAAAATATCATTGTTGAATGGGTCTAACTCTGGTATCTTGCAGTTTTGTGTATAAACAAAGTATTTGTCATGGTTTTGTGGAAATATCTCAGCCGTGGAATGGCTAAAAACAAGGAAAACTGCTATTATTAGACTCCAGAACTTGAAATGATATATTCTGTCTCCTGAAACCAACAAAACAATTTTAAATTTATATTTCCGATAAGTGACATATAGGTGTATCTATCTATTATTCTAAACATCAAATTGAATCTTAGACTAGTTAAAACTTAGTCGTACGTGGATTTAAATATATTGCCAACATTTATTTCCTAATTAAATAATTTTTTTCTTGTTTACACATGCAATATATTCTATTAAAAAGATGCAGCATTGTTTCTTTTAAATATTCTAGCTGAGCATCACAAAAATAAATTATTCACACTCCAAGGGGGGAATTGAAAGATTAACTAAAATTAATTGATTATAAAAATATTTCTCATATATAAAATCCCATTACTTTATACATCTCTATTTTCCATTTGAAATAAAATTTAATTTTCAACAACGCCAATACATATATTTAGTGTAAAACAATTATTCATCCATTGCATAGTGAGTATAGAAATAAATATAGGCCTTAAACAGTTTATATGAATTATATTTTTTATTATTCTAAATAAACGAACCGTAGAGAGCGATATACTTTTTTTAGAGTATAAAGTCCTCAACTCTAATGTTTACGTAATATTTGTGTTAAGGCATTTCAAATGTAGCTTTTGGTCGTTTATAGAAGACACAAAAATACACTCATCTCTTCAATAAGCAAAATACTAAAAATATACTTATGTATAGTATTGGCGGGCCATATGTGTGCAAGAATTCAAACAATTCGACTCTCTTAGTTTTTTCGAAAAACAATTTCATACTATTCCTACTGTAATAAAAGCATTTAGTGGGCCTGACTGATTGGTGGTGAATCCTTCCAGTAATTTTTCTAGTTTGATTTCACAAAACGTTCTACTGAACATCCTGCGAGCGAACTATTGCATTTACCTAGCATAACAATTATTCAACAACTCTTCCCAATATTTTATCTTTGATATATATGGACAGTAAGAAATATTTTTAGATTATAAGAGGAAATCAAATATTTATTTTACATTCGACTATATAGATATATATATATATATATCAAACTCAAAAAAGGCATATCCTGACCACGAGCACGTGAGCTTTTCAGATGGCAGATCGCCATCTAGTGGAAAAGAAATTAACTAAACGTTGATTTAGTGCAACTCGGCGCCATCAGCAACTTTTAGTTGCACGATAAGTCGCGCGAGCTCCTGAGTCTTTCGCTTTTTCGCCAGCTTAAAGTCTGTTTTGCTAATTCAAAATTGTATCATTCTTCTCATCTCTACTCAGGCTTCATTTAGAACCATCACTCATCGAATTTCATCAAGTTTAAAATATTTTTTATTTCACAATTTTTCATAAATCCGCAAAGCTACAAGTTGTAGCTTTGCCTCATTACCATGGCAACGGCCAAGTTGGTCGTTGCGTCATCCAACACGTCATCTGCTGCTGAAGTCTCATTGGTTGCTCACCCTCATGAAGAAAAATCATTTACATCTAAACCATTAATCGCTGAATTACCATCTCTAGAGAAAAACAAACAGCAAGGAAATTTGCATACCCAAAGAAAACAATTTACGCCTCAAGAATGGAAGAAATTTGAAGAATCACGGAAAGAAACATACGAAAAAAGAAGTAAAAACATTAACTCCACCATCCAGTTCACCGCCCTCTCGGATTGCAGTGCTGAGGAGCACCTATCCTCTATAGCCAAAATCATTGGACACGAAAACATCCACTCGGTTGGAAAGATGAATGGCCTGGCCGTTGTGTCGGTTGCCAATGGTGAACAGGCCCTACTACTCATTAACAACGGCTTTGCTGTAAGAGGCAACACCATCTACCCAACGCCCCTATTCAACCCCCCAAAGAAATATATTCTTTCAGGAATCCTTGCCTTCATTCCAGATGAAGAGGTCACTAAAGCCCTAGCGCCCTTTGGAGAGATCCTTAGCGTCAGACCCCTGCCTTTCCCCAACGAGAACCCCCTTTTCAAACACCTTTCATCTCTTAGAAGAGAGGTCGTGTTGAAGAGAAAGGAATCGACTGACATGCCGGCTATCATCCCAATCGTCTACATGCAAAGGGACTTTTAAGATCTTTGTGGGCGAAGATATCACCTGCCTGGGATGTAAGAGACATGGACATATTAAATCCAAATGTCCTTTCAACCCAGAAATCAGAAATAATATCTCAAGAACTTACCCAGAAGCAATCAACCCCACAGCCCTGCCCGTTATACCAGGCCCATCAAGAGAAACTTTCGCATTGAACATCACCACAAAGAATGAAAATCATGATGATGAAACATCTAGCATATGCTCTATAAGATCTATGGACTCCACCCAGCTCCAAAAAGAGTTGATGGAATGTGAAGAAGGAGAAGATCCGGAAACAGAGAAAATAATTGCCACGATCTACAAGAGGGCTGGTACCTCGAGGGCAGCTAAAGTCCAAAAGCAACTAATGCTACATCCTGACCTGGAGACCAAGATCTCCTGCTACCTCGAGAGGCAGAAGATATCAAATCCAAAACTTACAATGACCTTAAAACCGACCAGAGGAGAGCCCTTAACAACAAAATTGGAAAGATGAGGCAAATTCTAAATGTGCTTGGAAACTTATCTACTGGACATGACGAAATACCATCAACGAAGAAAGACCGCGTAAGGCGTCTCAAGAAGACAACCTTGACCAACGAGGGACAAAGAAATTAGGAAAAAAAAACAAAGACTACCCCCCCAGGAGCGAAGACGACCATTCCGCCATACTATGACATGGAAACTGATGAAGAGAATAATACCAATAAGTCAACGACATCTATACAATCTTTTGACACCGAGAATGACACATATAAAAACATCATCGAGTTCATATATTGCTCAGATGATCGCATCAAAACCATCAGAGAGATGAAACGAATGAATCACAACCTAGACCACCAAATACAGATCTACGCCGAGACACTCAGTGAAAAAAGGAAAAATCTCGAAGACCCCAACTGCGACCTGAAAACAATCTATGACAAAAAGATAAGCGAAGCAGAATGGATACTAGAAAAGTGGGACGAACAGAAAGACATTTCGAAGGAGTTTTTCGCGAATATTATGGCCACACTTCATCCTGGGAATTAACTACCTCACGCTTGTATTTGCCTTTGACTAAATAAAGTACCGTTTTTGTATATATATATATACATATATATATGTTGTGTTAGAATTTTTTTGTGTTTTGTTGTTGAAAAGAAGTGCAGTCGTGGAAAAGTAAAGATAATTATTTACCTTTCAAGTAGATTTTATTTTGAATTACTTGAAGTAAAAATACACATAAAATTATTTATCACAGCAATATAGAATTTATAGAATGAATTCTATAATCGTGATTTAAAAAAAGGTAGGGTTAACTATACATATTTACAACAATAATAATTAAAGTGGTATGTTTTGAATCTATGGTCAAAAATATATAACAGTCAATGAATGAAAATGAAATATATGTTTAAAAAAAATAAAATATTTGTATTTTGGATTATATATATATATATATATATATATGGAAGCAATGGTCGCCTCTCCCGTCAAAAAAAAGGTCAGAATCTGACGCCATCTATTGACCGTCGCCGCAACTAGCGGCATCGGGTCGGTGACAAAGCCACAACACCAACTTTGGCAAACTGATAAGCGTCCACCTAGAGACCATGGTTTCGAGCTAATGGCCCTCGTCAGTCTAGGGCGGACTTTATTCCATGAGATCCACACGGGATCTAATGGAATCTTCACAAGCTACCAAAGATGTGTTTTGCTGGCAATGTGGCTGGGCCTAATTTCCTCCCGGAAAATTTTCCATCTATGTTTTGCCAATAGATTTGGCCTAGCCACATTGCCAGCAAAACACCTCTTTGGTAGATTGTGAGGATTCCATTAGATCCCGTGTGGATCTCATGGATTAAAGTCCGCCCAAGACTGACGAGGGCCATTAGCCCGAAACCATGGTCTCTAGGTGGACGCTTATCAGTTTGCCAAAGTTGGTGTTGTGGCTTTGTCACCGACCCGATGCCGCTAGTTGCGGCGACGGTCAATAGATGGCGTCAGATTCTGACGTTTATTTTGACGGGAGAGGCGAACATTGCTTCCATGGATTAATTTCCTCCCGCCAAATTTTCCATCTATGTTTTGCCAATAGATTTGGCCCAGCCACATTGCCAGCAAAACACCTCTTTGGTAGATTGTGAGGATTCCATTAGATCCCGTGTGGATCTCATGGAATAAAGTCCGCCCTAGACTGACGAGGACCATTAGCCCGAAACCATGGTCTCTAGGTGGACGCTTATCAGTTTGCCAAAGTTGGTGTTGTGGCTTTGTCACCGACCCGATGCCGCTAGTTGCGGCGAAGTTCAATAGCTGGCGTCAGATTCTGACGTTTATTTTGACGGGAGAGGCGACCATTGCTTCCATGGATTAATTTCCTCCCGGCAAATTTTCCATCTATGTTTTGCCAATAGATTTGGCCCAGCCACATTGCCAGCAAAACACCTCTTTGGTAGATTGTGAGGATTCCATTAGATCCCGTGTGGATCTCATGGAATAAAGTCCGCCCTAGACTGACGAGGGCCATTAGCCCGAAACCATGGTCTCTAGGTGGACGCTTATCAGTTTGCCAAAGTTGGTGTTGTGGCTTTGTCACCGACCCGATGCCGCTAGTTGCGGCGACGGTCAATAGATGGCGTCAGATTCTGACATTTATTTTGACGGGAGAGGCGACCATTGCTTCATGGATTAATTTCCTCCCGGCAAATTTTCCATCTATTTATTTATATATATATGGAGGAATATCATATATAAAAGCCAAGGTCGCCCCTTCCGTCAAAATAGACGTCAAAACTAGACGCCATCTAATGACCGTAACCGCAAACTAGCGGCCTCGGGTAGATGACAAAGCCATAACACCGGCTTTGGCAAACTGAGTGAGAAACGTCCGCCTAGAGACCATGGTTTCGTTTTAAGGCTCTCGTCAGTCCAGAGCAGACTTTATTTAATGATATCTAAAAGAGATCAAATAAACAAAGAGTTTTTAGTTGGCCGAGTGGCTAGGCCACAAATCTAAAACCATAAAATAGATTAAGTTTTGATAGGAAGAAATTGACCACTTATTTTTAGGGTTTATTTTAACGGAAAAGGAGACCTTTATTTTTTGCATCAATTTCCCCCCCCCCTTTAATATATATATATATGTCGTAGCTGTCGTGGTCTAATGGAAGGGCGCGACCGTTGTGCATGTATGCGTCAAAAAAAAACTTGTTCGACACTCGTGAGCGCGCGCGCACGCGGCGGAGGCGTGGGCTTCGCCCGCGCGCGCAGGCTCCCAGATTTATTTTGTACAGATTTATAAATGGATGAATTTGTATTTACAATTTAACATAATAATTATGGTGAAAATAAATTATACATTTTGGGCATTATATATAAATGATGATATATATATATAATCGAATGTCTGTCTGTAATCTATAGATTCAAAAACCATACATCCAATCGCCGTGAAATATTGGGATATTATTAGTTAAATCCCCGGGAAGGTTTTTGAAAAATAATATCTTGAATATTCTTAGAGTCGCCATTGCGACGATGATAACAAGTTTTTTATCTATAAGTTTTATTATCACTAAGTTTATTATCTTAAAGATTATTTATCAAAAGTAAAATTATCTAAGGATGACACGGCAATTTATTTGAGACAAGAATAATGATACAATTCCAAGGCGAAGATACTATTCCTTTAACTTCCAATTACCGAGGGAACCATTTAATATTGATTTTATTCAACTTATCGAGTATTTTTCAAGGTACCGGGAAAAACTGTTCACTAGATAAAACGATAATTTTGTAATGTAGAAAATTAGGAAAGACAAAATTCAGGATGACACGGCACACAGGGACCGGGAAAAAATGTTCACTTTATCGAGAGATTCAAATTTACGAGTTTCAAATTAACAAAATATATCTTCTTTTTTTTTATTAGTTCATAGAGAATTGTTTTAACAAATGTTCGTTAGACAAACCTTTACTCGGGTAAAACCTCGGGCGAAGCCGGGTACATCCGCTAGTATATATATATATAAATCATAAAAGGCATATCTTGAGACCACGAGCATATATATTTTTTATTTTAATATCAACCTGACCTTTATTATTATTTTTTTTTTCACACACACACGCACATATACATATATATACTAAAATAGACACCACTCCCTTTAATTATGGCTTTAGAATATTGCATTATGTTTATCACCCCGGTAAATGGGAAATACGGTCCAGAACCTTGAGTTACGAATATGATTCTATCTTTGGGTTCTATGATGGGAACTCGTTCGATAAAGGAAATTAATACGAGTGATGAAAATATAAGAATCACGAACCCACTCAACATCCAACTGATGTGAAAACATTTATTCAAAACATCTATATAATATATAAACATTATAATTTATTTAATCACACACACATTACTTTTCAAAATATAAGGGAAAATAACAATAATAAGGTTATATGGAAAATAAATAGGTGCTTCGTAAAACTGAATACAAGTTGCTATCCTAGAGGCATTTACAAAATTCAAACAAATTTCTCGAAAATTATCATATTTCGAAAATTCACACTTGTGGAATTAACAAAAATATATTACCATTTGTTAAACAAAAATAACTTCAACACAAATTAACGCTTTTTTTGTTATATTTCTAAAATGTGTAAAAAGAGTATATGAATTAAATAGTTTATAAACTTTCAACACACAGTTTTTACCGTTAACAGCACATTTTAAAAAATGTGCTAAATATAAAAGTTGTAGTGTTCAGGATTAAGAAATTGAGTTTGCACAAAAAAAAAATCGACTGTCCTCTGAAGGTGTACTCACCTGTGATCATGATTCCAGTGAAATGGTGGGAATCCGGGTCAAGGTGATATAAGTAGCAGATGTCAATTCTTTGTAACTATATTCACACCCTATTGCTTCAAATTATCTAACAATTCATAGATATATTGCTTTTATATCATTGCCACTACGTATACGAGTAAATTAGAAAACACAAAGGTCAGGTGGTATGATTTGGCAATTTATATGCTTATAATGCAGAAAAAAAATAATATTTCAGTAATATGTTTATATAATAACAAATACTCTGCTACAATATTGTGACATAATATTTATAATATATTGATAATATTTATTATTATTTTTTAGAAGGGAATATATATATATATATTTATCATTAATTAACTCCTTAATTATTCTTATATGCCAAGAGATTGAGATGATAAAGAGTTAGTTTGCAATTAATGATCTATTTGAGCTCTGTAACTCACATTTGTATATTAAAAATAAAGAAGGCATACCTCCTGACCACGAGAACATGTGCTTTTTAGATGGCAGAGCACCATCTAGTGGTACAGAAATCAACTAAACATTGATTTAGCCTTTTCCTGATATTGGCCAACCCATTTTTTTTTTTTATAAATCGAGATTGAATCAATATCTTGATTTATCAAGAAAATGGGTTGGCCAAATATCAGGGAACAGGCTAAATCAATGTTTAGTTGATTTCTGTTCCACTAGATGGTGCTCTGCCATCTAAAAAGCACATGTTCTCGTGGGTAGGATATGCCTTCTTTTTTTTTAATATCAACACCTGACTTTTTTATGTTTTTTTTAAATTATTTTTACACACATTTATATATATTCAATCAGAAATACTTAATACCTCAAGTTATATTTGAGTGTAAAACATATATTTGATATTTTCACATAGTTGTCTCCAGAGCAGGCAGACCACATATCTGTTAACTTTCAGCCTTCTGGTCACCACAGTCTGGGATTAACCTGCTTCCATTCTCCATCTTATTGCTTCGAATTGAAGATTGAATCTACCTATGAATTTTATATTTTTTTAAATCGTAACCAAGAAAAAAAATCATAATTTTTGTGGGTCGGTGTTTTAAAAGAAGAGAAAAATAAGTGATTATATAGATACTAGACGAATGGCCCGGGCAAAGCCCGGGTTTTACCCGAGTGCGTATATATTTTAAAAACGTTTTAATTCAAATACTATTCGTTACAATTATAAATTGGCGCCATGGATGTCACTCTTGTGACACGTCCCGTTCCAAACTGTGTGTTTTTAAAATGTTTTAATTAAAATACTATTCGTTACAATTATAAATTGGCGCCGTGGATGTCTCTCTTGTGAAACGTCCCGCCCCAAACTGTGTGTGTCTTGAAAATATAAAAATAAAAATGTGAATTTTCATAAAGATTTCATCATGTCGATTTTTTTTTTGCATTTCACCTACTAAATCGATAGAGATAATTACATTTGCAACATGAACTTAGGTATATTGACTAAATAGAAAACTGCATAGTAATAAAGATCATTTTTTAAAGGCACCATATCGTTTTTTTTTTCAATAAAATCGAAACAAAAATTAACCATAAATAACGATAATTGCCTTAAAAAGAAATTGCCTTAAAAAAAAAGAAACATTCGCGGTGATTTTGTCTTGCATTCGTTTATACAATTATTATATACGAATGACCCGGGCAACGCCCGGATTTTACCCGATTAAATGCTTTTATTCAAATACTATTCGTTACAATTATAAATTGGCGCCGTGGATGTCATTCTTGTATAATATATAAATGAGTTAACACAAAGCAATAACGCGCCATCTATACATATAAAATAAAAGGATTTAAAAGCGCGAATGTTTCTTTTAATGTTTCTTATAAGATTCCATCCTTCAGTGTAGCACATAAAAGCAGAATGATCCAATACAGTATTAGAGCTCTGAGAAGCGGTCTGGTGGATTATATTGGCGAAACCGCTGGGAGGGTTCACCACTGATGAGCCAAGCCCTCCCAATATATTTTTTCATCGCAGTAAGGACAGTAGAAGTTCGTTTTATGTATAAAAGAAACATTCGCGCTTTTGAATCCTTTTATTTTATATATAAATGAGTTTTAAAAATTGATAAAAAAAAAAAGCATCGGCCGGGAATCGAACCCGGGCCGCCCGCGTGGCAGGCGAGCATTCTACCACTGAACCACCGATGGTTTTGAAAATTCCCATCCGTGAGCTTCAGACAAACAAACAAACAGAATAAGGCAAATATATAAGTAGATACGAATGACCCGGGCAACGCCCGGGTTTTACCCGATTAAATGCTTTTATTCAAATACTATTCATTACAATTATAAATTGGCGCCGTGGATGTCATTCTTGTATAATATATAAATGAGTTTTAAAAATTGTAAAAAAAATGCATCGGCCGGGAATCGAACCCGGGCCGCCCGCGTGGCAGGCGAGCATTCTACCACTGAACCACCGATGGTTATGAAAAATCCCATCCGTGAGCTTCAGACAGACAAACAGACAGAATAAGGCAAATATATAAGTAGATATGTCTAATTTTAAGTATACATATTGAGGATATAAGAACAACCGCACACACAGCAGTATAAACAATGGCAGTTAAAAAGTATAAACAAGGAAGAAGACTGACTGGTCCATTCCCATTGGTCAGTTTATTTTTATGTAGCGCCTCCAAGCTGCGGCTTCGTCCACCCTTCTCTCTATGAAAAAATAACCATATCTATATATTATTATATTTTAAGTAAGTTTTTAAAATTTCTATATTTATTGTTTCAAAATGAGCTCTGATCTCTATGCTCTGAATAAAATAAATATATTTTATTCAAATGGGTCGGGTAGTTGGCGTTCTGCGCTCCAGGAACCTGGGTTATATCTATAAAATGGATTATTTTCTATATGTGACCTAATTTTAAAAATATTCCAACTTATAAAAAATTCCCACTTATAAAAAATTTAGAAAAAATTCTGAAATAGTCAAATTGATATAAAACAATTTTATATGAACTAAAAAATGAAAGGGTATGGTGGCAGATGTCATTATATATGTTTTGATAATTGATTTCGAAAAATTACAAACAAAAAAAAATCAAAAAAATAATATTCATCATTAATTTTTAATATGTTTATATTAAAAAGGGCGTACCTGGATCTGTAAAGAAAAAACTTTTTTTTTTCGCAAAAATTATTTCGAGAGATTGCTTCCTCTTTATCAATTTATTGCACAGTAAACTTAATTTACAAACTATTGTAGATATATATGAATTATATATATATATACAGGGTGTACCAGGTAAATTGGGACTAACTTTGACAGTCCATAAAACAAAAACTACTTGAGATTAAAAACTTGTTTTTTTTTCATTACGTAGCCATATTCATGTAAAATGCAACAGTACATGTGTGCGCAGTGTAGTGATGAAGAGTAACCGAGAATTTGAAAATCGAGCTGCCATCATCGTTGCTCTGCGCGCCGGAAGGAGCCCCAAAGAGATAGTGGATTTTCTTAAGTTGCCCAAAACCAATATTTATCGTGTCAAGAAGCAGTTTGATGAGGCCGACAGTAACAAAGAGGGGATAGCTACAAGGAAAAAGCACTCGCGTCGATCGGACAGGGTAAGAGGCGAAGAATTTGTCAAAAATGTCAAGGAGAAGATTGATGGAAACCCTGGGAAGAGCATGAGGGCCATAGCCAAGGAAATGGACGTTGGCTCTATGACAATTGTCAGAACTATCCATGAGGGCCTTGGTCTCAAGTCTTATGCCCTTCGGAAAGGTCAGTTGCTGACTGAGAATATGAAGAATAACAGAAAAGGAAAGGCTGCTGCCCTCCTCAACAACCTGAAACACGACTCTTTTGGCATGCTAAGGTTCTTCTCTGACGAAAAGAACTTTGACGTGGACCAAAAGGTAAAACCCAGGAATGATCGCTGGATCCGTAAAGACCCCTCAGAGATACCTGTCGTGATGCACACGAAATTTCCTGCCTCCGTAATGGTCCTTGGCGTTATCAGCAGTGAAGGTGATGTCATGCCTCCCCATTTCTTTGAGAAGGGCCTTAGGATGAACGCTGACACCTACATCAATGTTCTGGAGACCGTTGTGAAGCCTTGGATGGACATGGTGGCCGCAGGAAGGAAGTATGTCTTCCAACAGGACTCAGCTCCAGCCCATAAGGCAAAAAAGACACAATCGTGGCTGACACTTAACGTCCCTAGTCACTGGGGTCCTGATATTTGGCCCCCTAATTCTCCAGATTGCAATCCCCTCGACTACTATGTATGGGACGTTGTTGAGAGAGATGTCAACAAAGCTCCTCATACCACCATTCAGTCTGTCAAGAAAGCAGTTCACACGGTGATGACCCAAATGGACAAGGTCATCGTCGCCAAGGCCTGTGCTTCATTCCGCACTCGCCTCGAGACTGTTGTAGCTAATAATGGAAACTACATTGAATAAATAAAAACTATATCCTTTTATCTACTACTGTGTCAAATTTCTTTCGGATATTTTAATTTTTACTTGCAAAAAATTTCAGTTATTAATTATAAATATATGAATTTGTAAATTAAGTTTACTGTGCAATAAATTGATAAAGTGGGAGCAATCTATCGCGATATTAAAAAAAAAAGTTTTTATTTACAGATTCAGGTACGCCCTTTTATATAAACTTATTTAATGGATCGCCTTTTGACTCAAACTTATCAATAAGTTTAAAATATTGAGACGTTACAAAAAACAATTTTCAATTGTACATAAATTCCTTTAAAATGTTACTTTAATTTTTCATATGTTTATTTTCAATTTATTTTTCTCATTTATCAAAAGTCAATGATGTACATACTAAATTAGTAAAAACTCAATAAAAACGATATGTAAAAATACACATAAACAAATGGCTTGTAAAAGAAAGCAGCAATAAATGAGTTTAGGCAAAATGTCTATTTCATTAACAAACATTTCACTTTTAAAATAATAAACTTTAAAAATAAAGTTTTACTAAACTAAAATTAGCGTTTTAAAAAATAAAAACGTGGCAATATATTTGTAAAACATACTGCCACGCATACTTTATTTTCAGATTTATTAAGATAAACTTCAATAAGCCTTAGAATTGTTTGGCGTTCTAGACCTGTTTATAGAATAGGATTGCTTGTACCTTTCTCCACCCAAACCACTGAATAAACCGATGGATATTTTAATGTAGGGAGTTGAATATAGAAGCTTCAAATATAAGCTATTCGAAGACCAAAATTAGATAAAAACTCTCTTGCATATTTTCGAATACAATTATGTTTGATCAAGGTCTTCTCTTTGGTTTATATAAATTATACAAGGCCGCAGTCACCGTTCGGAGGAGATGAATAGATTCGCCAAATGTCGTGGTCAATTAATATGAGGAAAGCGAAGACTTAAAACGCGACTGATTCCACACTCGCCTTTTCAGTGATACGCTAACCTATGCACAGTGGATTCTGTGCCCACTGCACATGCGTCGGACCTGGAGGCTGTTGGGCTCTGCGCTACCTGGAGTATAGGAGTTCCATCTATGCTTCCTTCCTGTGGTGAATCTGTATAAGACCGGTGGTCTTAATAAAACTGTATGTGTGTGTATATATTTTCGAATTATGTGATATTATAAGAATTATTATATACTACCTCGAGATGACCCAGCTACTCTCAGCTTTTCCCCTGAATGGTGAATTGTTGCCCGGCAAATATTGCTTTAACAAATTTTATTTTTATTAATATTATATTAGTATCACTCTCTTCTCTAAGTAGTAGTCCGATTAATATATCATTTTTAGTATCATCATAATTTTTTTTTTCAAATTTTTAAAATTCAAGTTATATTTCACCTTACCTTGATAATAACGAAAATATCTTTATTTACGGAGCTGCTAACCAAAATGAATGATTTTTGAATGATAATATGAAAAACGATCATAATGAATAATATTTTAAGAGTATTCTTCGTTGGATAAACATTCACTCTGTGAAAACCCAAGTGGAGCCAGGTCATTATATATATTTGTAAAAATTTATCAGTATTTTATTAGAAATGATGAAAAAATAGAAATTGTACACCGATTCTCTACAGATGAAAACTATTTGGATTTAGTTTTACATTTATTTCTGTGAATTTCTCGATATTATACGTATTATATAATTTTTATATAAAACTAGGCGAATGACCCGGCTTCGCCCGAGAAATCCCTTGGGTGCAATTTCCTTCATACTAAAAGTATATCAATAATAAATATTAGAAGTGCCATAGAATTGCAATACAGAAGTAACACATAAACTACAGGAAAAAAGTGTGTGTGATGGTAAAAATTGTATTATATTAGTGTTTAGGTATTTTATTTAATTAATATAGTTGACTAGACGAATGACCCGGGCAACGCCCGGGTTTTACCCGATTAAATGGTTTTATTCAAATGCTATTCGTTACAATTATATAAATAATATATATATAAATAAGACGAATGACCCGGGCAACGCCCGGGTTTACACGATTAAATGTAATACTCAAACACATAAAACATAGCAAAATATAGCAAGAGCAGTTATTTTAAACGCTGAATTAGATCAGTTATAGCACGGCGGCGGTGGGGCCCGTTGGCTCACGGCATTCACGCGACTTCCCTGTGCGCGCATGGCTGTCGCGAGGGCCCACGCGACCGCCCGCCATTTCCGCCGCACAGGGAGGTCACGTGCACGCCGGCAGCCAATCGTCGCGCGCCGCCGTCGACGCCTGAGTGTTCTAGAAGGCGCTGCTCGTGAGCTAAGTTGAATAATTTGAATATATAGTTTTAATAAATGATTTATATATTTTTAAAATAGCCTATCGTCATCCCCGTTATTTTTTACCTATGTATGGAAATTTTGGTTTGAATTAGTGAACCACTGCAAATTTGTATACCGGACATACCAACAGACCAACATACAAACATTCATTTTTATATATATAGATATAATAATATATATTTATCTACTTTATCTACTTATATAATTGCCTTATTCTGTCTGTGTGAAGTTCACGGATGGATTTTGGTCATCAACGCGCGCATCATCATTATGATTATTATCATTATCTAATGATAATTATTATTAATCTACTTATATAATTGCCTTATTCTGTCTGTGTGAAGTTCACGGATAGATTTTGGACAGAATGGATAAAATAAAATAAAAAGTGTCAAGGGATGGGAATCGAACCCACGACCTTCCGCTTACTGGGCAGATGCCATGACCACTAGGCTGCCCTGGACATATTTTTCCGTTCATAAATTAAATATTAAAACTATATATTCAAATTATTCTACTAAGCTCACGGACAGCGCCCTCTATCAAGGTTATAAATACGTTTAAAATCGAAATCTTTTCAAAATTTTATTAATAATAGTTCGCTTACTAATTAGAATACTTGATTTAAATCGAAATATTTATAGACGCTCGCTCGATTTGAAGATTTATATCGTAACTAATATGACTGTAAAGTTTGGAGCGGGACGTTTCACAAGAGTGACATCCACGGCGCCAATTTATAATTGTAATGAATAGTGTTTGAATGAAACATTTAATCAGGTAAACCCGGGCGTTGCCCGGGTCATTCGTCTAGTATTATATAAATAGAGATAAATGAGTTTTTAAAATTGTAAAAAAAAATGCATCGGCCGGGAATCGAACCCGGGCCGCCCGCGTAGCAGGCGAGCATTCTACCACTGAACCACCGATGCTTTAAAAAATGGCCATATTTAGGTATTCATTCCATTCCTGATTAGTCCGCGTAAAAAAAAGTTCTTCAAATGAAAAAAGAAATAGCCAAAAATACTAATCAAAATGCAGCCGAAAATTTTCCTCAGGTTTATAAAAAGCGACATGCAAAATTTGGTACCAATTGGTTCAATAGTTTTTGAGTTTATCGCGAAACAGACAATGACTTTTATATATATAGAGATATAGTATTATTATTAATAATAATTTGTATATAAAAATAGTATATATATATATATATATATATATATATATGTGTAGTATATTTTGAGCTAGTTAGATCACAACCTTCTTATAATATTTATAATAACCCCATACCTATATGAAAATGTGTATCGAACTCGTAACAAAATGACAAATAAAATAAAGAGGCAAAGGTAGACCAGACGACGACAAAGACCAGACGAACAGGTGTTTATGATAATGAGTTCAATTACCCCGTCAACAGGTGGCCAGACGTAATAAACAACCCTGCGCCTGACAGGTGGCGTGATTTTATGGGAGCCAATCAGAACTCGCCGCCATCTGCGAGCGTCTCATATAAAAGCCCCCTAAGATTGGGACAAAGGCAGTTGCAGGTTGTTTTCAGAGCGACGCCGTTATACGGTCGGGTCTCTCACCCCTATCCGCGATGTAGGCATCCGCGGCGTCCGTGGTTCGACTTGCCTTCGTCCATGGTCTACCTCTACCTTCTTGGAGTTACCATCTAGACCTGCCTCTGTCTCTTGCTGTCCCAGTGCGGGAATCCCATCACGCACCCACTACCACGACTGCCCAGTACATTCCACATCGGGATTACTACAGAACCCGTTAAAGTCGACAGGATAACTGAGGACAGCAGCATGCAGAGGATGACGGAGGTCGAAGACGACTACGTCGCGGATGCCCTCACCAACATGCAACCCCACTGCGAAGACCAAGTCTCCTGACTGAACAATCCTCAAAACTGTGAGTTTTTAAAAACAACTTGATTCTCCATAAATTTAATGTTTATTTTCACTGCAATCATTTTAAATCAAATTTTGCAATTTTTATAACATTTCAATTCAAATTTTAAATCTTGTACACCCTCATTTATCAATTTTTACCTTATTTTAAGCAACTTTTAAATTTTAATTCATTACTTTCAATTTTAAGTAAAAAAATCATTATATTTTAATTACTCGAATCATATTTTCTAAACTTATTTGTGTGCTTTTTTTTAATATCTTATTTATAGCCATAATATCAATAATTAAAATTATTACGCTCTTTATTTTTGACCTATTACTATTTCAATTGATATTTCTCAATATTTAAAAGTTTTAAAAACTAGTCCTAGATTTGTATTTTTATAAATATCAATTTTAAATTATCTCATCTCAAAATGTGCGTCCCATTTTTCCCACAATTATAAATACAACTATAAATGTAATATGCGAAAACTAAATAACATACCATAAAATTTCCATATCCTATTGCATTTCATTCCTGCCTGTGTTAAATTGTTATTTACGTATTAAATACATTTTTATTTAGCACTTCTACATTGTTCACATCAATTTTAATTCCTCTCGCATATCCCATATCCCATTAACACATTTCACATAATCATAACACATTTATTTATACAATAGTTAATTAATTAATTCTTTTATATCCTACCTTTTCCCAATTATTCACACCCACGATTTCAATATTACAGATTAAATTTAATATCCTTCTAACAGCGGAACCTGCCAGATTAAAACGGATAGGAAAATTATATAAAATCCATTTTATAGCAAATCTTATTTTTATAATGTTATAGGATAGTTTATCGTTTTGTCAACCCCTTTTAAAAATTAGGTCCCCACCATCTCTAAAATCGATCCTGTACATGAGACCAAAGGAGACGCCATCTTGGCCTCCGTAAATGGACAATTAAATCCCCAAAACGGCGTCCATCGCAACGACAATATCTTCATTCCAACGATAAACAACTCAAGGACGCACTGAACTCCCCCCTAATTGTTTTTTTTTTCTTCTACTTCGTCTTTCCCTCCCTACTTCTAAAGGGGTGGAATGACCTTTGTACCCACCATTAGCAGCCTGTCAATCAATCAATTATAGGACCACATTGCCTCCCCGTAAGCCAAATTAGAAATACATCATTAATCTTGCACCTACAACTAGTAACTAGTAACTAGTAACTAGAAACTGTAAATATGTTCCCTTTTTTCAGGAACGAATATTTTTGTTTTCTTTTAACTTTTCTCTCATTTATTTTGTAAATAGACTTACAGTTTTACTAGTTTTGTGGTGTGGACTTTGTTTTTTAACTTACAGATGTAGATAAAACATTTCAATATTAATCGATAATATCATTTTGTTTATTAACCATCAAAATTAATGCCATCAATTACCAATCAACCCTTTATATATTATTACCTTTAATATTTTATTTTCTTTTTTCATCATGTTTAGGTTTAGAATGTTACAACTTCAACTATTTTAGGCACTATTTTAAAAAACCTACACCTAACAATATTTATAATATTTCTTAAACATATAAAACATTTATCATTTTATTTTTCTTAATAGATTTTCAAAATGTTATTTTTGACGCTTCCCTTACAACCGCTAACTCTATCACATGAACCTTTCCTCCCAACTTTTTACACCCATCAAGAGATTATTGTTCGTCAGCCATTTTCTTTTTTTTTATTGATTAAACTAACTAGAAGACCCTTCCTCGCTGTACATTTCCCAACAGTGAGCTCAGGAGACCCAGTTAGTTTTTTTTTCTCTCATCGTCCGGCTCATCATTTTTTCATCTTTCAACTTTTTTTTTCACCACACAAGCCGGACACAATCAAAATTGACAGCAATAATTCTCTTACATCCACCTCTCCTTTTCCGCATCCTTCAAACCTCCAACCTTCCAAGGGATTCAAGTTCGCCGAACATTTTTTTTTTCATTGATTAATCCGACTGGAACAATCCTTCCTCGCTATACCATTCCAATAATGAGTTCAGGATATCCAGCGCGATCTTTTTATTTTTTTTTCTCATCGCCCGACGCATCATATCAATTCATCATTTTTTCAACTTTTCACTTTTTTTCACAATTCAACCGGGCACAATCATTATGGACAACAGGGATCCCTCTTACCTCTACCTCCCCCTTTTACCTCCATTAATCTTCCCACCTCTTTTCGCTGTCTGAGCTAATGATGCAGACGGAATATCTTAGGCCTTCTGTTAATGAAAACAATGCCTCACTTAAACAAGTTCGCATTGCATTGCAGAATGCTTGGGATACTACTTTGCAGAGACATGCTCAGATACCCCCTTTCCCCTTTTCAACCTTAGCGTCACATTATACGTTCAGTTAATAAACTAACTTCATTTTTTTTCTCCTCTCATCTTTAATGCCATAAGATATTATTTTCCTTGTACGATTCATTTTACAATATTTACCATTTTGTATTATTTACTTTCTCTTAATCTTTTATCATTCATTTTGTGTGTTTTTATTTTTATGACCTTAATTTTATTGATACACCACCATTACAACATCTTTCTCCTTTTAACTTGTAACTTCATAATAATTTTAACTAATTTGTATACAAATTATTTCTTTTATTTTATTTATTTATATTTATGCTTATGAGGTGATACAGCAACGTCTTTACAATAATAGAGGAGACAAAATGAATCAAATCTAGAAAAAAGAAGTGAGGACTTCTCGGTCATTAAAGTCTGAGAGGCAAGGCCTTCAGCCAGTTCAGGGCTTCCGGGGTGACAGAGTGGAGATTGGAGATTCCTCCTTTTATTTTTTATAATAGGTTTGTTAGGCTATCATTCATTACATGTCATTCCCCCAACCAAACCTTCATCACCGGGGACACATTCTGTAGTATATTTTGAGCTAGTTATATCACAACCTTCTTAAAATATTTATAATAACCCCATACCTATATAAAAATGTGTATCGAACTTGTAACAAAATGACAAATAAAATAAAGAGGTAAAGGTAGACCAGACGACTACAAAGACCAGACGAACAGGTGTTTATGATAATGAGTTCAATTACCCCGTCAACAGGTGGCCAGACGTATTAAACAACCCGGCGCCTGACAGGTGGCGTGACTTTATGGGAGCCAATCAGAACTCGCCGCCATCTGCGAGCGTCTCATATAAAAGCCCCCCAAGATTGGGACAAAGGCAGTTGCAGGTTGTTTTCAGAGAGACGCCGTTATACGGTCGGGTCTCTCACCCCTATCCGCGATGTAGGCATCCGCGGCGCCCGTGGTTTGACTTGCCTTCGTCCGTGGTCTACCTCTACCTTCTTGGAGTTACCATCTAGACCTGCCTCTGTCTCTTGCTGTCCCAGTGCGGGAATCCCATCACGCACCCACTACCACGACTGCCCAGAACATTCCACATCGGGATTACTACATATATATATATACAGGGTGTACCAGGTAAATTGGGACTAACTTTGACAGTCCATAAAACAAAAACTACTTGAGATTAAAAACTTGTTTTTTTTTTCATTACGTAGCCATATTCATGTAAAATGCAACAGTACATGTGTGCGCAGTGTAGTGATGAAGAGTAACCGAGAATTTGAAAATCGAGCTGCCATCATCGTTGCTCTGCGCGCCGGAAGGAGCCCCAAAGAGATAGTGGATTTTCTTAAGTTGCCCAAAACCACTATTTATCGTGTCAAGAAGCAGTTTGATGAGGCCGACAGTAACAAAGAGGGGATAGCTACAAGGAAAAAGCACTCGCGTCGATCGGACAGGGTAAGAGGCGAAGAATTTGTCAAAAATGTCAAGAAGAAGATTGATGGAAATCCTGGGAAGAGCATGAGGGCCATAGCCAAGGAAATGGACGTTGTCTCTATGACAATTGTCAGAACTATCCATGAGGACCTTGGTCTCAAGTCTTATGCCCTTCGGAAAGGTCAGTTGCTGACTGAGAATATGAAGAATAACAGAAAAGGAAAGGCTGCTGCCCTCCTCAGCAACCTGAAACACGACTCTTTTGGCATGCTAAGGTTCTTCTCTGACGAAAAGAACTTTGACGTGGACCAAAAGGTAAATCCCAGGAATGATCGCTGGATCTGTAAAGACCCCTCAGAGATACCTGTCGTGATGCACACGAAATTTCCTGCCTCCGTAATGGTCCTTGGCGTTATCAGCAGTGAAGGTGATGTCATGCCTCCCCATTTCTTTGAGAAGGGCCTTAGGATGAACGCTGACACCTACATCAATGTTCTGGAGACCGTTGTGAAGCCTTGGATGGACATGGTGGCCGCAGGAAGGAAGTATGTCTTCCAACAGGACTCAGCTCCAGCCCATAAGGCAAAAAAGACACAATCGTGGCTGACACTTAACGTCCCTAGTCACTGGGGTCCTGATATTTGGCCCCCTAATTCTCCAGATTGCAATCCCCTCGACTACTATGTATGGGGCGTTGTTGAGAGAGATGTCAACAAAGCTCCTCATACCACCATCCAGTCTGTCAAGAAAGCAGTTCACACGGTGATGACCCAAATGGACAAGGTCATCGTCGCCAAGGCCTGTGCTTCATTCCGCACTCGCCTCGAGACTGTTGTAGCTAATAATGGAAACTACATTGAATAAATAAAAACTATATCATTTTATCTACTACTGTGTCAAATTTCATTCGGATATTTTAATATTTACTTGCAAAAAATTTCAGTTAAAATACCATTGTTGAAATTCCCAATTTACCTGGTACACCCTGTATATATATATAGATATTTTTCGAGAAAACATCCACTCTCCACTGAATCGATTTTTATAAATATATTCATATATTAAAAAACGAAAGAAAAAAATAAAAGAAAAAAGATCAGGTGTTGAAATCAATATTAAAAATGGCATATCCTGACCAGGAGCACATGTGCTTTTCAGAAGGCAGAGCGCCATCTGGTGGAACAGAAATCAACTATTCATTGATTTAGCCTGTTCCCTGATATTTGGCCAACCCAATTTCTTGAAAAATCAAGAAAAGCCATCCACGAACGCGTTTCGCGCTTTTTGGCGCTCGTCAGCGTGGAGTAGGCTGAACCATTGCGACCAAAAAATAATTTTTGATCCCAATGGCTTCCTGAAAAACCAAGAAATGGGTATTTAAGGCCAAACTTGCGTAAATACGCTTAGCACATTAAAAAACGAAAGAAAAAAATAAAAGATAAAAAGTTCAGGTGTTGAAATCAATATTAAAAATGGCATATCCTGACCAGGAGCACATGTGCATTTCAGAAGGCAGAGCGCCATCTGGTGGAACAGAAATCAACTATTCATTGATTTAGCCTGTTCCCTGATATTTGGCCAACCCAATTTCTTGATAAATCAAGAAAAGCCATCCACGAACGCGTTTCGCGCTTTTTGGCGCTCGTCAGCGTGCAGCGTCTTGCGTACAATCATCTTCGTCAATGCAATCCATTTTTTAAAGAATCAATCAAGTTATCATTTATTTTATATTTGTATGCTATATGTCTTTGTTTTTCTATACCCCAGCACGCAAAAGAGAAAACATTCTCTACATATTACCGTGAACATGTCAGATCACATATTCCCAGTTTCAGAGAGGCATAGAAACACCAATGTGTACCAAAAGGGAAATGACCTAGTTACACACCACAGTTGTAACTTTTATTCCAAAGAGACAATTTTTGTTCCATTTTTCCCTACTTAACATTTATCTAATCATTAATAATCTTTAATTATATAATAACTTTGTATAAAATCTTGAATAATTATTTTTATTTTTATTTTTTTTTTACTTTTCAATTATATAATCAAATTTTTATTTATACGATAATAACAAGGCGAAGGAAGACGAGTATCTTTATTGGTGCATAAGAGCGAGCTTTCGGGAAAAATCCCTTCGACGGGCAAGATATAACGACACTGTGAGCGATATCGATGGCTGTAGCGAATATATACACATATTAATTTACATAAATATAGAAAAAAGCATGCAAATGAACAATTTAACTATTTGTAAAAAATTGAGAAGTAAAAATAAAAATAAAAATAAAGATGAAATAAAAATCCTATAGGGTAATAGAAGATATTTCATCTTTATTTTTATTTTTATTTTTACTTCTCAATTTTTTACAAATAGTTAAATTGTTCATTTGCATGCTTTTTTCTATATTTATGTAAATTAATATGTGTATATATTCGCTACAGCCATCGATATCGCTCACAGTGTCGTTATATCTTGCCCGTCGAAGGGATTTTTCCCGAAAGCTCGCTCTTATGCACCAATAAAGATACTCGTCTTCCTTCGCCTTGTTATTATCGTATAAGTTTACTCCAGGAAGAATCTTTCTACTATAATTCCAAATTTTTATTCTTCATGATATTATTTTAGTAAGACAAAACATTTAATCCTTTCAATAATCATTTTTTTTCAAATTCATTATTATATCTTTTATATTTTACTAATTCATTAATATATCTTTTATATTTTACTAATTCATTATTATATCTTTCATATAGTACATGTTTGATCTTATACACTTATACTTTTTTTTTTATCCGCAATCATATTTTTATCTTTTTATTCACTATATTTTTGTTTAAGTAACTTTATTATATGACAATGTTTATTTATCAGCAACTACCGGGCATACAACAATCGTTTTTCAATAATCCTACTTACTAATCACTTCCCTATACGTTTTGTCACTACCTCTTTCAGCCATTGCTTCGAACGATAGTATAAACGACAGCACTGCTTGACAATTTTTCTTTTGATTTCGTAATTCAACAAACTCTTTGAAAACACCGTTCCCCAGAAGTACAAGTCTCGACTTTTGGTCTGAACACGTTTCAAAAGTTTATTTCAATCATCCGCAGAGCACATCACCAACGCATGCACAAAGCGTTCACATTTTTCAATTTTCAATTTTTTTTTAGCTCTAGCGGACCACAATCAACCTTTGATTTCAAGTCAAGTCAGACCACCTACTGTCGCTCCAACAATTCTACTTATCGCATGGCTCTACCACCCCTTTCAATCATATTAAGTCTTTTTCTTCAACAACTTTTCAACCCAATAACCCTACAATTGTGACAAAGCACTGTAACCTTATACAGGATCGCAGGTGAAACATTGCCTAGGAAGACGCACAAGTCTATATCCTCGCTTTGCACCTGGATCTCAGTATTTGATTGTCTGTGCAACACTTACAATTGCATATTCTTCAACCCCTAACCCTTTCCAACGCCCGCCAACAATCTCTTAGAACATCATCATTATTTTTTTTAGCAAACAAAGGTTTTACCTACAGTTCTCTTTTATAATGAATATCATAACTTTTAAATTAAACATAAGTTTTATTTTTATAATTTTCAGATATAGCCAAATAAACATCTTGTTATAGCCCTTTTCCCTCACAGTTTTAATTAATTAAAATAAATTCTAATTACTTACCTGTGTTAGAGAGGCTTTACCCGCTTAAACCCGGATAAACCCTTTCACTCACGGGGCCCATCTATGATAATTTAAACCAATAACCCTATATTATGTAATACGTATAACAAGCTTGTCATGTTGTATATAGAACTAATTATAAACTACAACTAATTATACGCATAATTGACGTGTGTCCTTGTATCTCCAGATGTAATGTACTGAGGATGAATAAATAAAATATAATAGATTAAAAGCTAAGTTAAGAGCCAAAGAGAGAATCACAAGTGACTTCTAAAGATAGATTGGACCCCGACAGTCTGTCGCCAGTGTCCGGTGTCCATCGACACGTGCATGACCCAATTCTCTTAGTCAGAGCGGTCGTATAAAAAGGCCGCGTAGCAACAGCCAGTCCAGTTGAGTTCCAGTAAGTTCCCCATCTGCGTGTCGCCGGTTGTCACCAACTCATCGACGATGTAAAACAGTAAGAAAACTTCTCGATCTCCATCTTTGCTCTTGGCTCGCTTTTTATCTATTCAAGGAACTTTCTTTCAACTGTGTCTCTTCGTTTTGTGTGTGTGGACATTCCCCAGTTTTCCACTCTGCCTCGACCACGACTGCCTGTACCCTGTGAGAACTGTTAAAGATCCTACAAGGTGCAGAGAGGTACGGGAAAACTCTCCACCCCTGACTGTCCCTCGCGGTTACTACAGGTTTGACCCTCGGTTGCCACAACTTATAGCGAGAGTCGACGAGGTTCTACAACAGGCTTACCAAACACCAACACAATATTACAGCTAGTCGACAGGCTCTCAACGTATTATTACAGAGAGTCGACAGGATCTCAACACATTATTTCATATATATACAGGGTGATCCAAAAGTCCCGCACAACTTTAAAAATTAATAACTCCGCGAATATTTGCGCTAGAGCAATGCGGTAAACACCATTGTGTTCAGGATGCAATGGGATTTTTTATGGCAAATAATGAAAATTTCGAAATTGATTTTAGTTACAACTTTATTCGCTAGATGGCGCTCTACCAGAATCAGCTATTAAGCGGCCAAATTGTTTGATAAATTGAAAAATATAACTGAACGACACGTATTTTTCCTTTTTGAATACCAGGAAAGAACCCAAATAATATCAAATGATAAATAAATAAAACACCATTACGCCAAAAGTTAGAAGAAATGGTTAACGATTTTTAAATACAATCTGAGATATGTAAAATAGGTATATGCAAATTAAAACATGTAGCAAAAGATATTTATATTTTAGATGGAGTTCTGTGAAATAGAATGAATGTTTGAAAATAACTACTGATATCAATACACGATTTTTGAAATGTTAATATAGTACCAAAAATTATGATGGCACTACTAATAGGATTTCGTGCTATAAGGAATGTATAGTTTCTTGACTAATTGGCGACACTTGACTATTTAACTGGATATGTGTCATGATACAAAGATGAAATATAGAGGGGAGTGACAAAATATATTTGTCGTACTTTTTTCCAAATAGCCTATGGGTTTGTCAAATGTTATCATTGTTTATTATACTGTACATAATTTTGAAAATGTATCCCCTCAAAAAAAATCATTTTAAAATCGACCTTTTGCGTTTAAAAACGTGGTAGCAAAAACATTTTGTATTATTTTTTGCGCAAAATTTCTAAAGTTGGGGGGGATACAGAGAATATTCCTTATGCTATTTTTTCTAATGGGCGAAAAGCGATAAACTAAACATAAGGGTTAAAATTGTGTATACCAGTGTTATTCGAGAAGTTATAACACTTTGGCCTGCACGACATAATATAAGATGTGGGCAAATGATTAACAAAAAAATTACTGTTCACAGAAAAAAAAAAGGGTCAAGATGTGAGGACAGCATTTATTATTCCCATAACCCAAAACAAAGAGCTGCAAAATATAACACATGAGGTAACTGCCTTCTCTCTTGTATTAGGTCACAATCCTTGATCAATGTGGCGCCCTTCATTCTCAAACACCGCCTGCAGACGATAGATGACAGAATGGTCACAATTAAATAGTTGAAATTTATAAAACGTGCCATCTGATAGAAGCCTTCAACATGGCCAATGTGGTAGGCCGGCATCGATAAAAACGCGACTTAATGTACCCCCATAACCGAAATTGTAAGGCGTCAAGTCCGGTGATATTGGAGGCCACTGGTATATAAAGTGGCGACTTATCAACGAATTTCACCGAACGTATCCTTCAGCAATTGTTTGGCACCGCGGGAGATATGAGGAGGTCCTCCATCTTGCATGAATGTTATTTCGCTTAGTGCTTGTCTGTCCTGCAATATGAGAATAACCTTTTCTCTCAAAAGTTGAACATAACGTTTACCAATTACAAAAACGGTTTTAAAAGTTCTTCCATTGATATTTTCAAAGAAAATTGGCCCAAAAATAAAAGAAGAAGTGAACCCACATAAAAATGTAACTCTGTGCTGATGAAGTGGTATTTCTGTAAAGTTCCTAGGGGTTTCTGTTGCCAAAATGAGGCAGTTTTGAATGTTAAATTCTCCCTTTAGATAAAAGTGAGCATCATCTGTTCTTAGAACATTTGACTGCCAGTTTCCATCAATATCAATTTGCCTGAAAACCCATGCAGCGAATTCTTGACGCTTCTCAAAATCGCTGACTTTCAACTCGTGAAAACTTTGAATTTTGTTAGGGTATTTTTATAGAAAAATTCTAAATGTGTGCTCTCTCCAAACTGTTCCATACGAAATCCCCGTTTGTCGAGAAACTTGTCTAGCACTTACTTCTCCATACGTGGATAACGTTTCAATAGCTTCAGCATTCTGCAAAACCGTAACAGCCACTGACTTGCATGTCGATGGTCTTCCACTCCGAGGTTTTGTTTCCAGAGATCCAGTTTCCTCAAAACTTTTAATCAATCGCTTTAGAGAGTAGCAATTCATTGGTCCTTTACCGCTTCGAATACTTTTAAAGGAACGAAACGCTCGTAAAGCTTCAGTGGCAGATTCTGAATCACAATTAAAATAATTCACCAAGAGTGCTTTATCCTGTAGTGACGGCATTCCAGGGGGAAGGGGAGAAGTCCGACCACACCTCCTTGCGGTCCCCCCTGGACCCTTGGAATATTTGACCAAATTCTGGTTCGTTTTGAAGATGACTAACGTTGCAACGGCACCCATTTTTAAATGAAGAGCAAAACTGATATCTCCAGTAATGCTACCGCGTCCGGGGTAACCGCCGCGTCAGGAGCTGCAGCTCGAGCTCATGATGAGAAATCTACTACGAGGACACAATTCAATCTACTACAACTCAATATAAATGGTACCCAGAGGTAAATAAAGAGCTGACTTGTCTTCTCTGTGACAACAATGTACATATTACCTGTCTTCAGGAGACAAAATTGAATCAGAATCTGAGATTCAATATCAAAGATTACACAACACTACGAAAGGACAAACCGGGAAAATTCGGAGGAGGACTTGCCGTTTTGATTAAAACTCTAGAAATCAAATTTAAGGGTATCGCCTATAATCAGAGTAAGCCTAGAGAAAGCACGACAGAAGCTCAGGCAATAGAAATCTATCTTACAGATAAAACAATTCCAATCATAAATGTTTATGACCACGATAATACTAGCATCAATACAGGCCTGATAGAGACATTAAGTGAAGCGTCTTCGGATATCGCAATCATACTTGGTGATTTTAACGCCGAAAGACCAACTTGGGGATCACCTTTCCAGGATAACAAAGGTCAGCAGATTGAGGACATGCTAACCGACCTCGACCTTACACCGTTAAATAACGAAAATAACACCTATCTATCCAAGTCCACAGGCACAGAATCCGCAATAGACATCACAGCGATAAATTACAACATCGCACCCACAACACAATGGAAAATTCTGAAAAGTGCAATCAGTGACCACAGACCAATTTTGACAACCATAAAATTCAAAATTGAGAATTTCCAACAGAATAAAAGCTCACTGGAAAAAAATCACAGAAAAGCTTGAAGAACTGTGCAACGAAGAATTAAATCACAAAACGATTGACAAAAAATTGGAAAATTTCTTTTCGAACATATCCAAAGCTGTAAAAGTATCGATACCTAGAGGTAGACGTAAAGACCTGTGAATACTTTACTGGAAGGACCACAATATCGAGGCAATGATTGCAGAGAGAGACAAACTCAATCAACTTCTTAAAACAAATAAAACAGAAGAAATCATAAAGGAACTCATTGAAATTAGTCACAAAATAGAACAAAAAATTTGGATATTCAAACAAGAGAGAGAGAAAAATGGGCAGAATTCTGCGAAAAAAATGGATCCAAAAAAGGAAAGCCATCACTGGAATTTAATTAGTGTTATTAAACAATCAAAACCAACACTAATCCTCCATTACTCTAACCGATATGAATAGCGAGAACGAACAAACAGATGGCTGAAATAATTGCTGAAAATCTTTCAAGCACTTCCAGACTCAGCTATATGAATGAAGGCAGGACTCTAAAAAATAATGTAAACAGGTTAGTTAAACAAGCAAGAAATTACCATCAACAAGATATTTACTCGAGAGACTTCACACTGAATGAACTAAACTCATCAATAGGAAAGTTAAATCCAAGATGTCACCTGGAGATGCTCTAATCTTTGGTCAAATGATTAAACACTTTGGAGACGAAGCTAAAAATCAACTCCTACGAATACTGAAGATTTCATGGCAAACTGGTAAACTACCAAAGTATTGGAAGATATCAATTATAGTGCCAATACTGAAACCAAGCAAAGATGCCAAGGAATGCAAGAACTATCGGCCACTTGCTCTTACCAGCATACTTTATAAAATAACAGAATGAATTATCCACTCTAGGCTCATAGTCTGGCTCACTAACAATAATAAAATAAACTTCTACCAAACTGCCTAAAGATCCAGTCACTGTACAACTGATAAACTGTTCTACTTCTGTCAATCAATAAAAGATTTCTAGGAAAAACCGCCAAAGAAGACAACGGCCGTATTCCTGATATGACCTCAGATTTTGATCGAGTGTAGAAATTATTTGAAAGGCTGCACAACATCGGAGTAAGAGGAAAAGCCTTAATCTGGATTGCAGACTTCTTAAGGGAAAGAAGGATAAAGGTTCGGGTCAATGGAACATTTTCCAAGGACCGAAGAACATGGGCTGGTGTACCTCAGGGATCTGTGCTCAGTCCTCTACTCTTCTCGCTATATATTAACTGTTGTTTATGTAAATAGATGAATATTATTTGTATCATTTAAAGCCTCATTATGTAAAAATATATGTATATACAAATTGGGCATTTGTTGTTGGCAATGGTCAAGTTTGAGCTCTTGTACGTCTAATTACGACACAACAAAATTGGCGACGAGGATGCGCGATCTACAGAGCCAGCAAAAAGCTGAGGAAAACGGCGTCTATGCAAGTATAACAACTACATCTTTTAAACTATCTGGATCAAGAAAACAAAGGAGTAGAAAAGATAAGCATGACAAGTCCAAAGTTAATAGTACCTTTTAGATGCTATAGCCCAGTGGAGGACACTTCGATCTTTTTGTACAAAAATTTGAGGCTCTCTTTTTGGCATCTGAAGGAGGAGATTAACGTGCTGATTGTTACCTCGCTAACAGATTCTGAAACTTTGAAGCAGAGAAACGACATTTTCTTCCTGGACTAATGAAAGATCAACCCTATGATACTATCATTCAAAGAATTAAGCTGCATTTGGATCCAAAGAAGAAAGTGATACCACAGTGATGCAGATTTTTAAAGAGAATTCAACAGGAAGGAGAATCAATTTCGGAATATCTTAGAGAATTGAAACATTTAGCAATAAATTGTAATTTCGGCGATATGCTGGGAACCATGATGCGAGACCGTTTTGTGACTGGATTCAAGTTGGAAAGCCTGCAAAAGAAGCTACTACAAGAAAACGACGATGTCACCCTGGATAAAGTTTTGCAGTGGCGATCTCGTTCGAACTGGCGGAGATAAATACAAGAGAATTACAAGATAAATTAGTGGCCAAGATATCCCCTGTGAATGGAAAAGATAAAAGGGTGAGTACAATAATAGTATGGTGCAGCATAGGCCTTTCAGGCAAAGGGGAGAAATAATGTGTTATAGATGTGGTGAAAGACATTCACACGTGGCCTCTGTTTGCCCTCATAGAACAAAGACTTGTTTTAAAATGAAAAAAACTGGGTCATTTAAGTAGGATCTGCAAAGCTAGTAAAAAATGTGGGGATGTAAATTTGTACAAGAGGACTCTATATATTCTGTACAGGGCGAAACTGATGCCACAATAAATTTAACAGTAGATGATTATTCTTTGTGCTTTACAATAGATACAGGAAGTCCAGTTACGTTAATACCTAAAGATATTTATAAGATTTATTGGCAAGGTAAAAATGTATTTCCAACAAATTTAAGATTAAAATCCTTTTGTGGTAAATCAATAGAGATTATAGGTCAAAAGTGTTTTTGTAAAAGAAGACAACCAATATTTACGATTAATAGTTGTAAATGAAAAATCCAGGTAATTTTGTTAGAAAGAGAATGTGGCTTAAACAGTTAAAACTTGATTATTCTTGATTGTTTAGCATTAAAATTTTAATTATGAATCTAATAGAAATAGTTTGATTGATAGATATGCAGATTTGTTTAACAAAGATTTGGGCTGTCTAAAGGATGTTAAAATAAATTTTAATTTTAAAAAGGATGTGACTCCTGTGTTTTGTAAGGCCAGAAGTTTACCTTTCTCTCTAAAAAACAAAGTAGAGAATGAAATTGATCGTTTAGTGAATTCTTGCATTTTATAACCTATAGTTCATGCATATTGGACCGCTCCAATAGTACCAGTATTAAAAAAGGATGGTAGTGTAAGGAGATATGTGGTGATTTTAGATGTACAGCTAATAAAGCAATAGAATTAGATAGGTATCCCCTTTCATCGATCGATGAGATCTTTTCAAAATTATCTACAAGCACCGTACTTTCGACTCTAGACCTATCACAGGCTTACTTACATGTAATGTTAGCGGTAGAAGCCAAAGCTGTTTTTGGTATAAACACAACAAATGGGTTGTTTTCTTATAAAAGACTACCATATGACGTAGCGGTAGCACCAAATAAATTTCAGAGGATTATGGAAGGTCTATTTGCTGATTTGCCAGGTGTGGCCTGCTACATAGATGATATTTTGGTTGCAGGAAAAGACTTTGAAGATCATGAACAAAAGTTGGATCTATTGTTTAGATGATTGCCAGAAAAAGGTTTAAAGATAAACAGATATAATTGTAAATTTAAAAAGAAATCGGTGTAATATTTAGGGTTTAAAATGGATAAATATGGACTGCATCCCTTAGAAAATAAAAATAAAGCAGTGATAGAGACGCGTGAACCTAAAGAATGTTTTGCAATTAAGATCTTTCATAGGACTCAATTTATTATTATAGATTCATAAAAAATATAGCAAACATTTTAGCGCTATTCTATCAACTTTTGAATAAATATTGTAGATGGAATTGGACGAAAGAATATCAAATGTTATTTTAAAAATGTAAATCATTATTAATGGACTATGGACTAGGCGTAATTCTGAGTCATAGAAATTATAGAAAGGAAGAATGCCCTATGGCTTTTGCTTCTAGAACATTAACTGAAGCGGAAAAACTTTTATCTCAACTAGAAAAGAAAGCGTTGAGCATACCTTTGGCGTTGAGAAATTCAGACAATACTTACTGGGACGAAAATTTGAATTGGTCACAGACACCCGTTCCTATATTCATATATTTTCACCTCATAAACCAATTCCCATATGTGCATCATCCAGAATTAAAATATGGTCCTTAAAATTAGCTGCATTTAATTATACTGTGGAATTTCGAAAAACTAGTGATAATTCCAATGTTGACGCATTGTCACATCTTCCTTTAGAATCGAGTGTCAGGGAGTCTCTTGATGAAGACCAGGTACTTCTTCTCAGGAGGTTGAATGAGGTACCGTTCTCTTTTATGGAGGTGCATATGAGACGCCCCAAGATAAAATACTGTCTATAGTATTAAGGAATGTTAGAGAAGGCAACTGTGTGGAAATTCACAAGGGTGTACCGAGAGAAAACCCACTAGCTCCTCATTATAAGATCAATGAGGAATTAAGTTTGGAGTTTGGTTGTCTTCAATGGCGTGAAAGAGTGGTAATTCCCCAAAAATTAAGATCTTTAATTTTAAATGACTTGCATGAAATACACATGGGGATTGTTAAAATGAAGATGATTGCCAGGCGGTTTTTTTGGTGGCCAGGCATAGACAGTAACATCGAGGAGTTACCTAGAGAATGTAGAGTATGCCAAGAATCGGCAAGCATGCCCCCGGCTACCATCTCGGAATGGACTTGGCCCGAAAAACCGTGGCATCGACTTCATCTTGATTTAGCGGGTCCGTTCATGGGAAGAATGTTTTTGGTTCTCGTGGACGCATACTCAAAGTGGATAGACATTTTTTCATTAAAGATATTACCAGCCAAACGATTATAAATCATCTTAGAGAAATTTTTGCCAGATTTGGATTGCCCTAACATTTGGTTACAGATAACGGAAGACAGTTTGTCTCCGGTGAATTCGAGCAATTTACCAAAATGAATGGTATACGGCACACTAAGACCAGTCCGTATAATCCTAGTACAAATGGTTTAGCTGAGAGATATGTAAGAGAGTTTAAAAACCTTTTGAGAAAGAATAATGGGAAGGATGATTTAGAGACGAATCTACAAAGATTCCTATTTGCTCATAGAGCGTTCCGCCAAACTGTAATAAAGGAATTCCCCCGCGGAACTGATGATGAAGAGAAGTTTAAGATCAAGATTCTGGAATTTAATACCAAGATGGGAAATCCGCGAGAGGTATTTCATGAGGCCGTAAGAAGGCAGGAGCAGTTTACTACAGTTTGCTAGGTTTATTTCCGCAACTATGCAACTGGACCTAAACGGTAAAAAGGTACCATTTTGAAATTACTGAGCTACCGTCACTACCTTATAAGTTGCGAGGGCGTCGTGTATAAGAGGCATATCAATCAATTGCGACCTGTGAGAAAGAAACAAGTGGAGACAAGACATTTGATACTTCCTCGAACATCAGGAGAGAAGCCTGTAGGTGGAAGTCAGAAATAAAGTGAAGAGGAGGTTCGAGAGGTTACATCAGGAAACAAGGAGGAGCCTGCTTCTGTGCACGTACCCTCTTGCACTCCTAGACCAGGGCCTGTTGCTGTGCACGTGCCCTCTTGCACTCCTAAACCGGAGTCTGCCGCTGTGCAAGTGCCCGTCCGCAATCCTAGATCTCAGAGAGCAAGGAAACCCCCAGACCGACTGGAGTATTATTAAGGGGGAGATGTGTTGTGTATGTAAATAGATGAAGATCATTTGCATTCTTTAAAGTCTCAGTATGTAAGAATATATGTGTATATAAATTGAACATTCTTTGTTGGCCAAACGAAAAGAATAAGAGCTAAAAAAAGAGTCATGGTCAAGTTTGAGTTGTTGTACATCTAATTACGACACTACCTTAACAACATCCATCCTTACCTCACTGAAGACACAAAAGTTGCTTGCTATGCAGATTATATAGCCATATGGCACACAAAGTATAGAAATATCAGAAAAATACTGAACACATCAATGAGAAGTGGGCAATGAAACTCAAAATGACAAAAGACCCAATAAAAACAAACCTATAGGTCTCCTTCACTGACAGGTAAAAGGGCATGAATTTAACTCTAAAATAAGCATAAACAACCATATAATTGATAAAATTTGTTCTCCAAATTACCTAGGTGTGATACTTGATGAGGAATTGCGATTTACAGAACACATAATTAGCACCTCAAATAGAGCTACCAGAAACCTAAACATTCTGAGAAGGCTATGTGGAACAAATTGGGGAGCAAAACCCAAAATTCTCACAACTTATATCACCTTAATAAGGCCAATAATGGAATATGCAACACCCGTCTGGGCTCCCTCAAGTTCATCACTAAAAAGAAGACTAGACAGTGTTCAAGCAAAAGCGGCCAAATTAATCACTGGTTCTGTTTTAAATACCAACAATTAGAAAATTCAGAGAGAATGTGGTCTAGACCTACTTGAAAGCAGAAGACAATTAAAACAATAAAATTCACCAATAGCTTAAAAACTAAAGAAACCGAACACATATCCCATAGAACCTATTTAAACTGGACACAAAAAGAAAGGCTCAAAAGATCTTCAACACTTCAGTACGACAACAATATTAGAAAGAGCATAAATATGAAACATAATGAATTTCGATTTCAAGAATAACCAATATTTCTTACCCCATTGCCATCAAATGTAATCATCAATCTTAACCTGAATGAACCCTGCAATAAAAAAAAAGAGAACAAAAATATTCTTAAAAAGAAAGGACTTAACACAATTGGTTTATGCGATCAGATAAATTATTTAACAGCATATACAGATGGATCATCAGACCTTACCATAAGTAATGGAGGGGCTGGAATTAACATAATACTGCAAGATGGAAGATACATCAAAATCAAAGAAGGAGCAAGAAAGATTCCGTCAAACTTCACTTGTGAACCGACAGCTATCTGGAAAGCTCTTGATGTATGCCTTAACCAACCATCCCTGCATCAAGCAGAAGGAATTATAATATACCGTACAACGACTTCATATCCGATCTAGAAGCAATTCAGAAGGGCAATACTATAATCACACAGAACATACATTCGTTACTTACTCAACTGATATCATTGGAGAATAACTGCATTCTACAATGGATTCCTCCCCGTGGGGGTAATGAAATGGCAGTTGAATTTGCAAAGGAAGCCAGAAAGTTGAGCCAAAGGAAAGAACAAATGTCATTATTTGACGCTAATGCTTTTGCAAAATACAAGATAATTAAACAAAAAATAAGAAAAGATCAAAATGTGAAATAAACTCCGAGATAAAAATGACAAAACTATAACAAGATTTAGAACAAAACATTATAAAGGATGACAATAAATCCAGATGGCACAAGAACCTATAGAACATGCAACAACTGTCCTGGTGTGGAACTAACACCTACCCACATATTCTCATGCCCGCAGCCTTGCAGAAAATTGACATAGACCCAGAGCAGCTGCTTTACACACCCAAGATAGTGGACAATGCTGCTGCTGTGATAGAGATGCATGGAGAAATCTGAGGCTCTTTATTGGACACGACAAAAACAACAACGGCATTCCAGAGTAAAATAAATCATCAGAGATAGATAAATATTTTTCATATGAATTAAAATAAACATAATCGATACTGAGAGAGAGTTGAATTAAAAAATTAGAAATTTATTATTTTCTAAATATAAATATCTGAGAGGATTCAAGCAAACCGCATCTAAAATATCAATTTTTTTTTGCTACATGTTTTAATTTGCATATACCTATTTTACATATCTCAGATTGTATTTAAAAATCGTTAACCATTTCTTCTAACTTTTGGCGAAATGGTGTTTTATTAATTTATCATTTGATATTATTTGGGTTCTTTCCTGGTATTCAAAAAGGAAAAATACGTGTCGTTCAGTTATATTTTTCAATTTATCAAACAATTTGGCCGCTGAATAGCTGATTCTGGTAGAGCGCCATCTAGCGAATAAAGTTGTAACTAGAATCAATTTCGAATTTTTCATTATTTGCCATAAAAAATCCCATTGCATCCTGAACACAATGGTGTTTACCGCATTGCTCTAGCGCAAATATTCGCGGAGTTATTAATTTTTAAAGTTGTGCGGGACTTTTGGATCACCCTGTATATATATATACTAGACGAATGACCCGGGCAACGCCCGTGTTTTACCCGATTGAATGTTTTTATTCCAATACTATTTGTTACAATTATAAATTTGAGCCGTGGATGTCACTCTTGTGAAACGTCCCGCTCCAAACTTTACATGTACATTAGGTCAGCTGGTATTACCCCTCATTTTCACCGATAGAGGCGCGAGCGAATTGACTTTTTGTAAATATACATAATTATAAAGATAGAAGCTTCTATATAAGATAA
>CP092867.1:83059991-83186122 GCA_030710605.1 Cordylochernes scorpioides | reverse complement strand
TACGAAATATTTTTGACGACATTGCTTGGCGGCTGATACTAAGCAACACCCAAAAAGGAATGGGAATCCTACCTGCCTGGCGTGCGGTGGTTCTCCAGATATACAGCATCGATACTTAGAATGTGAATACACGAAGAAGAAAATTTAAGAAGATATAGAAGCATACATAATCGTCAACCCGGTTTCCAGCTTCAGTCCAGCCAACTACGTTCTCGACCGCGACAAGCCAGAAATACGTCGTTTTTTAAACAAGATGAAATACGAAATCAAGTATTTTATAGATATCGATTTTAATTGTACCCCTCCCCCACTAATAATAGAGCTGTAACGACGTTTTTGAATGAATAAAGATCGTTTTTGCTGTTTAAGAACAAGAAAAAATAGGTTTATAAAAAAAAATCCAAAATACTGGCAGGTAAATATTTTTCTGTAAAAAATAAAAGAGCACATGGAAATTAGGCAATGACTGAGAAGCTAATGCTAATGACCGAGACTGCATTTTAGAAATTTTTTTAAAGATATAAAAAAATAAAGACCAAAACAAAAATTAATAAAAATACGAAGGGCATTATTTACATACAGTAACGCTAATTTTGTAAAGTTTTTTGAAAATTGCATTGTGTACTTAGTAATATAAATTTCTCTCTCAATATTTTTGTAAAAAAAGTAACACTCATAAAAAATATATTTCAAAAAAAGTGCGCAAGCAACTTGTAAAAAAAAAAAAAAAAAATGCAGAACGCTCATTGGTCGCTTAATTGGCCTGGTGTTATTACTTCGCCTCGTATTTACTCCGCGTTAAAAAAATGTTCTTCAAATAAAAAAAAAATAAAAATACTAATCAAAATGTAGCCGAAAATTTACCTCAGGTTTATAAAAAGCGACATGCAAAATTTGGTACCAATTGGTTCAGGCGTTTTTGAGTTTATCGCGAAATAGACAACAGACATTGACTGTTATAGATAAGAAGATATACGATTATATAAGGTTAAATACAAAGTTGAATAAATATGAATGAATGAGATAAAATAATGTTAAATATATAACTGAATAGATGTAAATATTTAAAATAATTTATAAATATACATATATATGGTAATTTAAACCAACAACCCTATATTGTATACTACTTATAACAAGATTGTCATGTTGTATATAGAAACACATCTATAAATAATTATACGCATGATTGACATGTGTAATTGCATCACCATATGTAATGTACTTTGTACAAACTGAGGATGAATAAATAAAACTATGTAATAGATTAAGAGCTGAGCTAAGAAAGAGATCGAGATAGAAATCCAACAACCCTAAAGAGGAATTTGGCAAGTCGTTGCCATCGAGGTCAAAGGGTGCAGAATAGCGCAGACGCCCCACGCCCTTTGGACCCGTTCAAAGTCCAAATTCTCGCATATCTCCCTCCTCGGCGAAGATAGATAAAACCTCGGTTTTAGCCGAAATTATAGTCACTTCACCATCGGCGTGTGCCCTCGTCGGTTGTACTCAGGATCACCTCATCGACCATGTAAAACAGTAAGAACTCTTCTATCTCCATCTTGCTCTTAGCTCGACTCTTATCTGTTCACTGAACTTTCCTACTACAACTGTGTCTCTACGTTTTTTGTGTGTGGACATTCCCAAGCTTTCCACTCTGCCTTGACAACGACTGCCTGTACTCTGTGAGAACTGTTAAAGGTCCTCTAAGGTGCAGAGAGGTACTTGAAAACTCTCCACGTCCTGACTGTCCCTCTCGGTTACTACTGGTTTGACCCTCGGTTACCACAGCTATAGCGAGTCGACAGGATAACCAAAACGAAGGACACCACAACGAAGAAGGTAAGAAGACTGTTCAGATAGAAAAGAGAGAAAGAGCCAAGTAGGAAGAACAAACCAACCAGTCCAACGATACGACCGAGCCATCTGTCCCCAAATAAGAGACGGCATTTGAAGAGGAGGAAACGTCGCCGCCCCAAGGTGCCTCCACAAACCCGCTGACACAGATCGCCGATGCCCTGAGTAAGCTGCTGGTCGCCCGATCTCCGAGTCCATACAATGGTACCTTTGAAGCCCAGAGCATTTTCGACAACTTCGATGCCCAAGCAGACCGAGCGGAGCTGACCTACACGGACCGCCTACGCAAGTTACCCTGCTACCTGCAAGGTAAACCACTCCAATATTTCCGAACAGTTGGATAGGTTATTTTATAATGAAGCCCGCCAGACCCTGGTAGATTTATTCCCAGCAACGACAGAAGCATCGTTTGCACGATTTTTGGCCATCAAATTGACACCCCAAATGCCCCTAGAAGACTTACCAAAACAAAACGGTAATGGGTATGAAATTAAACCTACCCGCCGACATATTAATATAGTCTCTGACCGACGGACTACCCGTCGCAGACCAGCGATTAATCGCAACTGTGCAGCCAAACACCATTAAAGAAAGGTTCGACCTAGTGTTCAGAATAACTCAGTGTACCACCAGTGCGGTGTACCAGCGCCAAGTAGACAAGGCTCCACACCCAACCTACCACAACCCACCACCGCGGTACAACAACCAGCGGTCATCACGTGTAACGTACCAAGTTACACCTCCACCCTCGTCTTGCAAGTATTGCAATGCTATGCACTGGCACTCCCAGTGTGAACAACGGTTCCCACAGAGCCGAACACGCCCAGTCTACAGCGCCAGACCACGCACAACCACTGTACCAAAACGTGGTACCCACACCCGGCCCAAGGTACAACCTCTGAGCCTTGTTCCAAGTCCAAGCTGCAAGCCAAGATGACTCTACAAGCCCCGCGAGCAACTCAACGGTAGGAAAACCTGCAACCTTTTTTCTTTGAACAGCTCGTAATATGGACTGAACTGTCACCAAATGCAAATTTTCCCTTTTAATAGACACGGGAGCATCTATAAACATACTTAACTTAGATATTTTAAAAACCATAGAAAATAGATTACAATATAAAAATATTATCCATCAGTACAGTTTACCTATAAACGCAATAGCCCACAATGTAAATACCTTTGGATATATATTTTTTTAAACTTAAAATCGGTAACCTCATCCAAAAACTAAAATATTTTATAATAGAAGCTTCACTACCTTTTGGTATTTTATCTATTATATAAGACCCTTAAAACATTTATATTAATTATAGATTTTAATAATCTCCAAATTTATCAAAAGAATGATGCTCTCCCAAAAAATGTCTATAAGTTCACCAAGCGCAAACAGGATTTATGTCCCAATCAACCGAGGGAAACAGCTATTTTTACCACCCTCCCCTCGAACCAGTCTTGTTTACACGTGGCGGATCCTGCCCCTATATTTCCCCCCACTGTTGTATCACCCCTATATCTCCTGCTCATGATATTAAGTTATCTATACCTTGTAATGCGGCACATCAGTTAGAACATTGTCCACACGAACTTCACCGAGTTCTATATGAATTCTCACATGTGTTTTCTACTAATAAATACAACGTGCCCAAATTGAACATACCACCGGTAAAAATCAATACCACCACAGATAAAATAATAGCATTACGCCCATATAGAGTACCACTACACGACCAACAAGAAATACAAACCCAAATAGAGCAAATGCTCCAACATGGAATCATTACCCCGTCAGTCTCACCTTACGCCAGTCCAATTACTCTTGTAACGAAACGTGACAAAACAAATCGTTTCTGTGTTGATTACAGATAACTCAATGAAATAATCGCTACAGACGTACATCCTTTACCTTTAATAGAAACCATTCTTGACAAATTGTCGAAAGCCAAATAACACTCTTCTGTAGAGATAGCATCCGCATATTGGCAAGTGGAAATAGAATCTAACTCACGTAATCTACTAGCTTTTGTGACGTTAGATAGTCAGTACGAATTTTGTAGACTTTCGTACAGATTTGAAAATTCGCCACAGATATATCATCGTGCAATTAACCAGGTCATTCAAAAATATAAATTAAATTTTGTTACCCATTACTTCGACGATTTCATTATTTTCTCTGACTCCTTAGAGGATCATCTACAACACCTACAACAATTTCTAACGGTGTGTCAACACGAAAACATCAAACTCAATCATAATAAATGTTCGTTTTTAAAACATCTATAGATTTCTTAGGATACACTGTTACCGCAGGTACTTATGCACCACAGACGCGCAACCTTGATACCATAAATGCCATCAAACCACCTACCAATCAAAAGACGCTACAATCATTTTTAGGAGCAGTACACGTTTAATAAGTTTATAGCAGATTATGCCCGCTTACGAGCACCTTTAAATAAACTACTCTCAAAGAGAGTTTAACCAGTAAACCAGTACTACACTTGTATCAAGTCGGTTTGCCATGCCGCCTTTATTGCGACGCATCCACCCAAGGGATCGCAGGCATACTCAAACAGGTACATCCAGACGGACAAGTACATCCTATACAATATTTCAGCCGCGCCCTTAGAGCACATGAGAGAAACTACATCGTTTCCGAACTCGAGTGCCTCGCTATCGTCGAAAGTGTAGACAAATTCCAAATATACATAACCGGTATAAAATTCACCATATACACAGATCACCAAGCTTCACAATGGCTTAAAACTATAAAAAATCCATCAGGACGACTATTTAGATGGAGCCTGAGACTATCTACCTATAATTACGAAATCCACTACCTCAATGGCAGCCAACAGTACGAAGCAGATTTAATATCACGAAACCCCTTTGTAGGATTTATCAGTGCTGATATTATTAAACAGCATCAACCAACAGCATCCACATTCAACATTGATACAAACGGCTTACATACCATTACCCGAAAAGGCGTAACTAAAATAATAATTCCCGAAACCCTGCAACATACTCTAATGAACAAACTTCACCAAGAATATAACCACCCAGGCATCTCTCAGATGACCCGCATAATTACTACCCAGTATTACTGGAAAGGTATCTCTAAATCTATAGAAAAATTTGTCAAGTCGTGTCACACCTGCCAAATCATTAAAAGGCCCGAAGGTAAACCCTATGGTGCCCTCGGACAAATTCCACCACCTCAACAACCATTCGACTTAATCTCTATAGATACCATAGCTGTATTTTCGAAATATGGACACTCCAAGACATATCTACACGGAATAGTGGATCATTTAACGCGATATGCTTGGACCTTTCCATCGAAGTCCAACAGTACCCTAACGAACAGTCAAACCATCAAAACTGTACTACAATAAGGATTTCCAAAACGTATGTTATCTGACAGAGCGCCCGCTTTTACCTCAGAAAAATTCCGTAAATTTCTAATAACACATGGTATACAACCTCTACTCACCACAAGAAATAACCCACAAGCAAACGGTTTAATAGAACGCTTAAATGTCACGATTACAGGCAAGCTCAGACTAGCTTATCTAGAAAATCCAAAAGCTTCCTTGACTCAACTAGTTAAGCCTCATCTACCATGTAAAACAGTAAGAACTCTTCTATCTCCATCTTGCTCTTAGTTCGACTCCTATCTGTTCACTGAACTTTCCTAGTACAATTGTGTCTCTTCGTTTTTTGTGTGTGGACATTCCAAAGCTTTCCACTCTGCCTCGACCACGACTGCCTGTACTCTGTGAGAACTGTTAAAGGTCCTCCAAGGTGCAGAGAGGTACTTGAAAACTCTCCACGTCCTGACTGTCCCTCTCGGTTACTACTGGTTTGACCCTCGGTTACCACATATGTATAAAATACTAGCCGAATGACCCGGGCAACGCCCGGGGTTTACCCGATTAGATGCTTTTATTCAAATACTATTCGTTACAATTATAAATTGGCGCCGTAGATGTCACTCTTGTGTAACGTCCCGCCCCAAACCATCGGCCGGGAATCGAACCCGGGGCGCCCGCGTGGCAGGCGAGCATTCTACCACTGAACCAAAAGCAAACGGTGACAGAAGTGTCTCGCGCATTGGCGGCACCAAATGATGGGGGGGGGGGGGGGGCAAAGGTGGCGTGATCGTAGCCGACCAATAGGAGGGCGCCGGCAAACCGTCACAGAGGCCATGACGCTCGTAACTGTATATAGAATATACAGTCTTCATTGGTGGTGCCCACCGTGGGAAAGACTCCGCCACCGGTGGACTGCGAGAGTTCTTTCCCACAGAGTGGGCAGGTCGATGTGATGGCTGGCGTTACCCAAATCAACACCAAAATGGTACTTGTAGATGGTAGCCTTTGCCACACTTGTCAGTTTCATTGCCTCGGGCCAGGCCTGCAGATCCAGGGGCACTTTGCAGGAGGCGAGAGAGAGAGATAATTTGACAATTATCTTTACTTTATTGATACTTAGTCAACAATAACAATAATAAAAAATACAAAAATAAAAAGTAAAATTGAATTTAGATATATATAGCAGACTGATCCCTTACTGAAGCTAGTCTGGAATTCATCAACGTCACAAGCCGCCCTGAATTCGGACAGCTTCTTGCTTATATAGTAGTTGCTGTCCCCAACACTCGCTATTACACGGTCGAGAAACTCTGCGAGAATGATCTTCTCTCCAGGTGTTAGGCTAACGAGGACATCCTCTCTTTCTTGGCGGTACAATACCGCCCTTATTAACATAATAATTTGAAAACCCAAGGGGTTGAGCGAGCGCCTAGTTTGTAAAAGGTTTTTTTAACTATTTCCTCAGCGTTCTGAGGAATTTGTTCAGCTTGGATCTTGCTGGGAGATCCGAAGTGCTGGTGGAGGGTGCATTATCGGAGAGTTTTTCTTTTTTGGCTGTTGGTGTGAGGGTCATCTGCCCGGGTAAGCCTCTGACGCAGGGTGATCTAATGCTGCAGGTGGTGGTGCAGCTGTAGTGGTAGTTGGAGCAGGCTCAAAAGTCTTCACGCTGTTCCTCTGGTTTGAGGCTTGGGAAATGCTTGCCGCTCTAAAGGGGCAATTTATTCTTTTAAGGATCATCCTGTATCACTTGAAGCAACGGAAGTCCTACTTCAAGTAGGCCAAGGCAGATCCGCCCTTGGCAGTCACAATGGTCTTCTTTGGAAGATCCGTGATCTTTTTACCCTCGTTCATGAGGATGAAGGCCGTCTTCTTCAGGTCTAGCCATGTGTAGCCGCCGGAGATGTTCACGAGAGGGGCGATGGAGACCACCTGGCAATAAGGTCTCAGGGTTTTGATGATGTCCACGTCCTCGATGACTTAAGGTAGGCCACTGATTGTGATTCTTTCGGCCTTTTTCTGGTAAGGAAGGGCTTTGAGCAGGACTCCGTTGATCAATAGCCCTTATTAAATGATTGTCTCTGTCATTTGAGAACTTTCCAGGCCATAAGGACTTGCCCGGAAACCTTTCCAAGCTGCACAACGCAGCTTTTTCCTAATTTATTTTCAAAGGCTTTGATGTAGTCCACCAGAGTAAACTCCGGGGCATATTCCAGATGGAGCATCTGGTCAAAGGTCCAGCTGCGGATATCTTCCGGCACTGTTCGAGCAATTGTCTAGAAACCTTTACCTACTCGATGTCATTTCTGAGACGCGATGGCTGGCGCGGCGCAGTCCCGTTCCTGTTGGTGGTGGCTTGGCGAGATTGAACAAAAGAAGTTCGGCTATCCTTCATCAAAGAAAGCGAATGCTTCCGTTTTTCCGCTGTCCAAATTTTTTAAATTCATACTCAACGATTTAAGCCCAATTTGGATTTTCTGGGAAGAATTTGCATCATCGCCACCGTCCTTGATGGACGAATTTGCATAATTAATTTTAGATTTTAAAGAAAATATTTCCTTCCTTTAACCTTTTGTCCGTCGATTTCGTCCGTTGGATGTTTTCACATGGATGGGAGTATCACCATCCTGCTTCCGCCATATTGGCCATCCGCCAATGCCAAATACCGGTTGGATACATCCATCCTCTCCATCTCCAAAGCCGGAAAACGCGGAGCTCGCGCGCCTCGTGGCCGCACGGCCGAGAGAGAGAGAGGCAATGACAATTAACATATTTAATTGACATCTTGTCAATACAAAGTTAAAGTGCAAAATCCGCCCAAATCAAGGGAAAAAAATTAAAAACATCACAATTGAAAATATATACAACAGACTGATACCTCAATGAAGGGATATCTGGAATTGAGCTTCACAAGCCACCTTAAATTCGGACAGCTTCTGGGTAATGTAGTGGTTACTGTCCCCAATACTCGCTATTGCACGGTCGAAGAACTCCGCGAGAATGATCTTTTCATCGGGCGTAAGACTGACCAGGACATCCTCCCTATATTCGCTGTAAAAAACCGCCCATACTATCGTCTCTGTTCCAAATTCCAGGGGACGCAGGACTGAGCGAGAGTGTCCAGTTTATAAAAAAGCTCTTCGGCTATATTCTCAGCGTACCGAGGAGGCTTTTCAGTTTGAGCATTGGGCGACTCCAGAATGCTGGTGGAGGGTGCAGTCTCGGGGGTTTTGTCCTTATGGGCTGTTGGTGTGAGGGTCATCTCCACCGGAGCAGCCTCTGGCGCAGGGTGGTCAAATTCTGCAGGTGGAGATGCAGCTGTAGTGGTGGTGGGAGCAGGCGCAGGGGTCTTTACGCTGCTCCCCTGACTTGAGGCCGAAGAGGGCGCTTGTAGTGGCATCAACGGTTGGCGTTGGGCGCTGAAGCAGGAGGTTCAGTAACCGGAGTCATCTGGGGAGGGCTAGATAGGTTCGACGCAGGCGTTGATGCGGCAGGGCTGGAAGGTCTCGAAGGGGTCTGCCTAGTGGTGTCAGGACCCATTTCAGCCGATGTAGGCGCTGCGGAATTTTGCGAGGACGTGGGCTGGGAGGATGGAATTATCAACAGCGGTCCACTCTGGTGGTTGTCCCGAAGATGGGTAGGACGACTTTGGGGGGTTCCCAAGGGGCAGGTGGCTCGCCGATGTCCCTGGCGGTGACATTTGCTACGCCTTACGCCGTAGGTGATGTAGGCGGTGTTGATTCTCCTTTGGAGATAATCACCAGTTTGGCAGGAAGCTGGTGGAGATTCCTTTGTTCAAGCTTGGATATTTATTCCGCCGACTTCTCGGCAATGGTAGGTTTTTGCTGGGTGGGAGTACCACCATAATGCTTGTCATTGACTCGGCTTTCCGCCAGTACCGAAAATGCATTTTCGATCTCCATTGCTTCCATTTCAATCTCTATAAAACGCGGAGCTCTCGCGCCGCGTGGCCGCACGGCCGAGAGAAAGATTGAGATTAAATATACTTTCATTACATCGTTCATAAAATATTATAGGGCTAAATAAATATTGAAAATAAGGACGAATAAACATAATGAAATCTAACACAAAGCAATAACGCGCCATCTATACATATAAAATGAAAGGATTTAAAAGCACTAATGATTCTTTTATACAAAATACAAACTTCTACTGTCCTTACTGCGAGAAAAAAAATATTATGGGAGGGCTTGGCTCATCAGTGGTGAACCCTCCAGCGGTTTCGCCAATTTAATTCACCAGACCGCTTCTAAGAGCTCTAATACTGTAATGGACGATTCTGCTTATATACGCAGCACTGAAGGATGGAATCTCAGAAATAGTTTTCAAGAATATTATGGACATAAGCTTATAGGACAGTAGAATCACATTCAAATATGTCGCTGGACCCACAGGCGGCACAGTTGGCACGCCTCGAGGCAGGATGGTCAGGATGGGGTAGGGCGTGGAGGGCCAGCCGTAGGCTGCAGGTCGGCCCAGGAGATGGAGCGGGGCACATCCACGGTAGAGATCCACCGCGCAGCTAGCTCGGCAACAGGATACTCCTGGAGCCGTGCCCGGCGCGCCCTCTGGCTGGTGAGCGGGTAATGGGAGTAGCCGATCCCCGCAGGACAATGGTCTCCGCCTCGTACTCCGCATGATAACTGGAGCTGGCGTTTTCCTGCAGAAGACGCTGGCAGAAGGCCCCCAGGTGCTGTGCATCCAGGAGACGGCCCGCGTTGAGCGCGTTAGGGCAGGGACGCCATCGGAGAAGTCCCGACAGTCGCCTGTAGCCAGCGCTCGGGAGCCAGCAGGTATGGCGGCCGCAGGAATCTATTGTCGCCTCGAAGTCGCAGGGACCTCAGGATGGCGGGATGCAGAACCCGGTGGTTCAGCTCAAGGACACTTGAGGCGGCCTTCCACAGGTTCAACAGTCTCCTCCTCCTAGGCGAGAGCCAGACGTCAGGAGCCGGCGGTGTCAGCCACGCCCGGCTGCGGACTAGCCAAGAGTAGCCGTTGGCGGCGCCGCGAAGAGAGGCCTGGACCCCCTCCAGGCAGGCGAGCCGAAGCTGGCACGCAATGTCAAGCAGGCCGACGCCACCATCGGAGACTGGACGAGCCAGGATCGGGGGCCACGAGACTCGGCTCGTACCCCACACGAAGCGCGCAAACCGCGCCTGCAGACGGCCGACGGTGGTTTCAGGTGGAAGATAGCCGTGGAGGTGATGCAGGTTGGAACCAGGATCAGGCTGTTGGCCGCGTAAGCACGACCCACCAGCGACAGGCCGCGGATGAAGGGCGACACCTCGCGCCTGGGAGGCGACGGTGTTTCTGGTGGTGATGGTGAAGCCCAGGACGGTCAGCGAATCGGACGTCTAGGAGATTCCCAGAGGAGAATCCGTTCGGTGCTTCCAGGAACCGCACCAGAGCCCGCAGCACTTTGTGAAGTTGACAGCCACCCCGGAGGACATATGGAACTCTTCGAAGATCAGGGGCACGAACTCAAACTGAGCGTCGTCCCTGATGAAGAGTACGATGACGTCCGCATAGGCGACCACGTTGCCGCGGCCCAAGGTTCTCTCGAGGCGGCGTAGCAAAGGTCCAACTCCGATACTGAAGAGCGCGGCGCTGAGACGGCAGCCCTGCCTCACCCCGTTGAGAAGCGGAAAGGCCTTGGGGTATACATCTCCGACCCGGATGGAGGCGTCTGCTTCCCCGTAGAGGACAGCAATCCATCCTAGGAAGGTAGATGGTAGGCCCAGCTTCTCCAGCAGGGCGAACAGGTAGCTCCTGCTCTGGGAGTCGAAGGCCGACTTCAGGTCCAAAGAGATGACAGCCAGCGGCGTGTCCTGTCTGGATTTTCCGGCGGCTTCGACAGACACTCGTGCAATATTCCAGGAGGATGACCGTCCTGGAACGGCGTAGATCTGACATTCGGGCACCAGGTCTGGCAGATGACGACGCAAACGGGCCATGAGCACGCCGCTGAGGACCTGTAGTCGGTCGTTGGCAGGCTGATTGGCCTGAATGCCTGTAGAACCAGGCTACGTGCACCTTTGGCAGAAGGATGACCTTGCTGCGCCTTGAGGATGGAGGTAAGCCCGCGGAGTCGAGAAGCCTCGAAGACTTGCCAAAGAACTTCGGCGAAGAAATCTTCAAAGGCTTTGACAAACTCGCAGGGCAGTCCGTCCCATCCCGAGGCACGGCCATTTGGCAGGCGATGGACGGCTGCCGCTATCTGGTCGCGGGAGATGTCAGCGAGAAAGAACTGGTTCCACTTGTCGAACTCCAGGAGAGTCACTTCAGCTAGGAAGTCGGCGATGGTTTTTTCCGAGCTTGGATCCTGAGCGAAGCGACTGCTTAAGCGCTCCAGAAGGAATCGCCTAAGCTGGCCCCCGGAGATGGCGTTGCCGTCGTCGTCGGTGAAGGTGGAGGGAGAGCGACGTCTGGCTCGGAGGGAACGCCCGAGGTCCGACAAGGAAGGATAGTCGGAGCGGGCAGTGTCGTCCTCCAGTCTCAGCCTCAGGAAGAGGCTTGCTCTCTCGATGTATCCACCGCCGGACTCGGCGACGGCAGGCGCGAGTGACCGAATCTCCGCGACCAGATTTGCTTTGATCCTCGTCCATTGTTCCCATAACATCGGGGGTGAGAGATTTGCTAGGTCTACCCTTATTTCATCGATGAACGTTTCCATTCGATCGACAAAGTGGTCGGACCGTAGCAGCTTTCCGATGCAGGGAAGTCTTGTAGGAGCTGGTTCCTACTTGGATCAGGATGGCACAGTGGTCCGAGTAGGCGTAGTCGATGGTTTGATATTGGGTGACACGGTCGCAGAAGCCTGATGAAAGTAGGATTCTGTCCAGACGACGCGCTTCGACCCGACTTCCGATCGTAGCAACCCTGTGTGCTCCAGTGCAGCATCGAAGAAGGTGGCGATGTCGACGAGGTCGGCTTGGTCTAGGAGCTCCGCGAGGTCTTCTGCTGAACCTGATGCCATGTCCTTCGCCGATTCCTCGGAGATGTTAAAATCACCGAGGATCCACGCACCTTCTTCACGCGCCAAAGCTGCGATGATCTGGAGCTGGCGGCAGCGCTCTTCAGGAGCATGAGAGACGTGGGCGTTGACACACCATGGAGACTCCCCGGACGGTGAGGTCGATGACAGCCTTCTTGCCAGGCCATAGGATCTGCTGCCGATGAACAACGACGCCGGCCGCAAAGACGCAGGCGAGGCCTGATCCCACGGTGGTCGTTGCGGAAGCACAACGGCGCTGTAGCCTTGGCAGAGGTCTCCAGGTCGTCCAGGGACATGACGTTCGTCTCCTGCAGAAAGCAGATGTCGATCTCATGCTCCTTGAGAAAACAGTAGAGCTGAATTCTCCGGCGAAGAGCGGCGATGCCGCGCGTATTCAGGGTCGCAACTCGGAAGTTCATTTGGGCCTGCGAGCAGAGGTTCTGCGCGCGATAGCTTCTTATACAGGGTACTACTTGTTGTCCCTGTCAAGCCTTCTCTGATCGATGTTAGATTGGTCTAATAACCTGTCCATTTTCCCATTATGCGTGAGTGCCTAAAGGAGTTCTTCTCTCTCCAGGCCCAGCTTCTGGGCACGAGCGATGGCTTCAGACGCCTTTTTGTTCTTCAGGAGAACGTCCATCTGAATCTCCGCATGTTGCGCCCTTCTTGGGAAGATCGGGCTCTTAATTTCGCTCCGATTTTAGGTGTGGGAGAAGTCAGGTCGGCCGCCTCTTCTGTTCTTACTGCGTCGCTGGGAGGAGAATCTGCGACGACAGCAGCAGCCGGTGGTGGAGCTGCAACAGGAGGAGGAGGGGCGTTCGAATTTGAGGGTGGCTTGCTAGGGATAGCCGTGGGCACAAGGGGAGCATCCACGGGGAGTAACAGGTGTCTCACCTGCAGGCCGGTCTTTCGTGGGCAGTTGGCGCGTTTGTGACCTTGCCTATACACAGGGAGCACTTGATCCCATATGTCACGTAACATGGGTGGCCATCCCCTTGGACTTGACGTCCAGCCGGGCAGGGATCTGGGAGAGCTTCACACCGTCTCGCAGAGTGATGAAAGCCTCCCGACGGGAATCAGCCCAGGAGGAGTCGTCCAACTCCATCCACTTCTGGACAATGATGGTCACTTGTCCGTAGGGCCGAAGTGTTGCGACGAGATCAGCATCCTCCACGAAGAAGAAGATGTTGCCCAACATAATACGTTCGGCCATTTTCATCAGGGGGAAGGCCCGCAGGGTGGCATCTTCGATGTCGAGACCCTCCTCGACGAGCTTGTCGGCGAGCTGTACGCTGGAGAGGCCGACCAGGATTTGCCCCTCCATCTTCTCTAGCTGGTAGACGGTGCCCTTGCCCAGCTTCGCTTCCAGCGCCAGAAAGTACTGGGCCTGGGACGCAGCCTCTCTTGGCTTTCCGCCCTGCCGCTTCGGAGTCCACCGGCCTCTTTCTCCTTAGTTCCACCTTGGTGAAGCCATCTGTTTCCTCCTCCATGGGGAGTTGATTCGCCCGATCGACGAGATCCGTCGAGCTCGTCGACGGCTTCTCTGTTCCTGGCTGATGGTAGTCTTCTCCGTCGCCGGAGAAATGCTGATTGCATCAGCGGTTGAAGATGGCACTTGGCTTTCAGCTAAGGCCATTGGTGATTCGGGGGGCGGGGAATCCCCCATAAAAATTCAAATTTCTACTTCTTTTCGGAGGCGGTTAAAATTTCCAAGCCTCTAGAGTTGGGGCAGTAGCGCGCGCCCGTGCATCCTCGCACCTCGAGAGAGAGAGAGAGAAATTGTAATGTTACTTATCCGCAGTATACATGATGAAGAGAGTCGTTCTCCCAGCGCTACTGTATGGCTCTGGTGTCTGGGTAAAACGTGCATATGACACAAATGGGGCTCGCAAGCTACGTAGTCTCCACTACAAATATGCGAAAGCAATAATAAGAGGTGGTCCATGCACACCGACAATACGAGCTATTTCATTGACGGGTTGTCCCCCACTCGATATCTCTATAAAGGCTCACATAGAATATTTAAAAACTTTGAAAACGGGCCACTACGAATCACGCCCAAGTCCTTCCTTTTTACCCTATCCTCCATTACGGAAGATAATCTATTTTACCAAATCACTACAACTAAATGTCACCACCATTTACACAGACGGAACCCAATCATCAGAAGGAGTTGGGGCTGGAGTCATCCTACCACCTCCTCTACAAACCATACAACTTAAACTCCACCAGGAGTGCTCAGCGTTCCAAGCTGAACTGCTTGCCATTCTTTACGCAACAAAAATCACCATGAATTTCCCGAATGAACACTTTATCATTGCCTCAGACTGCCAATCAGTTCTATCAGCCATATGTAGGTCTTGGCCCCCAAGAACACAACTAATTGCGGAAATAATCTACAACCTGCATTTTTCACCAAATGTGCAACTCTGCTGGATCAAAGGCCACAGCGGTATTCCAGGAAATGAACTGGCGGATCAGGCGGCAAAGGCTGCAGCACATTCTAATCTGCCACTATCCTTTACCACCCTCCCAAAGAGCGTCGCACGCGGTAAAAAAGAACAGATAGCCCTCAAAATGTGGACAGACCTCTACATCCAAGATTACTCCACCAGAAATCTACGAAGATTTGCTGCTACCCCGAAACTACTCCTCCAAATGCTTCGAAACATCAAGCATGGATCTACCTCCACAACAATCTTGACCGGCCATGGTTACATTCAGGCAGACCTTGCAACAGAATCGAAAGAAGACCCAATTTGCCCCCACTGCCAAGATGAAGACCAAACCGTAGACCACCTCCTCTTCACTTGCCCAACCTTACAATACCAAAGATTCCAGACAGCCACTTTCCTAGGTATCACCAACATATGTCCAGCATCCTTAGAAAATCTCCCAAGAAAGAAATCTGCCTAGCGACACCTCATTAATTGGACTTCATGCAGCGTCTCCAAGCGGCGCCCGTGTCCACGCTTCTCTCATCATTTCCCCACTGAAGCGCAGGACGGGAGAACAGTTCATGAAGTTTCAGGCGTTCTTGTGAGCCACTTTGCTCAGGGTCTTGGTGAAGACGTCGGCCAGGTTCTCCTTTTTAGGGATGTAGACAATCTTGATCTCTCCGCTAATTATTATTTCTCTAACGTGATGATATCTTATGTCAATGTGTTTGGATCTGTTGTTCTCCACATTATTTTTGGAAAAGTCTATAGCGGATCTATTATCGCAATGAATTATTAAAGAAAAGGCAAAATTCGATAAGAACTTTAATTCTATCAAGATTGTAGCGATCCAAACTGCTTCCTTAGTGGTATGGGATAGCGCTAAATATTCTGCCTTCATTGGGAAAGTGAGACACACTTCTGTTTGCTGGTCTTCCATATGACTGAAGAATGTCCTATAATGATAGCGGTTCCACTATTGGACCGTCTGTCATCGATGTCGCTAGCCCAATCTGCATCACTGTATGCACAAACATCATTGGAATCAGTCCGGCGATAAACGAGAGATAGATTTATGCTGCCGTGTAAATAACGTCCAGGGTTGCTGGCGAATTGAGCTAATCTCGTAACAGAAAACATTAAGTCTGGCCTAGAACAATTCGCAAGATAAAGGAGCGACCCGATTAGTTCCCTATATGGAATAGCTTTCATCCTCTCTTTTCTTTCTTCATCTGTGGGGAAATCCCTTTTTGAGATTAGAAAACTTATGTCTAACGGTGTGGATACCAGTCGACATTCAATCATGTTGAATTTTTGTAAGATTGATTTAACATACGTACTTTGAGATAGTACTACAGCCTCCTCATCTGGATAGTCAATCTGAACTCTCAAGAAATTCCTGATTGCTCCAATTTTTTAACTCTGAACCTTTCATTAAGTTCTATTGTGTTCTATATTCTGCAAAATCTCTTCACTCTCACCAAATAAGGCCAAATCATCCACATAAACGGCAATAATTTCCTTATCCAGATAAGTATAAATACAATTACATGATTCTAGTCGTGTGAATCCCATCTCTTGTAAAGCATGATCAAGTGTTAAATTCCAATTCCGCCCTGATTGTCGCATACCGTAAATAGGTCGAAGCAGTTTGTAGACCTCGTTATCTTTCCTCTCGACTCCTTCTGGCAAACGCATGTATATCTCTTCTTCTAAGTAGCCATATAGATAAGCGTTACCTACGTCGAGATGTCTATTGTACCATTTCATGTTCAAACTTAACGTTATCTAAACTCTGAGTACAGCTAATTTAATAACAGGTTCATAAGTTTCCTGAAAATCGATTCCTAATTTCTGTGAGAAACCTCTAGCTACTAAACGTGCTTTGAAACGCTCTACATTTCCGCTCTCATTTGTCTTAACCTTATACACCCATCTGCTGCTATTCGGTTTCTTTCTCGGCGGTAATGTTGATAACTTCCAAGTGCTCGTTGCTGAAGCACTTTAAGCTCATCGTCCATTGCCTTTCTCCAATACAGGGCTTCGGGAGATTGGACTGCCTCTTCAAAACTTTGCGGCTCGGTAACATCTAAAAGTTTAACTCTACTCTTGGTTTATCTTTTCTTCCATATGGATTTCGAACAATGTTTTTGGAGGTGGAGGGTTGTGGCAGAGTGTCCTCTACCCCCACTGAATCCAAATTACTCAATAATTCATTCTCCAGGTCGTTAACATCATTAGTCTCAGGTTCTAGCCAAACGTGGTTGTATCTTTCCGGTTCTGCCTCTTCGACTTTTGGTCCACTTTAGTCCAATTTTAGACTCATCGAATCTAACATGTTTTGTTTCAATCACCTTTTGTGATTCTGGGCACCAGAGACGATATCCACGTGTTTGAGTGGAGTGTCCTACCAGAATACATCTACATTCCCGATTGTCTAATTTTCGCCTTCTTTCTCTTGTTATATGGCTATATGCCAAACATCCAAATGCTTCAGGTGTCTTACACTAAGATGTCTTTCTAACCAAAGTCCATCAGGTACTTTTTCTTTTAGAGCATTATTATAACATTTGTTTTTAATGTAAGCAGCTGTGTTTACCGCCTCTGCCCAAAATATTTGGGGGAGATTAGCGCTATGTAAACAAGCGCGGGCCATATCTAAAAGTGTTAGATTTACACGTTATGCCACACCGTTCATTTGCGAAGAATACACGTTCGTGCTTTCATGCTTTATCCCAAGTTTTGCGATTTGTCAAGGAATTCTCTATTGCAAAACTCAAGTCCATTATCCGATCGTAACACTTTAATTTTATTACCAGTTTGTCTCTCTACAGTGGCTCTATAGATATCGAAATGATTTAATACTCCCTTTTGTTTTTCAGAAAATACACAGTAATCCTTCTTGAGAAATCATCAACAATTATATATTGCCTCCGGTTGATTTTACCAGCATTGGACCGCAAACATCTGTGCGGATAAGCTCCAAGGTCCGTTTTGATCTAATATTGCCTAGGTTTTTATGTGACTCTTTAGTGAATTTGGCGATGCAACAATCGTCGCATAGGCCTTTGTCTCTAGAGGAAATTTCTAAGCCTATTAACAGCTCCTCCCGCACTATCTTTCCAATGGCGTTACTGTCAATATGGCATAACCTTTGATGCCACGTTATCAAGGAATTGTTCTGAAAATGGTCCCTTTCACTATTAAATGCTTTTTTACTGGAGTTTAAGGTCTTACTTATCACAATGTATAGGCCATTTACATTTGTCACTTCCGCTATAATCCTGTTTTCTGGGTTAAAAACGCGAGCTACCATATTACGGAAGGTCACACGGTTGCCGTTTCCTTCTATATTGGAGACATTTGGGACGTATAGCACATTGTTTAGCTTGATTTCGATACTTTCATTATGGATAGACGACTGGAGAAATATGTGTCCATATCCTTTAGCCTCAGTTATCCCACTCGCAGTCTTGATAGGATCAGATGACACCTCCCGAAGGTCAACTAACCAGTCTTTGTTTCTGCATACATGTTTGGTTGCTCCGCTGTCCAGTAGCCACGAATCATCGTCGCTCGTTAGTTTGAGTGCAGCCAGAAAGTTATCTGATCTGTTCCTCTTCCTCTTATAATGCTGATTATTGCGGTTCCCAGTAGTTGTTGGCTTCATTCCTCGGCAGTTGGTGGCGATGTGACCGATCTTCCCGCATCGGTAGCATTTTCTTCGACTGTTGGTGTTGCTGTTATTTTGATATTTGTTCAGCTGTAGCACCTCCTTGGATCAATCCTATTTTCTGGTTGCTCTCCTCTCGTGTTCCGTTAGTAGGACCTGCCTCACTTTGGATGACGTGAACTCATCATCCGTCATGTTTCCAAAGTTCATTATAATCTCATCATAGGAGTCTGGTAGTCCAGCTAGCATAGAGTATGCAAGCTCTTCATACTTTACTTCACATCCTGCTTCTCTGAGATGATCACTGCAGGTCTTCAATCTTGATATATAATTTATCATATTTTCTTCTTCGATGAAATTGATGTTCACGAATTGTTTCTTGAGTTGAAGAATTCGCGCCCTTGATTTCGGTTCAAATATTTGTTCCATGGTCGTCCAGGCTTCTCTTGGAGTCCTTACAGTCGATAGCGTGTATAATAGCGTCGCCGGTGCCTTTTTCTTGTTTAATTTTTGTCTTCCCATATTTTCTTTGATTCTCATCAGCGTCGATCGCTTCTTCGTGTTAATTACACATTCCCATAATCCTCTTTCGATCAGAAGCATCTTCATGTTAAACTTCAATGATCGATAATTGCTGCCGGTGAGCTTCTCGATGTTCAGGGCAAAGCGCTTGGAAGACGATGCCATCTTGGCTTTCACTTACCTTTAGTTCTTTTTATGCAGCTAACCACACTCTGCTACCATGTTGTGGGTCGGTGATACAAAAAGAACAGCCCAAAATAAGTGATTTTTATAAATATGTGATTATTATTAGATATAAGGATACATATGTTGACAAAAGAATAACAACCGAACACAGCAGTAGAACAAATGCAGTCCATGGCGCCCGCGTCCACGCTTCTCTCATTAATATCTACAAATGTAAAGAGCAGTTCGGCTTTGCACTTACGCAAAAATTATTTGAACTTACTAATAAATTTCTACACACGACACACATGTGCCGACAAAACAATTAATCATAATAAATTGAAGATGCTTTCTATGCCATATTTAATCCCGTGTCCAGGTTGTCGATTGAGAGTAAATTAATGGCATATGTTAGTTAAAAAAATCCATTTAAACACCTGTCAAATGCCGCGATTTGTGAAATAGTTGATAAAGAAACTTTACTTCATCGAATTATTCAGAAGAGTTGGGAGAGAGAGAAAAAACTAGCGACTTAATATCTAAAAAATTTTGCGTTTTGAAAAGACATTTTGTGAGAGGAGAAATTCATATTTTTGACTTTTCCGAAAACTCATCTCCTAAACAAAAGAAAAATAAGTTTATGTTTAGCATTTCATTTCTGGTTTGGCACGTCGTAATAAAATACCATTTAGTTCGTTGCAATACATTAGTTGTTAAGTACAGTAATCCCTCGTTAAGACGAACTCAACGGGAGAACGAAATACCCTTTTCGTCTTAAAAGAATATATACCGAATTCGTATAAACCGAATTCGTATTAGACGAATTGAATTCGTGGTATCGGGGGTTGTACTTATGTACTACCAATGAGTAAGAAAACTACATTTCTGAGGAATAACGAATAAATTTATTTGAAAACAATTATAATGAAAATATTTTATAATTTTGAGGAACAACAATTATGTATATGTATGTACATAAAGTATTTTATTTTAAAAGACAATTTGGATAATATAATCACAATGTAAGGCAATAACATGAGAATATAAGTTTATTTTAAAACACAAATAAAAAAGAAGAACAAAAAAAACAACTTACATAATATACTTGGTACATACAATGTTTATGTGTATGCAGCATATGCAGTATGCATAGAGTATCCTATATCTGGGTTTTCTCTGCAGGCTTCAGAAAGTCTGTTATAGTTTTTATAGTTAGTTATAGTTAGTTATTTTATCAAGGTCATCTTCAAAATGAACATCAATATCCGCAGAGGTTTTGGACAGCTTCTGGAGGGTTTCGAGGGGCCGCGATAACTTCCCCTCTAGTAGGCATCATTATCTCTTCTTTCACCTCATCGTCTTCTGTTTCTTCTTCTTCTTTCTTCTTTTCTTCTAATTCGGGTGAACCGCAAATTTCCAACCCTTCATCCAGGGCAACATACTCAGGAAAGTCAAAGTCTCAGCTGGGTTTGTAGCTGAAAGGAGTTTGGTCCATTCTTCAGGCTCATCAAGCATTGTTTCTGGAAGTGAAAACGAATCAGCTGTTTTTTCCACACCCATGAGACACTTATTTCTTTAGCCTTTTCTTTGACAAGTGCGCCGGATACAGGAATATTATTTTGTCTACTTTTTTAAACCATTTTAAAAGCTCATCTTCCACGTCTTGATGGGATGCTTTTCGAAGTCGTTTTGAAGAGCTCGAAGACCCTGAGGCAACAGCCGCATCTATTTTTTCTTTGTTTTTTAGAATGGTTGATAATGTGGATTTCGCAATTTGAAAATTTTCGGCAATTTGCGACTTAGATAACACTCCACGTGCAACTTCGTCCAAAATTTTCCTTTTTAAGGCAAGATCAATGGCGCTTTTTTTTCGCGGTTTAGATAACATGTTTATGTAGGTTTTTTATGAAAGCTCGAACAATTCACACTTCGATTATTTAGAATTTAATATTTTTATTTCAAGCGCATTATTTTATAATACAATCAATTAGGTCGGTTATAAAAAGAGATATAAAAAAATAGAAATAAGTCCTTTTTCTTCTGAGAGCTCGATTTACACAGATTATTATTCACAGAATATATTTATATTATATTTAATATTTTTAAATATATGTTTTGTATAAAAATAAGAATAATATAATATTCTGTGAAATTCCGTGAAAGCGTGCGCTCCTTGGCTGCTGGCTGGCAGGGGTCACCATGGCCCCTACATTTATCAGTTGAGAAAAACAGCAATACTGGCACAATAGAGTCGAAATTTTCCACTGATTGAGTACATGGAACGACCCCCAAGGGGATGGTTTCATAGAAAATGAGTCATCATAACAAACAAAGGACGAATGTTTACACAAAAGACAAAGAGAGCCAATACTTGATATCAACGGCGTTTTTGTTGTTTTAATAGTTTATTGTTTTACTTATAACTCGCCTTTAAAAACATATTAGAATTCGTTTTAACCGATTGATTAATTCTGCTGGGGGCTAAATTTAATTCGTATTTCGTCATAACCGATATTTCGTCTTAACCGGCAAAATCTCTTTGGAAAGCATTGAAATTTAACAGGGTAAAAGAAACGGTTCGCGCAAACCGAGAGTTCGTATAATCCGAGTTCGTGATAACGAGGGATTACTGTATTAGACATTGTAGGAAATTTTCATTTAGGTATTTGCAATATATTGGTTTGAATGTCTTAGCCTCATTATATACACAGATATAGCTTTTATAGAGTAAAACACATCTTGTAAGCAATCATGTATAGGTAAGGACCCGAGGAAGTTTTTGGGACATGAAAGCTAACCACATTTTAACGAAATAAACTTGTCGCTCCCGATATTATTGTAGAATATTTTGATTTCAAAATTATATCGGTGATTTTTAGTACGATGAATCAAGAACTGATGGCTTACACACTGCCGATTCTTTTAGTGGATTCTGCTTGGACCGATCTCTTGCGATATTCATTTCGAATAATTTGATTAGTTCCAAATTGAATTTATAATTAAGATATATTTATGAAGGTAATACTTTCAAAGAAAAAATAAAAGTTTCATTGTGTTACCATTGCTTGAGTAGTAACATTTTCTATTAAAACAGCGTTAAATTAAACTGCCCACCTATTCAAACATGCATTCGATACTATAATTTTCTTCTTACAATATTTTAACGTATATATTTTATCCTTATATTTGTTGCAATGAGAAAAATCTACATCAACTATAAATAAATAAAAGCGCAAGGCTATATAGTTTATAATTGTTATATACTATGAGATTGTTATACCTATGAGATAGCAGAGACCCAGTTCCATGAGAGACAATCTCCCTGAGGCACCACCTTTATAAAATAAAATGTTAATTGACCTGAAAGGTAAAGATATCTTTAATGAGGGGTCATTTGATGAGGGACTAACTTCCCGAGTCACCACATTTGTAAATAAAAACAATTGACCATAAAGGTAAGGAAACTTCGACTGAATGGTCATCTGAGGAGAGACCAGGAGTATCTCAATCGGTCTCTAGTTAGAGTACCAATTATACAAACTATACACCAATCAATGTGTTAGTAGGAATGAGCGTCTAGAAATATATTACACGAGCTTTACATAAGAGCTATCCTGAAACATGGACACTCTCCTGATTTCTCTTTAAGGTGGCCCCCTTATTGAAGGTTGGATACTCACAGTTTTATTCTTTTCAAACCAAAATTATCGTGAGCACAAACCATCTATAATGTTTAACAACAAAATTCTAAACTGCGCTAAATATTGCCATTTTTAGTTAGCTTTCAGAATTTCCCTTTTTTAGTTTTCTCGTAGGGCAACGTGTTTATTATTGGAATAGTGTATTTATTTTTATAAAGTCCGAAAGTTAAATACAAGTGTGAAAGTTTAACGCTGTTTGCAAGTTATTATACTATATAATTTCCTATATTTTGTGGAATTTAGAGTTTGTTAATTTTCTTTACAAAATAACTTGTTTTGAAAGACAATGATTCAGTGGCCTGACGTGTTCAGTAATAGATTGTCACACTAAGTAGGTCGAGGTACTTACATGTTCAGGGCCTCCTGTTGTTGGCCAACGGGGCTCCACGGGATAAGTCTTCCTCTGGACAGCCTTGACACCTTGTGATCCCTTCAAGATATGGAGGTGGTCTGAACAATCCCATCTTCTGTAATGACACAAGGTTTGAATGTATAGGTTGATCCACAGACTTTTTTCTCTTAATTTTATTCCTTGGAAAATACGATATGGCCATGAAATGGGCTGAATGTGGAGGTACTTGTGGGGTCAGGAAATAAGGGGATTGTTGAGTAATCCCTGTTTGCGCGGAGGAGGATCCTCAGCGCTACTTAGCGTTGGTAAAACTATCTATAAATACAATGTGCGTACAGGAAAAGTTTCCACAAGGTTTGACCTGTCTCCATGAGACCGTCTCACCATTTATAAAGGTAGATAGGGAAAAAGTTACTGTCGTAGCTTAGATCTCGGAATGTATAAATTAACCGAATAATACCCTGATTAGTATATTCTGAGGGTTAGCCAAATTATTGTGATAATAACACTAATATAATATATTCAATACTACCACTATTTCCTATGGTGCATGTTTTTTTATTCAATAAAACGGACGGGCTTTCGAGCAAAATCGCTCTTCTAAGTCTTGTAGGTTAAACCATAGTAGAGCACTTTGCCTTGAAAACTAGTTCCGCTTGTATTCAAATATAGAAACCGACCGCTATAAAAAATTGATAAATATCTTATGTGTTTGACCAGCAACTTATGATTAGTTAATTATTACCACTACTGCGCTAGTGTAGATGAATTACCTTCGTTATAAAAATAATATTGATTGAGCTAACATATTCTCGGGCAGAACCCGGGTCAGTGCAACAAGGTATTGAGGTTTGAGGGGGACTATTAAGAAATAATTATTTTTCTTTTTTTTTTGCTTATCCCTAGTACACTTGGTTCCAGCCATGATAATCATGGTGGGTAGAAGTAGGCGACTGCTTTTACTGTAAATGCACCACATGTCTACACATGTGAAAAGAAGAATATTTATTTTAATCTAATGCAACGAATCCTCCCCAATTATAAACTCAACTAGCCGAATGACCCGGGCAACGCCCGTGTTTTACCCGATTGAATGTTTTGATTCAAATACTATTTGTTACAATTATAAATTGGCGCCTTAAATAAATGCATATATTAGTTAATAACTATAGCCTATGTGCTTTATCTGTCTATGTACTGTTGGCTTCCGTAGGCGTCTCTTACTGGGAAAAGAAAGAGAGGATTCCATTTAGTTATTAAACTAATATATGCATTTATTTAAGGAGCGACCCCGCTCCAACACAATAGTTACAAAACCAAAAAGCGAGTGGGGGGGGGGCAAAGTCAAAAACAAAGTGTCTCGCGTAGTGGCGGCGCCATCGTAGCCACGTGATCGTAGCCAACCATTAGGAGAGCGCCATTCCAAAGAGAAAAAGCAAACGGTGACAGAGATAACGCATGACGCGCGTAACTGTATATAGAATATGAAAAATATATGGAAGACTTGGCTTATTGGCGAATATCTCCATCGATTTCACCACTTTATTCTACCGAATCGCTACTAATGTATTTTATATAGTCTGCACTTGGAGGTTTATCTTGGTGATGGTATTTAAACGAAACTATAGGAAGACAGTTCTGTAATTGTAGAAGTACTACAAATAAATTTTCTTTGAGAACAGATCTTCAGCTCAAAGGACAAGACAACAATCACAAAGGCCTCTGTTTTTAAATACTAGTGGACAGAATACATAGCGTCATTTGTATGTTGAGGGTGGAACCGTTCAATTTCATTTCTTTAAATAATTTGAGACGAAATTCCATAATCATTCAATCAAATGTGAAATAAATAATTGTGGGGAGAAAATCTTCCTATATGATTGAAAGAATAGGGTTTAATGGTTCTATCTTCAGCCAGAGAGGGCATTATGTGTTGTTTAATAACGGTATGAATGGATTTAATTATCTACTATTGTCGACCAGATACTTTATTACACCAATTAGATACCTTATTTAGTAGAAATATATATTTATTAGATGTCTATTTTTCATATTTTTACCTTTATCACGATTTAGAAAAGGAACATATTTGAGACAGAAATATTGAGTTTTAAACTACTTTATTACATCGTTCATATAATCGTTATATAAGGTTTATATGAATACAAATAAATTATATATGTGTGTGTTAAAAAGACGAAATTCTATTATTTTTCACATGTTAAGTGTATTTACTCGATTTCGGTCTTAAATGCCCATTTCTTCGTTTCTCAAAAAACCTCTGGGACCAAAAGATATTTAGTCGCAGTGGTACAGCCTGCTCTCCGCTGACAAGGGCCAACAGCCCGAAACGCGTTCGTGGATATATTTTCTTGATTTATCAAGAAATTTGGCTGGCCAAATATCAGGGAACAGTCTAAATCAAGGTTTAGGTGATTTCTGTTCCACGTTCTGCCATCTAAAAGGCACATGTTCTCGTGTTCAGGATATGTCTTCTTTGTTTTTAATATATATATGTAATATGATCCTGTCGACTTTCAATGTGACAATATGATAATAATGTTGGGAGAGAGAAATAAGGAAACCACAAGTTTGGGAGAGGAATCCCAGGCAAACCAGTGAGAGAGAGGTAGCGCGAGGGGCTGTCACCGCTGAACGACCGTTTGTGTCGCACACCACCCCCAACTGTCCAAAAATAGACCTGAGGGTTCCAAGAAAAGGCCCTGCGGTCGCCCCCTGGAATGTGGTCGTTGGTGTCTCAAAGACCGTACTTTAGCTGCGTTCCTCTCTCTACGTCTCTCTCTCTCTGGTCGACTGTAGATTTACTTTATTATTCCTGGAAGAGCATATATTATGACATATATTAGTATGAAATAAAGTAAGTAGAGGAGCTTCTTTATACACGTTTATTCTCGCTAGCTTTCGAACCTACAAGGTTCTTCATCTGGCATGGATAGCTTTTACACTAACAAAAGTACTGCAACACAGGGACCTTATATACACCTAGGAGGAAATTTACATACTTAAGCTAATGGATTAAATGAGAATATATGACGCCGACGTTAAATTGGAATATTTACATATAAAAAACCGAAAACAAGATTTGTAAAATTATGAATATATGCAAAACCAGCCAACATTGTTGCGACAAACGAGTAAAAGTCCAAGGGCACAACCAGGGGCCCCTCTCAATGTCACAACCAATGGGTAGGGGATAGGGGGGGGGGGGGGGGGAGAGGAAGTGGGGGGGTTGGGTGGGAGGAGTAGTATCTACTATTAATAAAGGACTTTGTATATATCGGAAAGGTCTATTTTGCGATTAATACTGTTGGTTTGTGAGGAAATAATGGATTCTAAGCTAGTCTATTGTGTTTGTGGTTGATATGTCCTGTATTTAATGTGTGGATGTTCAAGATCAAAACTGTGGCCTGTTTGTGCGATATGGGTGTAGACTAGGGATTTTGTATCTTTGTTATGAATATTGCGATTATGTTCTGAAATTGTGATACGTGTGGTTCTGCCTGTTTCCCCGACATATGATGCTGGGCAATTATTGCACTGTAGGGAATAGATGGCGCCAGTGGAGTCTATTGGGAGGGTAGGTCTATCTGATTTGGTGATGCTATTTCTGAGGATGGTGGTTAGGTTGGGAGGACTGTTGTATAAAACTTTGATGCCATATGGGCGCAATATGCGGGATATTGAAACTGCTTTGGGGGAATATGAAGCCAACATGTGATCTATAGATTGTAGGTGGTTGTATGGACACATGGATCAAACATGTGTTTGTCTATAAAGGGCAAGGGGTAACCTGCAGCCATAAGGATCAAACGGATTCTAGATTTTTCGATGGTTTTAAATATGGGCAATGAGTAATGGGTGAAGATTCTCTTGGATAGGGTCTTAACTGTATTTATTTTATATGCTATGGGGCTACTGGAGGAGAAGTGTGTGTATTGGGGTGGGGGGATGTTCTTTTTGTGAAAATGTGGTTTGAAAGGTGTGCAGTGTGCGTATGACTAAAATGTCTAAAAAGGGTAAAAGCGGAGCTCGATTCGGTTTCATAAGTAAATTTTATATTTGGGTTGAAGTCGTGTAAGGTACTATGGATGCGTTGGAGGCTGTTTGAGTTAATGATACAAAAAACATCATCCACATATCTCCTCCAGTAGTGTATGTCAGAGGGGAGGGTTTGGTTGATCCATGTGTCCAGCGAATTCATGACTATTTCTGCAATTATTGCTGAGAGAGGACTACCCATAGGGGTGCCTCTGATTTGTTTGTAACAGTGCGTGTTAAATGTGAAGGAACTGACGGTCAAACAGAGGGAGGTTAGTTGTAGTATGGTGGAAGCTGTCTGTGTGTCTATGTTAGATGTTGTGAGGAATAGTTGTAATTTATCTGTAATGAGGGTATGTGGTAGGGAAAGGTACAGAGATGTGACGTCAAAGGACGCCATGATGTGTTGTGGTGGCGGAGTTAGGGCTGTGATGTTTTCTATAAATGTGGGGGGGTGAGTGATGCTGTATATGTTCGGGTTTTGCTTCATGAGAGGGGACAAAAGGCTTACCAGATATTTGGAGACTGAATATGCCAGGGATTGGTGATAAGCGATGATTGGTCTGAGTGGGACTCCCGGTTTGTGCACCTTGGGGGACGCCATAAATATAAGCATTCTTGTCCAGTTGGCTGTAAAATGAGTATGTTGTTCAGTTGTGATGAGGCCAGATTTCTTCATGTTGTTTAGGGATTTTCTGAACATTTTGGTAAGGGTGGTGTTTTCTTGTGGGGAGATAGATGAGAAGGTGGAGCTGTCTTGAAGGATGTCTGTCATCTTTGCTATGTAATCCGTTTGGTCCATTATGACGGGGTGGTTTCCTTTGTCCGCTCTTGTAAATACCAGGGATTTATAGCCTTTTAACTTATTGATTATGGCTTTGTTGTTGTAGCTGGGCACTTTGTTCCGGTCTGGTCTTAGTAGGGCTTTATGTATAAATACATATATTGACATATATGTATAAATAAACTATTATATAACAATATATGTGCATAAATATATCTATAAAATTGGTGGCGCCCACTGCGGGTAAGACTCCAAGTGGGCGTTGTCCAACTCTAGACAAGATGGTACTTGGAGATCGTAGCCTTCGACACCCTTGTCGGTTTCCTAGCTTCGGGATTAAGATCGACGCCGAAGAGCCAGGCCTGCAAATCCAAAGGAAAGTGAAAGGAGAAGTACACTTCGCGGAGCAGGGGTTTTATGACCCGGTAACTCCAATATCTGTGAGTCAGCGGCCGTCGCTGGACTCACAGGTGGCACGCTTCGAGGCAGGATGGTCAGAATGGAGTAGAGCGTGGTGAGCCAGTCGTAGGGCGATGTCTGCGTCGTTCCCCGAGAAGCCATTGCGACGCAGGTCGGCGCAGGGGATAAAGCGGGGACACATCCACGGTGGGGGACCATCGCGCAGTTAACTCTCCAACAGGATGCGCCTGCAGCTGTGCCAAGTCCAGAGCCCTGCGCACGCTCTGGATGGTCTCCGCCTTCTGCGCAGCACGATAGCTGGAGCTGGCGTTTTCTTGCAGGAGACGCAGGAAGAATGCCCCCAGGTGTGCTGCACCTCCAGGAAAGCAGCCTGCATTGAGCGCGCCAGGGCAGGATCACCATCGCAGAAGTCTCCGACTGTCGCCAGTAGCCAGCGCTCAAGAGCCAGCAGGTATCGCGGCCGCAGTGACCAACCTGTTGTCGTCTCAAATAGGCAGGTACCTTACGCTGGCGGGATGGTTGAGCTCAAGGATGCTAGAGACAGCCTCCAGAGGCTTAGAAGTCTATTTCTCCTTGGTGAGAGCCAGACGTCAGAAGCGGGAATTGTTAGCGTGTGGCCAAGAGTAGACGTTGGCTGCACCGCTCAAAGAGGCCTGGACTCACTTCAGGCAAGCGAGTCGAAGCTGGCCCGAGATGTCAAGCAGGCCGACGCAACCCTCGGAGGACTGGACGAGCCATGATGCCCCCGGGAAGTTACGAGACTCGGCTCGGCTCGTAACTCACACGAAACGCGTCACTCGCGTCTGCAGCCGGCCGATGGTGGCTTCAGGTGGAACGTAGCCGTGGAGGTGATCCAAGATGGAACACAAGATCAGGCTGTTAGCCGCGCGGGTACGACCCATCAGCGACATGCCGCGAGTGAAGGGAGACCACCTCGCGATGGCTCTTTCCAACAACCCCATCAGGTGATAGTCCTAGGAGGCAACGATATACCCGGCGGTGATTGTGCAGCCCAGAACAGTCACCGACTCGGACGATCAAGATAACACTAGAAGAGTATCCGTCCGGTGATTCAGGAACCGCATCCGAGACTGCAACTCTTACAGAAGTTGACAGCCGCTCCGGAGGCCATGTGAAACTCTTCGAAGATCGGAGGCATGATCTTAAACTAAGTGTCCTATTGATGAAAAGTATAACGTCATTTGCATAGGCAACCACGCAACCGTGGTCGGAGGCTCAAGTCCAATGTTGAAGAGAGCGCCGCTGAGACGGCAGTCCCTGCATCACCCTGTTGAGAAGCGGAAAGACCATGGTGTGGACATGGATGGCGGCGTCTGCTTCTCTTTAGAGAACAGAAATCCCCTCGAGGAAGGCAGGTGGCAGGCCCCGATTCTCAAACAGGGTGAACAGGTAACTCCTGCTGAGACTTTCGAACGCCGACTTCAGGTCCAGAGAGATGACAGTCAGCGACGTGTCATGTTTGGCTGCCCCAGCGGCTTCGTCGAACACTAGTGCAATGTTCCAGAAGGATGACCGTCTTGGAACGGCGTAGGAATGACATTTGGGCACGAGGTCTGGCAGATAACGACGAAGACGATCCATGAGCACACCGATTTTGCAGTCAGTAGTTGGTACGCTGATTGGCCGGAATGCCTGTAGACCTGGTCCACCAGACTTCGGCAGCAGGATGACTTTGTTGCGTCTCGAAAAAAATGGAAAGGCCTCGCGGAACCCTCGGAGAGAGATTAATTCATCTTTGGTCCATACGGCGTAGATAACCTACGATCCAGATTAAATATATTGCAACTTCATCAGAGGTAAACGAGATATTCTTTAGCTCGGGGAGGCACTGTTATAGCTAACTATACAAATGACCCTGACGATGTTAATTTTTTTTTTCTAAGTAAAAATACATAGACTAAAGATATATAAATTTAAAAGAGTTTATTTGAACTTTGAGTTGAATGAAAATTGCTACAATCATTAAAAAACTCAATTTTTAAAAATATACCGTATAATTGAAAACTATTTCTCAAAACTTAAACAGCAATGAATGAGAAATATGCAGTATAATTTATTAGAGTATAAGGTCTGTTGAAATAGTTTGTAGTTCAGTAATATATTATACTTTCGAAAAAGTTGAGTTAGAATTAGCACAAATTCACGTATCAATTAATGGGGAAAATGGATAATGATTATATTTGAGTTGCATGTTAACTTATAATCAATATTACCTGAGATAAACGATTTGCCCCACATAGACAACGATCCGGACAGAAATTTACATATTCATATAACGAGAGAGAAATTCCCGTTTCACGAACAGATCTAGAATGACAGCTAATGTTTCAATTATCCTTGAAGTACTTTACTATTAGTTTTTATTTTATATTAGTATCAACACATTATTTGCCTAAAAAAAAGATAGGAAGAAAAGGTTTTTGAGATATCACACATACTTTCATTTCCGTCTTTCATTTTAAGTATTAAATGTCTAAAAATCTTTTATAATATGAAACAAATAGAAGCCAGTTATTAGTAGACATAAATAAACCTATCAAGGTGGGAAAATAGACGTTATTGTGAGAAAACAAATAAAATATTATTTATACCGATTATTTCTGTGATTATTTCACACACTTTTTTTTTTAAAGTAATTTTTAACACACGAAGACTTTCATCTCGTTTTAAAATCCAAAGTATGATACAAGGTTGTCCAAAAGTTCGCAAACACTTGAAAAAAAATTGAAATACCAATATTATTCGCCGTTATGTATAATGTCTTTGAATATGTATAAAGAAATTGTATTATTCATAATTATGTATTCGCTGTAAAAATGTTATTTACCAAGTAATAAGAAAAGCAACGTTTTAAGAAAAACACCAACTTCTAGGATAACCTTATATTAATTGGTAAATAAGGGCTTATGTTTTTAATGCCCCTCAGACGAGAAATTGAACCTATCGCTCTATGTAAAATATAGATTCCCAAAAAGAGATTGGATGAACAAAAAAGAAGTTCAGAGAATATTTAAGAGTACACCCTTCTAGATTAAGTAATCAAAAGGAAATTGAGGTTTGCTGGACACGTACTCTGAGGATCATCTGGATATTGACCCTACTGGATATACTCGAGGAATGAAAGGAGAAGTATACAAAGTGAAGATTTGATTTATATAATCTAATAGAATAGTCTACATATATAACCATAAGATAGAGATTAATTAAATTTTGTAGAACAGAGAGTGAACCTGCGTTACAATTATGGTCGATCTACTAAGCTAGAAAGGGTCGAATGTTCTAGGAGCCGAGGACACTTCTATCTTCCTCTAGAAGCAATCAATCGTTGATATGTAAGGTCTATTTATCTCTTATATTAATAGACCACTGGTACTTGAGTGGGAAACCATATAATACGAATATTAGTGAATTTTCTATTAAATAGTTATTTGGAATTCTGCTTTCTAATTCTTCTTAGGACGGTGTGAGGATGATCGTATATTGAACACGCACATTACCGTTTCTATAATTACACTAGTACACACACTTTTTCCTTCTCAATATTTGAAAGTTGTTTATAGTAAATTCCAATCCATAGATCATGAATATAACCTTTATTTTTCAAAATTAGCTAAATATTTTGAAAATATTTGAAAATATTTAATTTTATAAATAAGCTGATGTCATCTCTGTCAATCAAATATTTTGAAGATATTGACTTTGTAAGCATAAAATTTAATCATCATTTAAATGAGATGGCTTCTGAAGCTAATGAAGCTAACTGTGCGGACGTGATTTACTTCGCTCGTCTCGTTAAGCTAAGTACTTTTTTCTTTCCTCTTTTAAATTTAATATTACCTTATATATCTTTCTGTCCTAAATTATTTATATTATAAGTATAGTATTAATATCACTCTCTCTCCAATGAGATTTTACCTTTTTTCCCCTTTTTTATTCTGGACAGAAGACATGGATTGTATTTTGAAATCAATAGATGTTAAGCTCGATAGAATATTAATATATTTTGATAAAAAATTTAAAACCAATAAAAAAATCTAACAAAAATGATATAACCTACTTATCTTGATGATTAACCAAACAAAAAATGGAATTGAATCTATATCTGAGTTAAATAAACAATATACGTACAATAGATAGTTTGACCGACACAATAGAAAAGGCTATAAAATAATAAAGTAGATAAAACCCTTAAAGAAATTTCGAGACAGACACCTTCTTATTCTCAATTTGTGCGACAGGAAGCAGAACTAATCAAAATAAAACAGCAGTCATTCAAAGATGAATCGACTTTATTTGTGGCTTTAAATGATGGTGTACCTAATTCCGATGCACTTCAAAAAATTTCTAATAATATTAAAAATGTCAGAGAAAATGGTAAAAAACATTAAGATTAATAGAATTATAAACGCTAAAAAAGTCTGTAATTATAAAGGTTCCAAACCAAACTGACAATAAAATACTACTGGATGAATTAAACAAATCAGAAGATTTGAATTTATTGATTAGTAAAATATACATACCGACACTAAGAGATTCAACTACAGTAGTCAAAAGCGTATGCAAAATTAGATACGGCGAACTTCGTTCATACCAAATGTGGAATGAATTCTGATCTAGAAATTTGAAAAATGAAATAAAAGTTATATTTACAATGAGATCTAACTCTCCATATCACAATATAGTATTAAGAGTAACTCCTAAAGTTCACCAAATTTTAAGAAAAATTGGTAATGAGATATACACCGATTTTGAGCGATGTTCTACACAAGACAGAATATTTGTAAGACAATGTCAAACCGAACAAACAAAACAAAAGACTGCCAAAACCTTAAAATATGTAAAATATGCGGTGTACAGGGTAGCCACAACTGTACGGAAGCACCAAATTGTCACAATTGCTCTAAGTACCCTAAATTTAAAAATCTTTCTACAAACCATAAATCAAATTCGAGTGTATGCCCGATTTACAAATCACAAATAGACAGAATTATCCAAAGGACACAATATTCACAAATATACGAGAGAAATGATGTATTAAATACAATTTAAAGCTTAATCATGAATATATTAATATCCTATATGATTGAAAATATGTGAGATGTATTCAACAAAATGTAAGAAAAAGTTTTACTGCGTTAAGTGAGCTACAGGCCAACACTAGAGATGACCCACCTGACATTATTTTGATTCAAGAACCATATGTTTTACATAAACTACTAAATTCCATTGAAACGCTTTTATTTAGAAATTAACTCTTTTTAGTATTGTTTTAATCGAATAATTCTCTAATATCTATAATATATTCATTCTAAAATATTCCATAAAACCTTTTTAAAGCTGTAAATTGCTTTTCTAGAATAAACACAATACTTTACAATTTTATTTCATTTAACTAAACTTGTATACCAACCCTTTGTACATATATCAATTGTCAACACAAAGCATAACGCGCCATCTATACATATAAAATAAAAGGATTTAAAAGCGCGAATGTTTCTTTTATACATAAAACGAACTTCTACTGTCCTTACTGCGATGAAAAAATATATTGGGAGGGCTTTGGCTCATCATATGTATAATATTTTATGTATAAAAGAAACATTCGCGCTTTTAAATCCTTTTATTTTATATGTATAGATGGCGCGTTATTGCTTTGTGTTGATTTATTCCTAATGTTCTTGTCTTTATAGTTTGCTGAAGAGCATTGCTCGAAGCAAATATTTGAATGTAATTCTACTGTCCTATAAGCTTATGTCCATAGTTTACTTGAAAACCATTCCTAAGATTCCATCCTTCAGTGTAGCATATAAAAGCAGAATGATCCAATACAGTATTAGAGCTCTGAGAAGCGGTCTGGTGGATTAAATTGTCGAAACCGCTGGGAGGGTTCACCACTGATGAGCCAAGCCCTCCCAATATATTTTTTCATCGCAGTAAGGACAGTAGAAGTTCGTTTTATGTATAAAAGAAACATTCGCGCTTTTAAATCCTTTTATTTTATATTATATCAATTGTGTTGATATATTATTTTTTTTCTTCTAACTAACTTGCATACTAATTCTGTACATATTTAAAATACCTTTCTTTCTTTTCTTTAAAGCTCGGGTGATTAATGAATCTAAATATTATCGTGGTATAGCACTGATAAGTAATTTATCGAAACTTTTACGACAATACTAAGATCAAGACTGAATGAATGGGTAGAAAGAAGAAACGTCATTCCAGAAAATCAGGCGGGTTTCCGAAGGGGTCGATCGTGTGTGGATCTAATATTTCACATTGACCACTAATACAACTTTCACTGAGGAAAAAGAGAGGAAAATTATTTGTATTTTTTGTTGATTTGAGAAAAGCATTCGATACAGTTCCCCACTCATTACTTTGGAAGAAATTAACCAATCTGGGCGTGAGCTATCAATTTATACATGCAATTAGAAATTACTACGAACAGGCGACTGTGGCAGTCAGATGGAGGGGATCAATTACAGAAAATATTAAGATACATTCGGGAGTTTTACAAGGAGAGCCACTATCGCCATTACTTTTTATATTATTCATGACGGACCTGATTAAAATGTATGACAACTCAGATCTGACGAGTGTATACCTGCCGGAATTTGGTGATGTTCACCTGCTGATGTATGCAGATGATATTGCTATTATAGGGGAGTCGAGGATAATCCTCCAAAAAAAGATTAATATATTGAAAGAATATCTTGGTGAGAACTATATGACACTGAACGAGTCCAAATCGAAGGTTATGGTATTCCGCAATGGTGGTAAACCCTCAAAAGAAGATAGATGGTACTGGAATGGTAAACCTCGGATGGTAACAAGAAGATATAATTACTTGGGATACCCTCTGGTCAGTACAACTAAAACCACTCAGCCGCAAACTTTTTCAAAGGAAAAGCACTCGCGGCAATAAATGCTACCAACCCCAATATTGGCAAAATCAAAAATTAATTCATTAAACTCTGCAATGAAACTGTTTGATTCTATTGTGATGGCTGTTTTGATGTATGCTGCTCCAATTTGGGCAACAGTGTATAAAGATTTATTAGACCATATACAAGATACATTTATTCGTAGGTTCTTGAATTTGCCTAGATATACACCAGGATACATAATAAGACCAGAAACAGGCCGCGTCTCATTAATAATAACAGCTCTGAAATTGACCTTGAAATATTGGCTGAGGGTGCTGAGTATGGATACAAATAGATTGCCTCGAATATGTTTAAATAGAATGAGGCAAATATCCTGTGCTACAGGTGCGCCCATCGGGTTTATAAAACAATTAAGCAATTACTCAATAATAACGGATCCTCGTGGCTTACTTATTGTAATGATCCTGATTCACTAAGTAATGCTATCCCAGGAATATTAAGAACTACGATAGAGCAAACAATACAAAATGACTTAACAAGAATAACCCCAATCAAAGTTATATTCCCACTATAGAGATATATATACAACGTTTACCACCGAAGAATATTTCTTAAGTGAACTCCCTTTTCCTGTCATCAGATTAATCGCACAATTTAGAACCCTTTCAATTTTTTTTAGAGAACACCATCTGATTTTATTGAGGCGTGAAGACCTGAAATGCACTTTCTGTGGATCAGGAATGACAACGGAGATGTTGCACTACTTATTTGACTGTGCTGCTCTGTCTGAGGCAAGACGAAAACTAAATGATAAAACGGGGCAACTTTGTCCTTCATTTCCGGCACTAATTAATGAAATATCAAAAAATAGGTATATAGCGATGGCGATATTTGGATTCCACAAGACTATATCCCGGAAAAGGCGGCACAGTGTTCTCTCTATCCATTGTGAACTGGCGAATCCTGTATAGGGCGAGAGGCCCTAAATAAAGGCTTTTTGTTGTTGTTGTTGTTGTTGTTGTAATGAATCTAAATTTGCATTTATGGATTCTCATTTAAACTATTTCTCTGATAATATCGGCGCAGAGAGCGAAGAACAAAGTGAACGCTTCCACCAAGATATTAAAATCATTGAGCAACGATACAATGGTCTTTGAAATCAACATATGGTGGCGGATTATTGTTGGAATCTGATGCGCAAAATATAATAGACTTCACAGAAAAAATCTTTAAATCCATGAATATATTTTTTTTTTACTTCCTAAATATTACTACATCTTCATAAATAATGTTTATTAAACCAAATAAAATGTTTTTCGCACACACAGCTTTTTGTTAAGACCTTCCATCTTATACATAAAAACAATTCTGATAATTTTGAAAAAAAGGGAAAGAAATTATATTTATATATATACTAGATGGCGCTCTGCCATCTAAAAAGCACATGTGCTCGTGGTCAGGAGATGCCTTCTTTATTTTTAACTAGCAGAATGACCCGGTCAACCCCCGGGTTTTACCTGATTAAATGTTTTTATTCAAATACTATTCGTTACAATTATAAATTGGCGCCGTGGATGTCACTCTTGTGAAACGTCCCGCTCCAAACTTTGTTTCTGAGAAGCGATATTTTTATAGAAAAATGATCTGGCTTTTGTGTTCTGCTCGAATGAATGTTTTTCTGTTAGAATTTTGTTCCTGCGTACAAAATAATGAACTGGTTTCACCCGTGGTCTCTGCCTTTTGGAATTTTTCCGGATATAATTTTGTATCTGATAATCAAACATGATACAGCAAATATCGTCATCATCATTTTCTGACTAAAAATATATAGTTTTAATAATTGATTTATATATTTTTAAAAATAGCCTATCGTCTTCCCCGTATATTTTTACCTATGTATGAAAATTTTGGTTTGAATTAGTGAACTACTGCGAATTTGTATACCGGACATACAAACAAACATACAAACAATCATTTTTATATATATAGATATATAAATGAAAATTTATAAGGATAGAGTAAGTAGTTTGATAAATATATATATATAAGGGCAGTTATTTAAGTAAAATATATATACATGCATATATGTATGATATTGTTTCTTCATTTGCACTATCTTTGGCGCATTTATTTATATTGTAATAAGTTTAATTCATAATATTTCCTCCAATAGATGAATATCATAGGTAAAAGGCATTATATCCATAACTTGAGATATTGAGCTAATCGAAAAAAGGCATTGATACCACGTTAATCAGCTCAAAAGATTAACCCTGAAAATGTTTTGTTTATTTGAGGAGGAGACATTTTATTCATTTAGGTACTAGTGTTATTGTTTGAATACTTTTGCTGATTTTAATATATTCGGTAGTGTAATCTTAGTTGTTATTTACGCCAAAACAGATTGAACGTGGAAAATTGTAATTAAAGAGACGGGGAACGTTACAAAATGTATGCCGTGCAAACAGTTTGGAAAACTAGGTTATAAAAAATTAAGGGTAATTATATAATGTTTGATTGTGTGTTAAAGGATATTTTATTCTAAATATATTAATATTTTGTTATTCAATATCTAAAGCAAATACAGAATATAAACAAATCAAAATGCTACTGATTTATTTGTTAGAGTTAGTTGGAGTATCATATCGTGTATACTCACACTGTAGCCAGAACTCTCGTTGTGACTGGGGACACAGGATGGAAGGTATAGGACTGTACATGGGCTAAAGGTAACCAGTCGATTGATTGCATTCGCCAAAAACAGGAGAAAGACATTGACTGACAAAAGGTTCATTGTGATGAATCGGCGGCTGGAGGCCTGCCAAGATGGCCCGTGATGTATATTAGTAGTTTATTTGTTCTGCATATTATTCATTTAGAAATTAATCTCATTATTTAATCTGTGAAAATAAACATATTGAACCGGTGATGAAAACAAAACTGAAAATAGTTGGCTTAATGTTAGGTAGTTATATAAATATAATCGTTTGGCTTCTGGTATAAAGACTGCTTCTGAAATATTTCAGAAGACAATGGAATCCTTCTTCTCGGGAATCAATGATGTTTACATTTATTTTGATGATATTCTTATTGCATCAGAGAATTTGGAAAACCATTTAGAAATTCTTAAGAGTACACTTAATATTCTTAAAGAAAATAATTTTACGATAAACAAAAATAAGTGCTATTTGTTAAAAATGAGATTGAATATCTTGGATATAAAATTAATGGATTTGGTATATACCCCTTGAAAGACAAGCTAGCTTGCATAAATAATTATCCCAGTTCCTAAGAATATAACTGAATTAAAAAGCTTCCTTGGAATTTTGTCATTTTATAGTAAATTTTTGTCAAATCTTTCAGATTTAGCATATCCTTTATACAACCTATTAAAAAGAATGTGAAATGGTCTTGGAATGTTGAGATAGATGGATCTTTAAATTCCTGTAAAAATGCATTAGATGAAACCACATGTTTATCGCATTATTCTCTAAATTTGTCTTTGATTCTTTCTTGTGATGCAAGTCAGGTGGGAATAGGAGCAACCCTTTCACATTTGAAGGATGGGAGGAGAGGCCTTTGTGTTTTATTCCCAGAACTTTAAATGTTCATGAAATAAAATATTCTCAAGTTGAAAGAGAAGGACTTGCAATTGTTTTTGCAGTAAATTAATTTAAAAAATACCTTTTTGGTAGGAATTCACCATTTATACTGATCACAAGCCCTTAATAACTATTTTTGGAGATAAAACAAATTTGCCTCCACTCATCGCAAATACACTTCATAGATGGGCTCTAACTCTTTCAAAATTTAATTTTGAAATTAAGTATAAAAAAGGAATGGATAATATCATCCAGATTTCCTTTCTAGATTTCTAGAGTTTTCAAAAGAATAGTTTGGAATATAATGATGGGAGTGGTGAAATTTTACTCTTAAATACTTCCATCATTGACCATGTTCTTGTGGCTCATGAAACACATTTAAACAGAACTTTATTCAAATTGTATGAAATTATTGAGACAGGGGAGTTACCCTCAAGTCCCAATGATAATCTCATTCCTAATTTAAAAAGGATTGATGACCTCACCATTCTCCAAAAAATTTTCTTGATAATAGAATGGTTATTCCAAAAGGTCTACATGAAAAGGTACTTCAATTACATGAGAGCCATGCAGGGACTAATGAAATTAAAATGATGGCTCGTTCATCTATTTGGTGGCCGGCATGGACTTTTCAATAGAAATAATTACAAAAAAAAAAGTAGAAATTGTCTTTCTAATGAAAGGTTGCCTCATCAAAGGACTGAGAGTTGGCCTAAATACGCAGGACCATGGGAGGAGGGTTCACATGGACTATTCCAATTTCAAAAATAGACTGTTTTTACTAGCAGTAGATTCATTCTCTTCTTGGGTTGAAGTTTCTGAAGTACCATCTACCAGTGCATATTTTTGTATAAATTTTATGAGAAATTGTATTGCTCGTTACGGATTTCGACAAGTAGTGGTTTCTGATAATGGTCCCTCCTTTCTTTAGTAGTGACCTTTGGTGATTCCTTGTCTAAGAATGGCATATAACATGTGATATCTTCCCCATATCACCCAAAATCGAATGGACAGGCAGAAGTCTCTGTAAGAGAGGTAAAGAAATTGCTAAAAAAGCTATTATATGAAAACGAGCAGGTGGAACTAGATTTGGCTCTGTCCAGGGCTTTGTTCTTTATAAGGACAGATGTAAATATTAGAAAAGGGACATCACCTGAGGAGCTGTTTCTTGGAAGAAGATCAGATCAAGACTTTCTGTGTTGTCAAAAGAAGAAGTAAAAGTCTCCAAAGTCAATAGTTTAATATGTTAACAGTAAATTTAAAGTGGATGAGACTATGAAATTTAGATGGATCACTAATAATTATCCCTCTTGGTATACAGGAAAGATAATTAAAATACTAGGAAGGAATGTTTATTTAATAAAACAAGGTGACAGTGAGAAAAAGTTCATCAAAACTACCTTAAAAAAATGTTGCCTTGTAAATCACATCCACTAATATGGATGATCCTGAATGTGTGCCAACTCCAATATCAGAGGAGAAAACGTGTTACAACCCCCAGGTACCCTCAGAGGGAGCGCAGATGTCCACAGATATATAAAATATATATATAAATAAATAAGAGGGGCCAAGCCAAGAAGGGGGGATTGATGTATATAGTTGTTCATTTGTTTTGCATATTTTTCATTTAGAAATTAATCTCAAAATTTAGTCTGTGAAATAAAAATATTGGACGGTGACGAAAACAAAACTGAAAATAGTTGGCTTAATGTTATGTAGTTATGATATATAATTGTTTGTGATGATATATATAATTAAATGTGATGTTCATGTAATTTTGTTCTTAATTGAATAAAATATATAAAGTTTAAATGTGTTTTAAACTTTAATAACAAGCACAAAATAGACCGGAACACTGGTAGCCCAGTGGCTTGACAGCGGGGGTGCCATGTGTACGATGGGGCACGCAATGACATGTTCAATGTAGTGTAAATGTTAAGAACTTATATCTGAATATAATGAAGTGTACCTGTGTCTTTATTTCTGTATGAATGTGTTATCTATCAAAATTTCTCTTTTACACACAAGAGGGCCAAAAAAATGTGTTTATAATTTCCTATGAAAATTGGGGGAGTCAGTGGAAGGATGGTCTAAACAGTTGGTTTTCGACCACTACAACCCGGGATCGAATCCCTCATTGGACACTTTTTTCTAATTAAAAAAAAAAGCTCCAAAGGCCCCTAATTCTTGCAAAAGGTCCAACCCCACCAGCGAGTGAAAGTAACCAAACGGGACTCTGGAACATTTTTAAGTGCAAAAGTCGAACTGCTTTTTACATGTGTAGACATGTGGCGCACTTACAGTAAAATCATTCGCCAACTTCTTACCCACCAATGATTTCATGGCCTGTACCACGTTGTACTAGGGATAGAAAACTTTTTAAATATTTATAAGGATTAAAATACCTTAATATATTGAAAAATAATAATCAATAATATTCTAAGGAATGAACATGTAAAAATAAGAACGTTAAAATCAAGATAAGTGAAGAGATTTGGGTAAGCTTATATAGCATATTCTATGTATATTTATAATTGAAATGCATCAAAGGTTTTGGTTACTTTCCTTAAATGATGGGTTTGACTTCTTTGCAATATTTTTTGAATGAATTATATAGAAAAAATTTCAAAAATGTTTTCTTGCGCATGATACAGTAAATTTCAGACCCTAGTTCTCTCCACCAGAAAATTTAATTTAAACAATTCCTTCTCTCCATTGTAATAATATAACCACACAAAAATAAACTAAACAATTCTTACAAATACAGGGTAAAAAATATTTGCAGTTACACTTAATAACACGTCGTGTAATAAAAAAAGTATAAGACGCGACAACTCTTTGCGGAATCTTATGTTTTCAGTAACTTGTCAAAATCCGCAATCCTGTGATTATAAATACTAACGTCATGTATGTAACTACTTTTCCAAGGTCCCAAGTGGTCACCTCAAAATTCTGGCTTAAATAACAACTACGTCTCAAATCTGATCAGATACTACTCAAACTTAACATAAAAACCTCAATGTACCTAAAATAGTGTTTTAAACAGCCACCAGGCGACTAAATGTTATTAAACAATGCAACTTAGTTTTAAGTGGTCAAGTCTAATAATGAGTATTTTTAATTCTCTCCGCCTAGACAATCACATCTTTGTTAATAAAATCATATAAATTATTTACTGAACGTTTTTAAAATATTTACATGAGGTAACCGAGAGGGTCAAACCTGTCGACTCTCTCTGTTCCTGTGGTAACCGAGAGAGACAGTTAGGGTGTGGAGAGTTTTCCAGTACCTCTCTGCACTTTGGAACCTTTAACAGTTCTCATAGAGTACAGAAAGTCGTAGTCGCGGCAGAATGGAAGACTTGGGATTATCCACACACAAACGAAGGGACACAGTTGGACTAGGAAAGTTCCGTGAACAGATAGGTTCGAGCTAGAAAAAGATAAGAAAATTAAGAAGAGGTTTCTTATTGATCTATGGTGGCATTCTGGAACCTTGGAGACAACTGACGAGGGCTTCCGCGAATGGTAAAATGACTGTCCATTTCCGGCTTTGCGGAGGTTTATATACTTTGCCGATGAGGAAGTACTGGACATTCAGCGGATGCAATAAGGGCGTGGATCATGTAAGAAAGGTCATTATACACACTTAACTACTTCCTGGCAACTTCCTACATCTTTAAACCTCATTTTTAAACGTTGTTGGACTTCTATATCTCAATCTTTCCTATATTTCGCTCAACTCTTATTCTATTACACAGTTTTATTTTATTATCCTCAGTTTATATAGAGTTCATTACATATTGTTGTGTAATGACACATGTCAATCATGCGTATAATTATTTACAAAGATGTTTCTATTATAAAACACGACAACCTTGTTATATTTACCAATATGGGGTTGTTAGTTCAAATCACTATATATATATATATATATATTTATTGAGAGCTTCAGGGTCCTGCCTTTTTTCTCAACCTGTAGTTTTCAAAATAAAGGAAAGATACAATAGAGTATGAAATATATGGATATAGAATGCAAGTTGGTAAATGAAAATATGATTTTTGTGTAATGGTTCTGGCACAAGAAGAGAGTTGGGTTAGAAAAAGGAAGTAAATGTACAGAAAGTGGAGAGAAGTGAGAGAGATATATTCCTGGTTTCAAGTATGCAGTATATGATTTTGGTTATTGTGTTACTCCCGTCGAAGGGCTGATAAGTCCAAAGCTTGAGTTCATACAAGTATAAGCTTGAGTTCATACTTGTATAATAAAAACTGATAAAGAAACCTATCTCCGAATGGATCTTAGATTTATTTAATATGAATTTGGTATTTTTGAAGTCTGAGTTGTGGTTTGTCTGTTGCATGTATTGGAATATGACTTGATTTTAGTAATAGCTTTTTTCGTCGTTTTGGTGTTATTATATTGTTCAATAACATTTATTTTAAAAACTCGAGGAAAGTAATTTCTATATTGTTTATCGCTACATACTAAATACCGCAATTTTCTATCTGAAAACTTCCTCAATGCGGGTTTGAACCCGAGTCCTGGGTTGCCGACCTAAACGACCATACTTCCTGATGTCTTTAGATGGCTCTGCACATACAAGTTACATAACTATGTAGTCCCCTTTGATATAGAAATTTCTTCGCCCATTGGATGCAAATGTATCAAGAGACTCTGATTATTGATTGCAAGGTGTTTTTGGATTTGCCCTCTACCTCTTGTTTCAATCTACCATTGGCTGAGAGTTTGATTTATTTTTTTAAATATAAATTTAAACGCTTGGTTTACACTTATAAACCAATTTTACGCTATATGTCTTTATAGCGCGAATGCTGCAAAGATTTAAGCATATTCCAAAGCTACTCGAACTCCCTTGTCGGAATTGTTGTTAGTTCTGAATATGTATTTTTCTCAAGTTCAAAGGTCACCTATATCAGTAAGAAATTTTAATAGAGAAACTGTATGGAAATATGTTACATTAAATTTTAGGGATAAGCCATTAGCGATATGTAATAAAATATATGATACCTAAATTATGTTTTAAAAAAACGACATTCAGGTTGCATATTCGTTAAATCCTACCTATTTTTCAAAGTAAAAGACTTGGTGCTACACGCTTTCATCTAGGGAGTCATCTGTCTGCGCTGAGATAATGTTTAGGTCACTTAATCTCCCGCTCGTATAAACAGTTCGTTGGGGCCGAGTCTGGAAGGAAGGACACCTACTTGCCACACAACCAATAGACGTTGGTTTACCTTCGCTGGCGAACTTGTACGACTTGTGTGCGTTGCTCTATCATCACTGATGAACTTGTCATAATAGTGTATATTGGTTTTCCATCGCTGCTTAACTTGTACAACTTGAGGGAGTTGGGCTGCTAATCACCGCTGAACTTGCACGATTTTTATATGTTGGGATACCTATTTACGATGAACTTGTTCGAATAGTGTACTTTGGTCTATCTAAGCCTCTAAACATGTTGGTATACCCCCCTCTGATATTTGAGGATTTGTTTAGAAAGTCTCTGACCGCGTAAACATTCCAACAGATCTGTGTCTCCGAGGATACTTACTGGCAACACGGTAACCATACATTGGTTTACCATCGATGCTGAACTTATTCGATTAGCTTCAATTTTCCTCGGTCTACCATTGACAGTGATCAATAGTTTCGGAATTATATCGACAGAGTATAAATAGAAAGGTATTTATCGCCAGTTGTTTCTAAGCAGAAGGTTTACTTTTCTACAAAAATAAGTAGTGTTTTCCCCTTAAGGCTAGATTATTTACATGAATGGTGATAAGCAAAATACTATTTCAGAGAGTGTGATAATATTATATAATATGCTTATTATATAATAATTAATCATTTAAGAATTTATATAATGAGTAATTTACCAATGCATAACATCTCTTCATTTACTCAATTATATGTCTTATAGATAGTTTAAAAGTTTCTCTAGGTCTCAGTCTTCTTGGAGATGGAGGATTGGACGAAGTCTCTTTATCCGAAGGTCCCAGAGGTTCAGGCACATTGTGGAAAACCTCAGTAAGAAAATAAATTTCCTCCAGAGTGGCCACAGGTTCTTCATTTGGCCTCATGGGGTGTCATGATTGTGGTTCCATCTCTTTATAAGATTTTAGAGTTTGATTTTCTTCCCTGCTGGTTGAATACAGTATTCTATGAATGATATGGTCTGCATGGTTTTTTGTATTTCTTCCATCCTTTAACTGTACCTTTTAGGTGACAAGTCTAGTAACTTCTTGAGCCCAATATATTCTCCTTTTGTCGATCATTCTTAATTGCAACACATATCTTTCCTCAAGCGTCTTCTTCTTGGTTCCTTAATCATAACGATATTTTGAGTTCCCATTTATTTTGTTGGAGTCGGGTTTCAAGTTCTCTAGGTGTGTTATTAATCTTTTACCGAACATCAACTGTGCGGGAGTTTCCTCTCTGGCCGATGAAATAAAAACTCTGCAATATATCTGGTTAGTTAGACCTTTATCTTTTAAAAATATATTTAAATCTTTGTATAGCTCTTCCAACTATTCCGTTGGATTCTTGATGATAAGGCATTGCCGTGTGATGTGTTAATGTTATTAGCCTTGCATAATTCTTTGAAATCTTTTGAAATAAACTTACTCTTCTAACATCATTTGTGAGTTCTATGCATATACCAAATGTAGAAAATATTGTTACTATCTCATTTATGATTTCATTTGAAATTGTATTTTTAATAGTTTAACTTAAGCATTTATTATATGTATCTATAATATATTTCGACCATAAAAGATCCTACTAAATCCATGTGAAATGTGTTTGGATCCATGGTGTGTTTGAATATGTTCTTGGATGCAGCAGCACTTTACGTGCATTCTTTTGATGTACCTGACATGCATTTAATTCTTTTACTTGGTTTCCTATGTAGAAATCTAATTTTGACCACCATATGAAACTTATGGCAATTGATTTCATGGCAACTAGACCTGAGTGTCCTTCATGTAGTAACTTCAAAAAACTCCTTTTCTTCCCACCACTGGAATAATTACCCCGTTACCCCAAAAAACACAATCTTGAACTATTGATAATTTCTGTCTTTTTGATAATAAGTTTTGAGTTATTTAAAACTAGAGGCAAATCATTTTTCACATATTCTATGACCTTAGATAAAACTGGGTATATATTCCTGTTTATAATCTAATCTTGTTTCTTCACTAAATATTTCTTGATCATCAATCAAGAAGATGAACGATAAACCTGAAACATTTCTAGGCTCTTTGGGTCCATCAGTAATACAAGTATTACTATACTTGTATATTTAAACAATTAGCGTTTGAATGTAAAATTGCCTTTTTATTGTCCATCCCATAATAATAGGAACCCAGAAATATTGCCCATCTTATATTCTTGGTGATTCTATGTCAGGGGAATTTTCTTAGTTTAATTAAAATTTAAGTGGTTTGTGGTCAGTGGTTATTTTCAAAGGCCTTTTCCATAAATAGTAATTGAATTTACTTAACTAAAAATTATTGACTGAGCTTCGTTTTTAAATATGATAAATACCTTATGTATGTTGAAAGCAACCAAAGTCACCCAACCTAGTCCAAAGCTTGATACATCAAATGTGATAACCAATGGCATGGTTGGATCACACGATATTGTAACAAAGTGTTTATTAATTTATTAACAGATTATCATTTTTATGTTTATAATTTGCTACTCTGTAAAACTTCCGCATTGCTATATTTTGTTTATCATTCATAGTTTTTTCTTGACTTGAATACATTTCTGTGGTCATCCTGAAGTTTGTCTTTCCTAATTTTCCACGTGACATTTTGGTGGAGATGCTGGGTAAATTAGGAAAGACAAACTGAAAATCGCCGAGAAGACCTTGAGGCCATGGGTGCTGTGATTTACATTTTCCGAGACTGGCTCCTGGATTCCTACGCCGTATCAAAGCTAAGACTTCCTTCCAATATGACAATATCCCTATAGATGACAATAGGACGAAAAAGCCGCTCTTCACGCCTCAAGAAAAAGGACGCAAAGGTACTAGGGACAATGTTTCAAGACTTCGATGGAATGAATCATTGACAGAAGCACGTCAGATCCATGTCAGCAAATACAATAATTGCAAGCTGTGGGTCACAGCTCCCATTAGAAAGGAGCTATGTAACAAAGTATTTATTATTTTTTTTTTTACAGAGAATCATTTTTTTATGTTTATATTTTGCTACTCTCTGAAAACTTCCCTCTTGCTTATATTTTGTTTATCATTAATAGTTTTTTCTTGTCTTAAATAAATTGCTGTTTAATCCTCAAGTTTGTCTTTCTTAATTTTCCACGTGACTATATTAATACTTGATATCATAGAAGATCTTTCTTTACCTTTTGAAAAACTATTATTTTCTCTGGTCACCCCATGAATATTTTCTTGTTAATTTGTATAGTTAACCTGTGACCTATGTACACATTTAATACAAGACGAAATATCACGCACATTACATTTAGTTTCTCTCTCTTGGTCAAGCACAGACAAGAACTCTTGGGTGATTTGCGTACACCACAACTCAACTATCAACAGAAGTGTAGTTGGATGAATACATCGTTGGCCGATATTTACCTCAGATACTTGCAATTCTACAAAGCTGCCAACAATGGAGGGAGGGGTTCAAGGGATTCGACGATTGCTGCCGACTGTTTGAGCGCCGAGCGGCCTGCTTCTATGACTCTACACTCGCTCTTTCGGTGCTAAGTTGTACATACTTTTTAAACTAATTTGTGAACATCCTCCTTTCGGGATATTTCTATATAAGATCAGGAGTCTTAATAAACTCGTGTGTGTTAATTTGTTTAGAGGTTGTAAAGTATGAGCTAAATTTGGAATACATTTTACTTAAAATGATACAAAATATAAAAATTATTTAAATTCAAATACTACCCAGGCAGAGGTCCATTTTGTATTGCTTTGTATTTTCTTCATTTGGTTTAACTCCTTCTGATGTGAAATCATATTTTAAATAATTTTTTATTTTCTTTTTAATTCACATATACTTGTGTGAATTCAAATTTAGTCTATTTTTTTTTTAATTTTTAGAAACTTTTCCAGATTTCTATCATATTGAAGAGAAATTGTACTTTGATTAAATAATTAAGATTATGTAAAACGTATATTATATCCTTTGAATTAAACATGAAAATCAGCTTGTAATTTTGTCGGAAGGAAAATAAACTTAATTTGTGTGTGTAGGCGAAAATATAAACACCAGCTTTAGAAAACTCAGTATGCCTGATTATATCAATGTTTCTGACTATAGCTCCTCGTGATTCCTGAACGGCTTCAATTTCATAAGGTTCAACAAGAGAGAATGATACCCTCTTCTCTCTTTTTCGAAATTATCAACTAGAGTATAGAATAATACTCTATCCTTAAAGTGGCTAGTGGAATAGGGATTTCAGTGGTTTTGTTAATATTACAATCTTGTACTTCATGCATATTATTTATTTATTTATTTCAATTTAAAGCGCTATGTTCTCCCAGAGACACTTACGCTGTCATACATGTATGCCTTTGTATTTGTCTATACATATATATTTACAATATTTTTAGGCCGTAAAGAGAACAGTCATATGATATTAAAAGGGAGAAAGGGAGAAAAAACGAGAACAGAGAAATGTGTACAGAAGAAAAAAATGTCTGGCAATATGTATAATCAAATTAATATAAATTATAAGCTTATATTATTATTATATTAGACATATTGTGTAATTAAATTCTAAAATAGAGTCGATTTAGCATTTCCTTGATCCTAAGTTGGCTCTTTTCTTCATTCCTAATAAACTCTCAAGGACTTGTGCTTTAAAGGTATCGTGTTGATAAATAAAAGACAAGCCCATAGAATTGAAAAATAGACGCGCGAAGGCCTGGTTGTCATTGGTTCGATGTAAGTAATTTTTAAGGCCTCAGAAGGCACATCGGTACCTTGTGACTGTTCAATAGGAAAGGAAAAGCAAGAGGAAGATTCCCCATACTTAACTCGTATACAAATATCCAATGATAAATTCCCATTCCAATCGGCATTCTTGAGACCAGGAAGCGGGGTATCATAGCAAACAAATGACCTTCCAAAGGCAACGGGAAACAGCTGTCTGGAGTTTTCCTCTTTGCTAATACCCTCCCAAGGTTAGCAGCACACAGCGACAATTCCATGTTATTTGCCTATCGTCTTGGTCGATTATAAGTTCTGACAGCAACGATTTTTAAAAATAAATTTAAATGATACTTAAAAACCAATGTTAACTTACTTCCAAATCAAGACAATGTTTTTATCCACGTTAGCTTATAAAGACAACTGCCAACAAAATAGTAACAAATTGAATAGAGAGAATTAAACAATAAATGATTGGTTAGCAGTTTACTATAGTCGGATTAGAGCCGTTAGAAACATATAACTGAGTCAGTTGTTGTGAACCACTATTGTGAACCAGCGATCGTTGAAACATAGATTTAGATTTTGATACGACTCAATTAGTGTTACTTCCTCTCGTATCAGTATCGAAGAGACTTCCCACGTATATAATTAAGTATATCGGCCTTTGGGCTAAGATCAAGGTATTGGAGTTTAGCGATTTTTAACAAGTTCAGTACTACCAAATTTTGACTGACAAGTTTTAACATAGCTTATTAAAATAATAATGATGGTATTTTAGAAAATTATCAACATATAGAAGTAAAAATATTATTCAGCCATAATGATATATGGATAATTGCAAGAAAATAAGAATTGATGCCCATACTCGTAGTGATAATGCATATAATGGAGCATGGCGCGATTTCAACGACTGGCCAGATGTTTTAAGATAAAAACAAGAGGAACAAATATATATATGTGATGATTTAAGACCATGGGATTGTTGTAAATAATCCAGATATCTACTACCACTTATTTCCCCACGTGACTGTATATAACCTGTTATTTGCTGCAAATAGAAAGCATCAAATAACATCAATCTGTACCGCGTAATACTCTAATAAAGTATAGCAACTGTACATATAGAAGGAATGGAGAATAACAGGAGAAAATTAAGGTTTAAACTAATCAGGCCTAAGTGAGAATAAGAAAGTAGGCCTATCGAGCCCAGTCCAATTTTTACGAGGTCGTGGCCCTCCTGGATGATGTAACTTTCCCCCCCTGTTTACGTCAGAAAAGGGCAGTGACCTGCTTGGACCCAGCGAGGCTATAAAAGGAGTCCCCAAGCCTCAGTTAGTTAGTAGAGAGTCTTTGTTTCAGCCCTAGTCTGTAGGCCGCTCCTATAGAGGTAATTAATCCTTTCCTGCCAGAAACCTCCTCGTCCCATTCCTTCTTGACCTTCAGACGCTTCTTAGTGGAATCTCTGTTTGTTTATTTCACCTTTGCCCAACTGTGTCGCCTTCCACCACGACTGCACGGTAGAGGCGACATCGAGGTTCGTCTAGCATCAGATAACACTGGTCCCAGAGGTCCCAAGATATCACATATATTTAATTTCAATTAAAAAGGCATATATTGGATTTAAAAAATCATTGATTTTACCCAATATTTCAGTTGGCTGAACGCCAACCTTTATCAAGGTGTTAAACCATATTTAATATGTGTCAACAACAAACTCAGCGCCACATAACGTCAACAGAATTAAGTTTTTTAAAATATTTTGTTATATTCAATGGGGATAAAAAATAAATAAATGAATAAAAAATGATAAATATATTTATATTTATGGACAAAATAAATTTTGTAAAATATGGGTGTGAATATTTTGAAAATTAACAATAACGCCTATTTTATATTTATAATTATTTGTACTATTTGTAAAAAGATTTTTTCGTATAAAATAAAATGAAATAAAATGAAAATAACAAAAAATATATAAAATAAATTGTTGGGAATCTCTTATGGTTCAGACAATGAAACAACAAATAACAAGTTTACTTACAGCTGAAGTGGTTTTAAAGAATTAGGCAATTTTACCTCTTTTAAGAAAGTATTTTAAATTTATTATTTTCAAAGAGAGAGAAAAAAGAACATTTAACAATTTACATTACAATTACTAATTTTGTAAAAAAAAAAAAACACTTCTTTGTTCTCGTTTTTATATTACAGTGTTGTCAGTCTAAAAGTATTTCAAGATCATTGATTTACTATTCTTCTTTTTTTTACAACATTCCCCTCTTAAATCAGTGATCTTATCACATTCAGCAGTCTCTTCACTTGACTTATGTTTCAAATGGTTGTCATAAGAAGGGATTTGAATTTGTCAAACTTTGGTCTGGCTAGAGGTTTTTGTTAGGATGTCTGCAATTTGGTGTTCTGTTGGACAATATATCAGGTTAAACCTTTGAGCTTGATCTTTCACAAAATGATATTTGACATCAATATGTTTAGTTTTAGTGTTGAATTGGCCTGATTTTTAAAATATTTATAGTGCTTTGGTTATCAACATAGAGATTTTTATCAATATTATCTGGAATTAATTCTTCTAATAGGGATCTTATGTATGACACTTCTTTGCATGCATCTGCTGCAGCAATGAACTCTGCTTCAGTGCTGGAAAGGGCAATTACAGGTTACTTTCTGGAGCACCAACTTATGGGACCTCCACATAAGTTAACTACATATCCTGTGGTACTTTTTTCTAGTTTTGATATCTCTAGCAAAGTCAGAATCACAATACACCTTTAATTCAAATGGCATCTCTCCATCATTTGATATGCCTAAATTGGTGGTGTGGGTTTAAATATCTTATGGTTCTTTTTATGTTTATAATATCTTGAGTTGTTGGATCATGCATTGACCAGCTTTCAAATTTGTGGATCTGGTCTAGTTTTGTTTGTCAAATATAAAAGGCTTCCAATTGCTTGTCTGCAGGGAAACTTGTTATCATTTGATATTTCTAAGTTTTTGTCTAGTTCCTTTTACTACATCTGTAATGGGAGTGGGTACTGGTTTTGAGTTTTGCATATTATACCTTTCAAGAACTGATTTTGCATAATTTTCTTGTGATAGTAAAATTTTATTTTTTCCTCAAAACACAAATTTATTCCCAAAAAAGTTCTTGGATCATTTGTTTATTTTACTTCAAACTCTTGGGATAGTTTTTTCTAAAATATTTTTTAATTGTTCTTCATTATCTCCCATTAAGATACCATCATCTACATATATTGCAAGGTACATATTTCCTTTGTTGGTTTTAAAAAGACATGGCTCTGATTTTAGTTGTATGAAATCTTGGATTTGAGAAAGGTTTTTAATCTTTCCTACCATTTTAATGGGGCTTGCTTTAAACCATGTAATGCCTTTCTTAACCTACATATATTCCCTTTATAACCTTCTGACAATTGAACATATATTTCTTCATCCAAAAACCCATATAGAAAAGCTGTTTTTATGTCAAATGTTTTAAAAACAAACTTTTTCTTAGCCATTAGAGCAAAGTATATCCTTAAAGAGGCAGTGCTTATAACTGGACTGAATGTCTCATCATAATCAAAGCCTGCTTCTTGTTCAAAGCCTCTTACAACTAGTCTTGCTTTGTAGCGGCCATCTTCTTTCACTTTAAAGAGCCATTTAGAGGTCAGAATCTTCTTGTTTGACGCTTCAATTTCTTTTACTATTTCCCAAAACTCCATTTTTGTCAAGAGACTATTTTTCTTCTTTTATTGCCTTTTTCCATTTATCTTGATTTGGACCAGATATAGCTTCCGATTAAGTTAGAAGAGCTGATTCTGTTGTTCCGTCCCGTTTTAAATAGAAGTCTTCATATCTTGATGGTGTTTGTAAACTACTTCTTGGTCTAAGATTATATTTTGAAATACTTGGTTTTGTAGGGATATCTTCTTTGTCTTCAGAGAATTCTGGTAGAATTGGTTCTTCATTTAATTCTAGTTGATCTTCAGATTCTTCCTCTGGTTCGACAATAGGTATTTTTCTTCTTTATTTATACATCCTTTATCTAAAAAATTACATCTCTAGCTGTAAAGATTTGTTGCTTTGTTCATCCCAAAGGCGATAACCATTTGGTGCATAACCTATAAAGGTATATTTTTACTTCTGTCTACCAAATTCTTTATGTGTTTTAGGGTTTTGACATAAGCTTCACAACCAAAAAGTTGTAAGTTTGACAAATTTGGTCTTTTGTTGAACCAAAGTTCTGCAGGGGTTTTCTCTAATTCTTGAGTAGGGCTTCGGGGTTCATAAAATAGGCTGAAACCCTTACAGCTTCTCCCCACATGTATTTTTCTACACCAGAATCAATCAAAAGAGCTCTAGTTTTCTCCATAAGGGTTCTATTTAATCTTTCGGCTTTGCCGTTTAGCTGAGGTGAGTGAGGTATGGTGAGATCCATAATGATTCCTTTAGCTTTGCACCAGGATTTTATATCTTCATTTACATATTCTCCGCCATTGTCACATCTTATTTTTCAAACTTTTAGATTCATTTGGTTTTCTGCTTCTGGAATAAATCTTTTAGATATCCTTTTACTTCATATTTATTTTGTAACAAATACACATGACAAAAATGTGTGTGTAGTCATCAAGAAATGTTAGAAAATAGTTTTTTGTTGTCATGGGTAGTGGGATCTAAAGGTCCACATACATCTGTATGGACTATTTCTAAAGGCCTTTTTGATTTTGTTCTAATGGAATTGAATGGCTTTCTTACCTGTTTAGCTTTAATGCATGTTTCACAAATTTCATATTGACTTATTTTTCTGTGCCATTTGAGCATTTCTTCATTTTGGGTAGCTGTTAGGTGATATTCTTTAATTTCGGGATTTTCTGTTTTCATATTTATTGTATAGAGTACATCTTCCTGTTTTTCTCCTTCTAAAAACTTTTATACCATTTTTTACGACAAATACCTTTTCATCTTCAAAGACGACTTTGCCTTTATTTCTGGTAATGGCACTTACAGATAGTAAAGTTGATCCACTTTGCCGTAGTGGGGGGGCCCGAGTCCGACTTCCAAGTCGTTCCGCCAAGAGATCAACACCATAGAGGTCCGTACGTCTCTTGACCTCACGGACAATACAGCAGCTACATTATGCACCCATGATATGTCAAACTTATCTTACACAGTTAACTCCGGCGGTACTAAGGGGGGAAACCGCGCCATGGCTACAGAGGTGGGGGCTATAGGCTACACAAATGGAAAGTTACTACGCGGCCTGGACAACCGTGCAACACCTCAACAGTCCAAAACAATCAAAAAACCTCTTGGCCGCTTCCTCAGAATCTGCCAAATTAATGTAGAAGGCCTAATCACAGCAAAGACTGAGATTCTGGAAAGAATGGGAAGAGATGAGAATATTGACATATTTGCTCTCCAGGAAACCCACATTTCTGAAGACCATATCAGTCGTCTTAAAATCCCAAACTATGATCTGATTGCATATGAAAACCACCCTAGATACGGCTTGCAATTCTGACCAAAAATATATATCCAATAATGCATTTCCTTCAATCAAAAGCTCCCACTCTATCTCAATAACACATGATTCTTTAACAATTCATAATATATACAAGCCTCCCTCACAAGATTGGAACCAGCAAGTCCTCCCAAACACTTCTCACCCCTCATTAATTGTGGAGACTTCAACTCGCACCATAATTCTTGGGGATACACTACAACCAACACCAATGGTGAGCTGCTAGAAGAATGGGCAAATAATAACCTTCTTCACCTTATTTATAACCCAAAACAAAATGGATCTTTTTCTTCAGGCAGATGGAATACCAGAACAAATCCTGACTTATGCTTTGTATCAACTGACCACAATAACAAGCCAATCCCTACTACGAAGAGGATTCTTAAAAAATTTCCCAAAAGCCAGCACCACCCAATCATTCTCGAGGTAGGACATTTCATCCCTGTGACCTTGAAGCCCTTCCTCCCTCGATGGAATCTTCAAAAAGCAAACTGGGAAAATTTCCGTGCCTACATTGATCAAAACATCAACAGAATTCAACCTCTGCCTTCAAACTATTTAGATTCGTAGGTCTCCTCATGAAAGCCGGAAGGAAGTTTATCCCCCGTGGTCACAGAAAGGAATATATCCCAGGTTGGGATAAGGACACCGAGGAGCTCTATAGACGATACAAAGATTCCGACAATGAGGAGACAGCAGAGATGCTAATTAATCAGCTTAATTCTTCAAGAAAAGAGAAATGATGCAGACAGTTTCAGACCTGGATCTTACACACTCCAGTAGGAAAGGGTGGGATCTCCTAAGAAAGCTTGGAAATGCGGAAGCTACCAACTCCGTCATAACCAGCATAACTCCCAACCAGATAGCAAGACATCTCCAAACAGTTTCTAAAGTAAAAATTCCTAAAAGAAAGAAAAAGGCCATGAAGGCAAGAATTAAAGAAGAATTTTCAAAATCTAATAACTCAAGCCACCTCTCAAGTCAAGTCAACATAACGGAAATAGAAACTGCAATCAAATTAACCAAAAAATACAAAGCTGCAGGCAATGACGAAATACCAGCGGAATTGAGCTGGGAAAAGGCTAAATCATGGCTGGCTCGATTTTTCACAATAATAATGGAAACCGGCAATATCCCAAAAGAATGGAGACAATCAAAAATCCTTGCCGTCCTAAAACCAGGCAAAGAACCTACCTGCTCAGCAAATTTTCGTCCAATTGCGCTTCTCTGTACAACCCACAAGCTTCTGGAAAGAATCATTCTAGCCAGACTTACTCCCATTCTGGACCCAGAAATCCCGGTGGAACAGGCGGGTTTCAGAGGCAACAGTTGTTGCGATCGGGTTGCATCCTTGACATCCTTCATCGAAAATGGCTTCCAACTGGGAATGAAATCTGCAGTTGTGCTCCTGGATCTTTCGAGTGCATATGATACAGTGTGGATTGATGGCTTGATTTATAAACTTGCTAAAGTGCTAAAATGCAAACAGACCCTCAATCTTTTGTCTTCTCTTCTCTCACCCAGGAAATTCACAGTATACCTTAACTCTAAATCTAGCAAGGAATATACTATATATAATGGCCTCCCACAGGGATCAGTCTTGTCTCCACTTCTTTATAACTGGTACACCCATGATATTCCCCAAACAACTTCAAAGAAATTTATTTACGCAGATGATACAGCCATTCTAGCCCAAGCAAAGACTTTCGAGGAACTGGAAATTCAACTGAATAAAGATCTTGAAACTCTACATAATTACTTGAAAACTGGTCTCTGAGGCTTAATCCTGCAAAATCTGTACATTGCTGTTTCCATCTTAACAATCACAGAGCTGAAAGAAAACTCAAACTATTTATCAATAACTCTCAGATAACTCATAGCGAACATCCCAAATACCTAGGCATTCATCTTGACCGCACTCTCACCTTCAAAACTCATCTCACCAAGTTAAAGGGGAAACTATCATCACGTAACAATATCCTCCATAAGCTGGCCGGCTCTTCCTGGGGCAGTGATGCCAACACCCTGCGTACTTCTGCCTTGGCATTGATCTTCTCCACGGCTGAGTATTGTGCTCCAGTATGGGAGGGGAGCTGCCACACGAAGCTAATAGACACACAACTAAATTCTACCTTACGAATTATAACAGGGGTTTGCCAACCTACAAGAATCGACTGGCTTCCAGTTCTTGCTCACATCTCTCCGCCTGAGCTACGCAGAAAGGAAGCCACCAAGAAAATGTACCAAAAACTCTTGGATTCACCCGACCTCGAAATTAACCCAATCCTACAGTCTCCCCCAAAACATAGACTAAAATCAAGGAATCCGATATGGTCCAGAGGAAACCAACTTCTCTCCCAAAATTTTAATATCTCAGAAGCATGGACAAATTCCTGGATCAGCTCCGATATCCCAAACAAGAACCTCATCACAAGCCCAAGTGTCAAGATCCCAGGTTTTTCCCTCCCTCGACGAGAATGGGTGCTTCTAAAACCGCTTTAGGACAGGACAGGGAAGGTGTGCAGAGCTGATGAAGTTATGGGGCTACACCAAAGATCCAAATTGTGCCTGCAACGTCCCACAATCAATGTCCCATATACTAGATGACTGCCCGCTGTACAAATTCAATGGAGGAATCTCCAATCTCCACTCTGTCACCCCGGAAGCCCTGAACTGGCTGAAGGCCTTGCCTCTCAGACTTTAATGACCGAGAAGTCCTCACTTCTTTTTTCTAGATTTGATTCATTTTGTCTCCTCTCTTATTGTAAAGACGTTGCTGTATCACCTCATAAGCATAAATAAAATAAATAAATTTGTCAAGTTTGGTACAAACATCACCTCCTTGAGATCACATTTCTTCCCTTGAATTTTTCCGACTGATTTTGCTATTAGAGTTTCTTCCTTTTTTGCTATCGATATTTTTGAGTTGCAATCTACTTCATTTAGTAAAAACCTTTTACTATTTATCATATGGCTTGTTGAGCGACTGTCTACAATGAATTCTAGCAATTCCTCATTTTTACATTTTAAAGTCTCTCCCGCAAAAAAGGACAATTTTTCTTCATTTTTGTTGTTGAAAAAGCAATTCTTTTCTTTATGATTTGTCTTTTTACAAATTCGGCAAGGAATATTGTCCTGGAATTTATTTTGAGATTTCTTAAAGAAGCATTGGTCTTGAGAATGATTTGTCTTTTTACAGATGGTACATCATTTTTAATATTGTCTACAGTATTTTGCTAAGTGCCCGCTCTTTTTGCAGTTAAAGCACTGCTTTACTTTAGTAGCACTAATGGCTATTCCCTCTTCAGGTTTTACTTTTTGTTTAGTTTCCACAAGTGATAGTCTTGATATTAAGTTTGTTAACCTTTTCTCACTTTTTGGTGTCGAGTCCCATGCTGTGCTGAAGTAATTAAAGTAGTCTGACAAAATGCTCAATATTTTAGAAATTGCAAAGCTTTCCTAAATTTCTTGTTTTACATTTTTTAGTTTGAATACTAAATTTTGCATTCTGCTTATATTTGTTGCCATATCTGTATTTTTGTCAAATTGAATCCATGAAATTCTTGTAGTAATTTACATTCCAATTGCTCATTTTCTCTTCGATAAATGGCTACTAGTTTTTCATACATTTCTTTTGAAGTTTTGCAATTTAGAATATGTGTTAAAACATTCTTTTCAATGTTTAACATTACGTATTTTTGTTCTTTGGCATCTTTTAGGCTCCATTTATCTTTTCCAGTTTCATCTTTCAAGTCTTCAAATAACGATTTTCCATTTACAATATCTAGAAGGCCATTAGCTTTGATAATAATTGTTATCTGAAAATTCTATAAATCAAAATTTTCAGGACTTTTAAGTCTCATAATATTTGCGATATCTTCACTTACAGCCATTTTTGTTTTTATTTATATTTTATCCTATATTTTATATATATTTTACCGCTATTAAAAACCACGGACCTCTTCTACCATGTTGGGAATCTCTTATGGTTCAGACAATGAAACAACAAATAACAAGTTTACTTACAGCTGAAGTGGTTTTAAAGAATTAGGCAATTTCACCTCTTTTAAGAAAGTATTTTAAATTTATTATTTTTAAAGAGAGAGAGAAAAGAACATTTAAAAATTTACATTACAATTACTAATTTTGTAAAAAAAAACACTTCTTTGTTCTCGTTTTTATATTACAGTGTTGTCAGTCTAAAAGTATTTCAATATCATTGATTTACTATTCTTCTTTTTTTCCAACAGAAATGTTACACATATATATTTATATTTCTAAAAAAGACTTTAAATATTGTATTAGGCTTATGATTCTATCTGATAGAGGATACCTGTATAAAAATTAAATTATTGCCTCTTTAAAGAATTTTTCAAGAAATATTTTGAAAGACTCGTACAATATAAGAAAGACGACGTAGAAAAATATGTATAAAATTGACCGAGCTTCACCGATTTTGTGATAGAAGTCGTTATATATGCATCCTATGGCCCCAATATGTTTACTTATAATTTTGAGAAAAAAATAGAATTGCTTTACAGAATTAAAATAGATTATAAAAAATTACAAAATGTTCTCTTCTATCATAACCGGTATCTATAATTAATTTAATTAATTTTTATATTTAAAAATGCACTGTAAATAAAGCTGATTATGATATAAAGAGAATAAGGTATCTCAAAAGAAAATACTGACTAAGTTAAAACAGAAGTTAAAATAAAATTTGAGAAGAATAAAATGAAACCCAAATAGACTGGAATCCAAAATTAAGTGAACAAATGTTTTTTAATAAGCTCTAAGAAGACCAAAATTGTCAAACATGTGAAAAAAATATTTTATAAATTCACCTATTAAAATACTTTGATTTATTTAACTTGAAAATATGAGAATTTAAAAAATAAATTTCATAAAAACTCGCACTATTAGCACATCATAATTTTTTAAATTTTAAAATCTTACACATTTTAAAGAGAGAGAAATCTCAAATAATGGCTTCTCATAATAGTTTATGAAGAAATATTGGAATAATAGAATTAGGCCCATCCTTTTTCATGCACCATAGAGGGATGAATCAGTAAGGTAAGTGTGAAGATATGGTCTTGACAATAATATCCCTTTCTGAAACCCGCTTGATATTCCGCCAAAATTCCCCTTTTTTTTATCCAGCTGTTCACCTAGTCTTTAATATGAATGTAAAGAGTTTCGTGTATCTCTGAAACAAGTTTCAAGACAACCTGTTTATCGAAAGCTTCAGGATGGAGGTCTAAAGCAATAGGACTAATGGTACTTATCCCTTTCAGCCCGTATAATATAATACCTCTATTTAAATTGGTGCCGTGAACACTAGTCCTGGGCCCAGGATTAATGGACCCAGGTTATCTTCAGTGGAAAGTCAGGATCCAGTATAGACACTGATTATCGTTAAGTCTCTATCTGAAGAAGACCTGAAATATCCGATTCCATCCCTCTAACATAATAGAAAGAGATCGGTTTGAGGGAGGGAGGTCTCATGGTCTGGGTTGGCACAATTTTAAAGAGAGGTACACCCTTCAATATGTTGGAGGGAGGCACATCGAATGCTCAAAGCTACAGAAAAATAGATTAATAAGCCCTTTGTGATGAGAGTAGTAATCTTATATTTATAAAATTAAGAAATTCCCTGCTACTATTAAATTAATATAAACAAATAATAGCCATTAACTAATTAATATTTTATAAACATGATAAGAGAAATACTCAATATAACCTATTTAAATTAATAATCAACGGCGTTCACGCCGCCATTTGTAAAATAAGTAGAAGGATATATCTTACCTGGTTTTTATTAAAAATAGGAAATATGGTCTTTTGAGATTAGATGTGATAAAATTAATCTTAAACGATATTAAGGCTGTAATTGATAACTCAAAAATAATCAAGGAAAACAAAAGGAAGGTGGAAGAAGGAGAGTATGTAAAATAAGAAAACTATTAGAACAATTGATATAAATATATATATATAATATACTATCGATGTAAATTAGTAACCTCAACATGGACAAGAGCAATCATTCATCCTATCTTCAAAAACAGCGACCCAACTACACCATCAAACTATAGAGGCATATGATTTTATACAACTTATCGAAACTCTTTACATTCATATTAAAGGCTAGGTGAACAGCTGGATAGAAAAAAGGGGAATGTTGGCGGAATATCAAGCGGGTTTCAGAAAGGGATATTATTGTCAAGACCATATCTTCACACTTACCTTACTGATTCGAATGACGCCGAGTCGCAAAAGGGGGAAATTATAGGCTTTTTTTGGATATTAAGAAAGCCTTTGGTACTTTACCCACATCTTTTTCTTTGGAAAATGTTATCGGTTTATGGTTTGAGCGAACAATTAATCAGCCTCATACAGAGCTATTATACTCAACTGTCAGCAACAGTTAGATGGAACGGTTCACTTACGGAATTTATAAAAATGTAATCCGGAGTCTTACAGGGTGAACCTTATTTATCCATTTTCTAAACGACTTAGTTTCTTTATATAATGATGCGGACAAGCATCTATTTTCTATCAACCTATCAATATTAAACGATAATAAAGACTCAACATTTGTGTGACCTATCGGAGAATCTTATATAGATCTGACATTAGCATTATAAAATATTTTTCATTATATTTATTTTGGAAAAATTATGGACACTACGAGATTACCTTCAATCTGTTTGGCTCACTTGTGGGATGTTTATACCTCTACAAGACAAAATATTTTGTGATTTACAAAGAGTTTAACAAATACACCAAATAAAGCCGGTTTCTCATGGCTTATTGGATGCTCGGATCACAATATATTGCAAAGTTGTATTATTTTGATTATTAGGGCAATATCAGATCAATCGATACAAGAAGACCAATCAAGAATAAGAAATTCAAAACTTTATCCACATTATAAAAATTTCCATACGTCAATAGAAGCAGAATGCTACCTAACCGATGATTTCCCTTTACCATTCAAACGATGTATAGCGCAATCGAGAATACTATTTACAGTCTTAAAAAAAAAAAACACGTTCTGACGTTTTTGGCCAAAGAATTAATATGTACACTGTGTGACAAGGAAATTACTGAAGAACTCCCCTATTACCTGCTTAATTGTACAGCCCTTGATGCAGAGAGGAAGGCCCTATATCAATAAATTAAATGTACCAACACTTCACTCTACGTATTGCTTTCAAAAATAACAGCAAACAAATCCAAGGCAATAGCTTACTATAAATTTTTAGATCATCATTATATCTAAGGACCAGTCAATAAGTGAATGACTTTGAGACGAAGAGTAAAGCCAGTTAAATTTCTATGTAAATAACACGAGATGATTATTACCTTACCCAATTGGGAGAATCTGTATGGGGCAAGTTCCTAATAAAGGCTTTTTTGTGTGTGTATAATATTTATTTAAGGAAAATTAGATGAGGAGAGTCTGTCTGGTCAAGGTTATATCTAGATGAATTTTGAAAAACAAAACATGAAAAAATATCTCAAATACAGACAGATTTTTTTTACCAAGAAAGTAAACTGAGATATATTTTAAAAATACCTTTTTGGAGGAGTATGATAAAATCCAAGAAAAAGTAATTCAGATAACCTACCCCTATTATTCCAAATGATCTGCCTTTTAAGTTTAGACGCTTGAAATTCCCAGTTATGGTTGCCTTTGCTATGACAATTAATAAATCTCAGAGTCAAACATTGCAAGTAGTTGGTGTGCATCTTGAGTCTCCCCGTTTCTCGTATGGGCAACTCTATGTAGCATGCTCCCTTGTTTCCAGCCCAAAACATTTATTTGTCTTTAGGTCTACTTCTAGCAAGACACGCAATATTGTTTATCAGGGGGCTTTGATCTAGATTTTGACAATTTTGATAAAGATTTCTTCGAATAATGATTTTGGGAAGCTTGACTTTTGTAAATATATTTTGTCAATATTTTGCTCATCATTATTGCTCTACTGTAGTTTCATCAATAAAGCTTTTTTTACTTTATTCTGTTTTTTTTTTTCACATTTAATTCATTTACATAACTCTATTCTTGAGAATTTTTATTTTTATGGTGTCAACATTTCTGGTTCAATCAAGGTTTTTGTTAGCCTGCAACACACCTTATGATAGCTCATTGCATTTATCAGGATAACTTTGCTGTTTTGAATTTTACACCATTAGTATATTTATGACTCTGCAATATTTAACAGAAAGTTAATTCTGCATACTCATAATATATACACAATTGTATTATAGTTGTTTCTATACAATTCTTCTTTCCGTATTTTTTTAATTTAATGATGTTTCATTTATGATTTTTAGAATTGCATTATTTTTATGCATATTATTTTTAACAAATTTATGTTAGCAAGACATGGAGAGAGAATATTGTTAAGTTAATGTAATATTTAAAAAAAAATAACAACCCATGAAGCGTTAGCTCCAGTCTTTTACCGCTGGGGGCAGCACTGTTAGAGCTAACAAATGATTTCGATTGGTGCATACTTTTACATGATGTTTGTTTTTGACTAAATTTATTCAAATCAAGATAGGTGTTTTTTCATGCTTTTAAAAGTTAAGATTATATTTTTAACGTTTCATAATACTTTTCAAATTAAAGTCTTTGTAATACATTTTACTTTTATTTAAGTTCTTGGCAATATATATATACCTTTTTAGGTAAAAAAATTGAGGTATATTTTGAAATAAAGATAAGAATCACATGTGTAGACATGTGGTGCGCTTACAGTAAAAGCAGTCGCTACTTACCCACCATGATTATCATGGCCTGTACCACGTGTACTAGAGATAATTAAAAAAAAAACAAAATAAGGAAGCAAAACCAAATCCAAATAAATAAATAATGTGTGGTTTCAGTTACAGCATTTTTGCCATGTTCAGACAAAAGTACTGAATACATTCAGTAATTTTGTCTTTATATGGTAACAATGCGGTTACTGAAACATCACACATAATTTGTTATTTTTTATTTGGTCTTGCTTTTTTGGTATTTTTAAAATTGCCCTTGACTTATAGAAAATTATGCAAATTTCCTTTTTATTATATATACCATTTTAAAAAGTACATTCTTTTGTAAAAATATCCAATTTCCCACACTTTTCTAAAACTGCAACAATAACTAATAAAAAATTCAACCAAGTCCGGGTATTTTAGTATTGCAGATATATTACATTTATAAAAGTTGCTTAACTATTTAGAGATGTAAGTGCCGGATTAGGTGCCCTCAAAAATGTTTGATCTGGCTGTTTCTTCTTGAACAGCCGAGAGTGAAGTGGAGAAAGTGAAATTTTCAGGTTGTGAGGACCATTTTCCTCTATTCACACTAATCATTAGATTTTTTTTTTTCATTTTTTAGATACCAAAGCCCAGTTTGGTTACTTGCACTCACTTGAGGGGTTGGACTTTTTCAAGAATCAGGAGCCATTGGGGCAATTTTTTTTTTCAGAACAAAGTGTCTGAATCTGGATTCGATTATCCCGAGTCATGGTTTTTAAAAATTAACAGTTTAGACCACTCCTCCAAACAGCACTCTATTCATTAGATGTGTTTGTGAAATTGATCTTATATTTCAGATATGTTTACCAGCATTTTCAATATTGATATTTGCAGTTTATCTCCATTTTGCTGAAAGAAAATTCATTACATTAAGTTTTCAAACAGTTGGGGGCTCTATTCATTCATGAGTAAACCCCACTCGAAAAATACCCGGGCGAAGCCGGGTCCAGTCGGCTAGTATACATATATATTTATAAATTTCAGTTGCACGATAAGGAGATGTCTTTTTCTTAATATATATAAATATATATACAAGGTCTTCATTGGTGGCTCCCACCGCGAGAAAGACTCCGCCACCGATGGACTGCGTGAGTTCTTTCCCACAGAGTGGGCAGGTCGAGGTGTTGGCTGGTATTACCCAACTCAAGACCAAGATGGTACTTGTAGATGTGAGCCTTCGTCCACACTTGTTAGATTCACTGCCTCGGGATGGAGGCCGACGCCGAAGAGCCAGGCCTGCAAATCCAGGGGCAAGTCGCAGGAAGCGAACACCTCCCGGAGCAGGGGGCGCACGGCTCGGCAACTCCAATATCTGTGGGTCAGCGACCCGTCGCTGGACCACAGGCGGCACAGTTGGCATGCCTCGAGGCAGGATGGTCTGGATGGGGAGGGCGTAGAGACCAGCCGTAGGGCGACATCTGCGTCGTGCCCCGAGAAGCAGTTGCGACTCAGGTCGGCCCAAGGGATGGAGCGGGGGCACATCCACGGTAGAGATCCACCGCGCAGCTAGCTCGGCAACAGGATACTCCTGGAGCATGCCGAATCAAGTGCCCGGATAGCTGGTGAGGCGGGTAATGGGAGTCGCCGATCCCCGCAGGACGATGGTCTCCGCCGCGTACTCTGCATGATAGCTGGAGCTGGCGTTTTCCCGCAGGAGACGTTGGCAGAAGGCCCCCAGATGCTGCGCGTCCAGGAGTGCGACCCGCGTTGAGCGCGCTAGTGCAGGGGCGCCATCGGGGAAGTCCTCGACAGTCGCTTGTAGCCAGCGCTCGGGAGCAAGCAGGTCTGGAACCTGTTGTCACCTCTAAGACGCAGGGACCTCAGGCTGGCGGGATGAAGAACCCGGTGGTCAAGCTCGAGGACGCTGGACGCGGCCTCCCACAGGCTCAGCAGTCTCCTCCTCCTAAGCGAGTGCCAGACGTCAGGAGCCGGCGGTGTCAGCCACGCTCGGCTGCGAAACCAGCCAAGAGTAGCCGTTGGCGGCGCCGCGAAGAGAGGCCTGGACCCCCTTCAGGCAGGCGAGCCGAAGCTGGCCCGCGATGTCAAGCAGGCCGACGCCACCATCGGAGCCTAGACGAACCAGGATGCGCCCGGGGAGCCACGAGACTCGGCTCGTACCCCACACGAAGCGCGCCAACCGCGCCTGCAGCCGGCCGATGGTGGTTTCAGGTAAAAGGTAGCCATGGAGGTGGTGCAGGATGGAACCCAGGACCAGGCTGTAGGCCGCGCGAGCACGACCCATCAGCGACAGGCCGCGGGTGAAGGGCGACCACCTCGCGATGGCTCGATCCAGCAGCCCCATCAGGTGTGAGGCCTGAGAGGCGACGGTATTTCTGGTGGTGATGGCGCAGCCTGCGTTCAGGAGATTCCCAGAGAAGAATCCGTCCGGTGCTTCCAGGAACCGCACCAGAGCACGCATGCGGAACTCTTCGAAGATCAGGGGCACGAGCTCAAACTGAGCGTCGTCCCTGATGAAGAGTACGATGTCGTCCGCATAGGCGACCACGTTGCCGCGGCCCAAGGTCATCTCGAGGCGGCGTAGCAGAGGTCCAACTCTGATACTGAAGAGCACGGCGCTGAGACGGCAGCCCTGCCTCACCCCGTTGAGAAGCGGGAAGGCCTTGATGTAGACATCTCCGACCCGGATGGAGGCAGGGCGAACAGGTAGCTCCTTCTCAGGGTGTCGAAGGCCGACTTTAAGTCCAAAGAGATGACAGCCCGCGCCGTGTCATGTCTGGATGCCCCGGCGGTTTCGTCACACACACTCGCGCGATGTTCCAGGAGGATGACCGTCCTGGAACGGCGTAGGTCTGACAGTCGGGTACCAGGTCTGGAAGATGACGTCGCAGACGGGCCATGAGCACGCCGCTGAGGACCCTGTAGTCGGTCGTTGGCAGGCTGATTGGCCGGAAAGCCTGTAGACCCGGACCACCGTGCACCTTCGGCAGCAGGATGACCTTGCTGCGCCTTGAGGATGGAGGTAAGGCCCCGCGAAGTCGCGAATCCTCGAAGACTTGCCAAAGAACTTCGGCGAAGAAATCTTCAAAGGCTTTGACAAACTCGCAGGGTAGTCCGTCCCATGCCGAGGCACGGCCATTTGGCAGGCGATGGATGGCTGCCGCTATCTGGTCGCGGGAGAGGTCGGCGAGAAATAGCTGGTCCCACTCGTCGAACTCCAGGGGAGTCACTTCAGCTAGGAAGTCAGCGATGGCTTCTTCCGAGCTTGGATCCTGAGCGAAGCGACTGCTTAAGCGCTCCAGAAGGAAACGCCTAAGCTGGCCCCCGGAGATGGCGTTGCCGTCGTCGTCGGTGAAGGTGGAGGGAAAGCGACGTCTGGCTCGGAGGGAACGCCCGAGGGTCCGACAAGGAAGGATAGTCGGAGCGGGCAGTGTCGTCCTCCAGTCTCCGCCTCAGGAAGAGACTTGCTCTCTCGATGTATCCATTGCCGGACTCGGCGACGGCAGGCGCGAGTGACCGAATCTCCGCGACGATGGTCCAGTGTTCCCATAACATCGAAGGTGAGAGATTTGCTAGGTCTTACAGCACTTCATCGATGAACGTTTCCATTCGATCGAAGAACAGGTCTGACCGTAGCAGCTTTCCGATGCAGGGAAGTCTTGTAGGAGCTGGGTCTCCTACTTGGATCAGGACGGCACGGTGGTCCGAGTAGGCGTAGTCGATGGTTTGATATTGGGTGACACGGTCGCAGAAGCCTGATGAAAGTAGGATTCTATCCAGACGACGCGCGTCGACCCGGCTTCCGATAGTGGCAACCCTGGTGTGCTCCAATGCAGCATAGAAGAAGGTGGCGATTACGACGAGGTCGGCTTGGTCCTGGAGCTCCGCGAGGGGCTTCTGCTGAATCTGATGCCAGGTCCTTCGCCGTCTCCTCGGAGATTTTCAAAACACCGAGGATCCACTCACAGGCTTTCCGGCCAATCAGCCTGCTAACGACCGACTACATGGTCCTCAGCGGCGTGCTCATGGCCCGTCTGCGACGTCATCTTCCAGACCTGGTGCCCGACTGTAAGACCTACGCCGTTCCAGGACGGTCATCCTCCTGGAACATCGCGCGAGTGCGTGACGAAACCCCCGGGGCATCCAGACATGACACGCCGCGGGCTGTCATCTCTTTGGACTTAAAGTCGGCCTTCGACACCCTGAGAAGGAGCTACCTGTTCGCCCTGCTGGAGAATCTGGGCCTACCATCTACCTTCCTAGGGTGGATTGCTGTCCTCTACGGGGAAGCAGACGCCTTCATCCGGGTCAGAGATGTCTACATCAAGGCCTTCCCGCTTCTCAAATCCCGCGCCAAAGCTGCGATGATCTGGAGCTGGCGGCAGCGCTCTTCAGGAGCATGAGAGACGTGGGCGTTGACACACGTCATGGAGACTCTCCGGACGGTGAGGTCGATGACAGCCATCTTGCCAGGCCATAGGATCTGCTGCCGATGAACAACGACGCCGGCCGCGAAGACGCAGGCAAGGCCTGATTCCACGGTGGTCGTTGCGGGAGCAACAACGGCGCTGTAGCCTTGGCAGAGGTCTCCTGCATCGTCCAGGGACATGACGTTCGTCTCCTGCAGAAAGCAGATGTCGATCTCATGCTCCTTGAGAAAACAGCAGAGCTGAATTCTCCGGCTAAGAGCGGCGATGCCGCGCGTGTTCAGGGTTGCAAACTCGAAAGTTCATTTGGACTGCCGAGCAGAGTTTCAGGCGCGTGAAAGTCGACAGGATCTTATCACATATATATATATATATATATATATATAATAATAAATAGTTATTTAATTTTATAGTCCAGTTTTGTATTAAGATTATCTTCACTATTATGATCATTTAAATTCAAATTATAAAATTTGTAAAATGTTATTAATTTGTAGATAGAGAGAGAAAAAAAAATCCTTTACTTCTACTACATCCTCAAGTTAATTATATATTTATAATTAATAACAATAAAAATTAACAAAGTAACGTCTATTACATCGGCTTTTACACGTCATTCAGACATACTCTAATCCTATATATAGAATAATCGAAGAGAGAATATATATAATAGTTAGAAAAAAGAGAGAAAGACAGAACCATGCACTTTTAATCAAACTAATAATAAGGAAAAAAAAAAAAAAGAAAGAGTTTTATAAAGAAGGTAGATAAGATTGTTAGTATATATATATATATATTTTTTATGATTTTATATTTTATCCTTTTTTTTTTAAAGATTTTTAAAGGTTTTTTTTATTTTATAATATGATTATAAATAGTTGTATTTAGTAATATATCTATAGTATGAATTAACATTTGTTATAAGTTTGGATATTATGTTTTGAAACCCTAATGGTAGACCAGACATACACAAAAGACTTTAGATTGAAATGAATTGGAAAAAGAGATCTGCTGGAACGGGGATCTTCAGATAAAAATTCCAGCGACATTTCACCCCTTCTTTATTATGTCATAGATCTCTTTTAAACCGGATTTTATGTGTTAATATTAAGTTGTTTCAGTGAAATATTTAAATGAACATATATAACAGATACAAGTGTTAACAAATTCAAACTGTAACCTACCTCGGCCGCGGCGTCCTCCATTGTAAATATCTATTTCTGGCTGACACATGTCGCGGGAGGGGAATGTCCCCCCACATTTCAAATTTAGACCATTTATTCAGAATTTTTTTGAACAACAAGAAAATTAAAGAAGAAAGGAAAAATAGTTAAAGGAAGAAAGCTAAATTTTATAATCTTTACAGCTAGTTATATCAAAATAACTGATTTAACACTTATTCATCTTTTAATATTCCTTTAAAAAGGCAAATTATAAGAGTTTAATAAAGCTATTAATTGTGCAAATTCACCCTTATTTAACTTCCATTTTCCTCCCCAGAAATTGGAGATTAAACAAAAATGAACTATATACTTTAACACTTTAAAAATCTTGTGAAAAAATCTTTTAATCAGTTATTTAATCAAAGTTTAATTAACTGTTAAAGATTATAAATTTGTATTAGTTAATGTTAAGAGAAATTATAGAAAGTTGATTTCATAAATGGATATTTCCATTTATTTTTTTTTTAATATTTTATAATTGATATACTGTTGAAATATTTTACTTGTTTGATACTAAATTTGTTTTTAATAAATTCCATGTTTAAATTTTTAACATCTTCTATGAAATTATCTAATATATTATTTATTCTATAAAATCTTAGAAACTGACCATAATATATACCTTTACAGCAATTTAGTGATATATTAGAATTCATATTACAGTATTTTATAATATTGAAATTATAATTACTCTTTTTATTATAAACTCTAACAGCACTATTTGTAAGGTCTATATTCAAGTCTAAAAAGTTAACTTTTTTGTTTCTATAAATTTTTTCATTGTTCTTAAGTTTCAAGTATTTAGGATATATTTCAGGTATTAATTTTTTAAACAGTGGATTATTAAATATTATTATGTCATCTACATATCGGAATATTTGCCAATTAATATTATTTTGTAGAAAGTATTCTCTTTCGTACCAGAACAATATTAGATTTGCTAATAACGGACTAGAAGAAGTACCCATGGGAACGCCTTCTGATTGAATATATATTTTATTTTTAAATTCTATATAGTTAAAATTTAAAAATGTTTCCAGTAGAGTTTTTGCTGTTTTAAGATCTAATTTAAATGTTTTATATCTGTTATGAATAATTTTAATGTAGAAAGTTTTGTCATTAATGAATTCATTAAATAAATTGGTTATTTTATTATTTAGATCTCTTAAATTTATTTTAGAATATAGGTCCTCAAAGTCAAATGTGTGTTTTAAGAACAATGAAAAAATTTATAGAAACAAAAAAGTTAACTTTTTAGACTTGAATATAGACCTTACAAATAGTGCTGTTAGAGTTTATAATAAAAAGAGTAATTATAATTTCAATATTATAAAATACTGTAATATGAATTCTAATATATCACTAAATTGCTGTAAAGGTATATATTATGGTCAGTTTCTAAGATTTTATAGAATAAATAATATATTAGATAATTTCATAGAAGATGTTAAAAATTTAAACATGGAATTTATTAAAAACAAATTTAGTATCAAACAAGTAAAATATTTCAACAGTATATCAATTATAAAATATTAAAAAAAAAATAAATGGAAATATCCATTTATGAAATCAACTTTCTATAATTTCTCTTAACATTAACTAATACAAATTTATAATCTTTAACAGTTAATTAAACTTTGATTAAATAACTGATTAAAAGATTTTTTCACAAGATTTTTAAAGTGTTAAAGTATATAGTTCATTTTTGTTTAATCTCCAATTTCTGGGGAGGAAAATGGAAGTTAAATAAGGGTGAATTTGCACAATTAATAGCTTTATTAAACTCTTATAATTTGCCTTTTTAAAGGAATATTAAAAGATGAATAAGTGTTAAATCAGTTATTTTGATATAACTAGCTGTAAAGATTATAAAATTTAGCTTTCTTTCTTTAACTATTTTTCCTTTCTTCTTTAATTTTCTTGTTGTTCAAAAAAATTCTGAATAAATGGTCTAAATTTGAAATGTGGGGGGACATTCCCCTCCCGCGACATGTGTCAGCCAGAAATAGATATTTACAATGGAGGACGCCGCGGCCGAGGTAGGTTACAGTTTGAATTTGTTAACACTTGTATCTGTTATATATGTTCATTTAAATATTTCACTGAAACAACTTAATATTAACACATAAAATCCGGTTTAAAAGAGATCTATGACATAATAAAGAAGGGGTGAAATGTCGCTGGAATTTTTATCTGAAGATCCCCGTTCCAGCAGATCTCTTTTTCCAATTCATTTCAATCTAAAGTCTTTTGTGTATGTCTGGTCTACCATTAGGGTTTCAAAACATAATATCCAAACTTATAACAAATGTTAATTCATACTATAGATATATTACTAAATACAACTATTTATAATCATATTATAAAATAAAAAACCTTTAAAAATCTTTAAAAAAAAAAAGGATAAAATATAAAATCATAAAAAAAATATATATATATATACTAACAATCTTATCTACCTTCTTTATAAAACTCTTTCTTTTTTTTTTTTTTTTCCTTATTATTAGTTTGATTAAAAGTGCATGGTTCTGTCTTTCTCTCTTTTTTCTAACTATTATATATATTCTCTCTTCGATTATTCTATATATAGGATTAGAGTATGTCTGAATGACGTGTAAAAGCCGATGTAATAGACGTTACTTTGTTAATTTTTATTGTTATTAATTATAAATATATAATTAACTTGAGGATGTAGTAGAAGTAAAGGATTTTTTTTTTTCTCTCTCTATCTACAAATTAATAACATTTTACAAATTTTATAATTTGAATTTAAATGATCATAATAGTGAAGATAATCTTAATACAAAACTGGACTATAAAATTAAATAACTATTTATTATTATAATTAATTTAGATTTAGCTTGCTAATCTAATCAAATCCAACTGATATAAGTTATCATTATTATCAGTTTGCTCCTTAAGTTTTAAAATTAGAATCACTGTTATAATTTTGTTATATAGTTTCTACACTATATATATATATATATATATATATATATATATATATATATTTATATTTATATTATATTTATATGTATATTTCATAATTTACAAATTTATACTAAAAAAATGAGTGTATTATCACCAATGAAATCAATGTTCCCATAGATGCTAATAGCAATGAGATGTTAAAACAAAGTTTTAAGAGAGGAAACGGAAGCAAATATTTTAAGTACCTGCTGAAAATATAAAGAGCAAATTGCAATTTGATAGGATTAGTTCTTAAAAAGCAACGGGGATTGAAAAAATTAGTGGAGAAATAGTAAAAAATATTTTTGTATATACCTGAAGATATAAAAACACTATATAAGAAATGTTTTGAATTGGAACATTTTCCTACATGTTGGGAGAAAGCTAAGCTAATTATGATACAAAAACCAGGTAAGGCAAAAGAGAGCGGATCACGTCGTTTAGACTAATAAGTATATATAACTCCGGTATTTTCAAAGATACTTAAAAATAATACAAGTACTTGTACATGATAGACTAATGCATTACATGGTTAACAAATGGAAATTTAAATAATAACCAATTTGGATTTAGGCCTCATATATCTACTGAAGACGCAATAAAATATGTAATCAATGTTGTTATTGAACCAATTTATAAGAAACCTTCAACTTTGTTGATATTCTTGGATGTCCGTGAGGTGCTTGAAATATGTAGTGAGGTCACATTCTATTTGATCAATTAAGAAAGAAAGAATGTCCTGGAAAATTATATTACATAATCAGAATTATTTCGACAGATAGAAAGGCTAAACTTATAAACCAATAAGCACAAATTTGAAAATCCCTAAATACAATTAAAAGGAGAAGAAATGATCATTGCTAAAATATAAGTATCTAGGGCAGTAATTATTAACAAAAAACTATTCTGGAAATAAAATATTGATTATATAACTAAGAAAGCAACAGCTTTTTCCCTAAGATTTTCAACAATTTCTAGGAACACATGAGGAATAAGCCAAAGTTCTCTGAGGCATATATACATTTCATTATTTGAGCCATTATTGTTATATGCTTGCAGCATATGGGGATTTAAGAATGAAAATAATATATTAAACAAAATTAGTAGCAATGCAAATAATTATAGATATTAAAATCATCAAGAGATATCGTACAATATCTTTTGAGGCTGCAACATCATTGGCATACCTCATCCGAATAGACTTAAAAATAAAAGATAAAGTAAACCTAAAAGAAATTATTTTATTGGGAAAAGAAACAAACGATAATCCATTGTTGACACCAATAAAACCTGAAGAAATAACTCATCTAACTGAATAATTTACCCCAGTGATATTAACGGAGGAAACAGGAAAAATTAGTTACGAATATGAATGTTATACTGATGGATCAAGGATGGCAGACAATGTCGGAGCAGATATTGGTATTTTCATAAAAGGTGAAATATTTCTCTTATATATATAAATTAGGAAAAACTTGCAATATATATCCGGCAGAAATTTTGGTAATAGAAAAAGCCCTCGCAGAAATATTTGAGATGAGTGGCAGGTGTTTACAAACTAAAATCATAATTAAAACGGATTCATAAAGTTCATTGAAAACTATTGCACATCTTCCAACAATTTTACATATGGCACAAAAATTAAGCAATATTTTTATAAATTTGGTATAAATGACATTCACTTTCAATTGGTTAAAGGACATTCAGGATTAAATGGATAGAACTCGCTGATATGCTTGCTAAGGAAGCGGGAACGATGCATAAACATGCTTATATATTTGAGTTATTATAAATATTTAAACAGCTTTTGATAACGTTAATAAAACATTTGGACCAATAAGAAATAATTATTTAGACTACTTACATGCTGAAGAATAATTTGCTAGCTGATAAAAAAATAACCAATACAATTTACCCAACAGTGTCGATAACACCAATACGTGATTTTATTGGAGGTAATCAGGAGGATATGGTGGCGCAAGAGGAAATTGGAGAAGACGGGCTGAAAGAACACCCGGATCAGAGAAACTGGAGCGGGCAATAGTGTCGGGACGAAGCTTGCTGTGTCCAGGACATCCTGATGGGCGGAATGTCTAGAACAGAGGTCGGCAAATTGCGACTCGCGAGCCAGATGCGGCTCTTTGGATGTGAAGCTGCGTCTCTTTATATAGTTCCATACGCAAATATTATTTATGCGAATACTATTTATTGTTGGCAAGAAAATATTTGTGACTCTTTAAAAACTTTGAAAATTTGTAAATTGTAATTCTTTACTCTTTCGACTCAAAAGTTTGCGGACCCCTGGTCTAGGCAGAAGAATCTGGCGCAAAGACGGTACAGCACTGATGCATGGGCGCATTCCTTTATTGATTCGTTGAACAATATTTTCCTTTCTTCATTTTAGAGACATTTTAATATCAATTTTCTATTAATAAATCATTAATACACATGAAAATACCTAAAATAAATATTTATATAAATCACTATCAAATTAACATAATTGAATATTTTCCAACATCAACTACTAATATAAGAAATTTAGGGAACTTTTGATATATAAGCAAAAAGGAAATAAAGATAAATATAGGTGTGAGACAGAGATGTTAGAAAATATTATCAGTGTTTTCAAAATATAAATATATAAATATATGGGCAACTTTACAGATTTATTATTCATAGATTTATGGATGAATTTGCTTTCTTTCGGAGAGAATATAGGACACTTGAAAATTCTCTGAAAAAATAACCTGAATAGGTTCCCAATGATGTTACTTAAAATATCACAATAATAATTTTTAAAATACACCGAAATAAAATTTACTCTGAGAACAACAAAACTAACCTCAGTTAAATAATGTACGTACTACGGTAGCCTAATCATCTTGGATAGAGAAGGCCAAAGATATTTAAAGGCAAAATTATCTCAATTCTTTCAGCATCAAACTTATACATTATACCATATATAAACAGTTGGCTACACTGACGACATAACTTTTTTTCTTTTTTGCTTATCCCTAGTACACGTGGTACAGGTCATGATAATCATGGTGGGTAGTTAAAGACTGCTTTTTACTGTAAGCGCACCACATGTCTACACATGTGAAAGCAGTCGACATAACTATAATATGCTGGAACAAAAGCCATGACGAACTAAAGACAACAATTAACAATGTACTTAGTAAAATTGATACCTGGTGTGAAAACAATAAATTACAGATATCAAAGAACAAAACGAAAATATTGTATTTATATAATTGCAAAAATGATACAAAATTCCTTAATAGCAATATAGCTAGACCTGTCGAAAGCCTTAAGATCTTGGGATTGACCTTCAAAAATTATCGAAGCAGGAACAAGCTGGACATCATGCCACACATTAATGAAATCGTCGAAAAGACGACTAGAGCTAACGGTTACCTACTAGGTTTGATAAAGAAAGCATGGGGTCTAGAATGCAGACGAAAATTAACTTTATACAAGACAATATTCCGAAGTACAATAACATATGGTCAAACAATATGGTTTCCATTTATAAGCAAGAAAGCCAAAGACAAACTAAATTCCCTGCAGTATGATATTCTAAAACACTGCATACAGGCCTATACCACAACATCGTCAAACTGTACACATATACATACTAACACAAATACCAAAACTCACAGATTACATAGAATCCAACATATTGAAAAATGAAATAGGCTACAATAGATTTAATTTATCAAGCAGAAAAGAAATTGCTAACTATAATGAAAGAAATTTACAGGAATACTATGAAGAATCCAATAATAATTTCAAACGTTTTTTCATCTCCTCAAAAATACCACAATTTGTCAAACCAAATTTATAAAATGTTCAATTCTTTACGGGTCATGGTAACTTCGAATCATATCTCTTCAGAATTAGAAGAATAGATTCGCCCAGATGCTCTTGTGGAGCGGAAGAAGAAACCCTCGAACACATTCTGAACTCATGCCCACTGGTGTCAAACCTAAGAAAGCAGAGCAAGATGGAAATAACTTATATGGGTCAAATAGTTTATAATAGGGAAAAATATACCAAATTTAATAGGTTCTGCAGACTTTTTATTATAAATAGACAGCTTCATGCATCTTGAGGAACTACACTACTATGCGACTTGATTTACTTCAATGTACATAATAAGTTTCTTTAGAATATAACTCATTGTAAATAGCTCAACTTGATTAACTTCAAAATCTTCATTTGGATCATGTGCACATATGCCTCCGAGACCTGAACGCTCAGAAAGACAGAAATGGTAAGGCTACAGACTATCGAGATGTGGGCCGAAAGGTGAGAATCCCATGGACTGACAAAGTTACCTGGATGTTCTAAAAAGATCGAGGAGAGATAGGGTCTTCTGAAAACGATGTAGAAGTAGAAAATAGGATGTTTTGAGATCTTCCCCGGCACTGGGAGTGGTTAACGGTATCTCGGGAGAAATGGATGGAAGGATGATTGGAAAGATGAAGACCGAAAATGGAGTCATGGTCAATTTCAGAAGAATACCTTACGATATCATAAAATCACCGATAATCAAAGAAAGCTCAGGGAGAACAAGAATTATGGCCCACCAACCTTTGGGTTAGGATTAAATAGATGGTTACCTGAAGAGACATCAACCAGGAGACGACTTTGACCTAGAGAAGAATATTGGAAGACGGTGCAGGACAAGAACCCTTGTTTTACTAAACTGACTACAGACAATAAAAAGCATCTATAAAGATAAAGGTCGCCTCTCCCGTCAAAACAGACATCGAAACCAGACGACATCCATTGACTCTCGCCGCAAACCAGCGGCCTCAGGTAGGTGACAAAGCCACAACACCAGCTTTGGCAAACTGGGAAGCGTCCACCTAGAGACCATGGTTTCGGGCTATTGACCATCGTCAGCCTAGGGCGGACTTTATTCCATGAGATCCACAAGGGATTCAATTCAATCTTTACAATCTATCAAAGAGGTGTTTAGTTGGCAAAGTGGCCAGGCCAATTCTATAGCTAAAATTTAGATGGAAATTTTACTGATAGGATATTGATCTATAAAGATAAAGGTCGCCTCTCAAGTCAAAACAGACGACAAAACTAGATGCCAGACAAGCTGGTGTTGTAGCTTTGCCATCGTCCCGAGGCCGTTGGTTTGCGGCGAGAGACAATAGACGGCGTCTAGTTTGGATGTCTATTTTGACGGCAGAGGCGACCTTTATCTTTATAGATGAATATCCTCCTAGAAAAAATCCCATCAATATAAAGCATGGTAGGTGAAATGTGTGGCTAAAAATAGGTATATATTGAATATGTGTTTTCTTTATAGATATACCTTTAATATTAATTTGTAATAGTATATTTTTAAATTTGTGCATTACCGTTCAAACACAGAGGTTATATAAACTAGCTATGTGGATGCCTACAAGGCTTGGCGGAGGAAATAATCGAACATCCTGCCGCCGTACCGGAAGAAAGGAGCAATAGATTGCCGATCAATAACTCATTAAATAATCTGATATCATAGCGTTACTTCTAGCTCTAAATATAGGTGTAATATAGAATTTTTTTTAAATATAAATATTTTTAGCTCTCTCTCCTAATTCTTATTTGAGGTAATTAAAGGTCATTAGCAACAACAGGCATTCGAGCTCAACTGCTATAAGTAGAATGAAAGAAGTGTTTGAACTCTGGGTGCATTTTCCAAACAAAATTCTTACACAGTTCCATTCAAATTTTATAGTCACTCAATTTGTCACACCACACGGAAAATTTCAAAAAGTTCCTGCGGAGAAACTGCTTTTCACCTTATCTAAGACTATCCGAACTTTGCAGAAGTGAGACATCCGATTTCTCCCCCTTATCTAAATCATTTAACTCTTACATCTGCCACTTTGTCTATATAAATTTTATTTACTCTGTCGAATAATACATGTAAATTTGTAAATATTTAATTCTAAGTTCTAATTTGTTTGTTGTTTTGTTTTTTCCTCTTTAATAGGCGCAAATATTTCAATATCGAACTTGATTGATTAATAAAATGAAAAGAAAAAAGTCAGGGTGCCATAGGTTACGAGATGATAGCTAGAGAGTTTAGAGAATCAGGCTTTATAAGTGTTATGTATTAAAAATTATAATTTATTTTGTATTTTGTGTGGTTAATCATTATCATCATCATAATTAAAAAAATAATATGCCGAAGAATAAATTGTTTGGAGCATGTTTTTAAAAGGTATTATCCAATCGCCGTGAAGCTTTAGGAAGTTATTTACTATACTACTGGGAAAGTTTCTGGTTTGAATTTGATTTGAAATAAATATTCGTTGGAATTTTATTTGCAAATTTTCTACTTTCACTCGCAAGCAGCGCCTCTCGCAGCTTCTGGTGAAATTACATTCATAAATTGAAAAATATGCTAAAATACGTTCCAAGTATAATAAATTTAATATATAATTTGAGCATTTAGTAATATAATATTCCAATGACGTTGTAAAAAAACTTGGCATTTCAATATTAATATATATTTAAAGAAAATATCTTATTTAAAATTTATTAAATGCTTAAAAAATATGTTTTTCAAAAATATATTTAAACGCATATAACAATATTCATATTTATATAAGTTTATAAATCTATATATAGGTGGATTGGATGTTTTCTAGAATCGTTTTAATAAATGTTCGTTAGGCGAACTTTTACTCGGGTAAAAACCGGGCGAAACCGGGTACATTCGCAAAATACAGTTATTTACAAATGTTCGTTTGTGGCAAGATACTATTCCTTCAACTTTAAATTACCGAGTTGACCAATTAATATTGATTTTATTCAACTTATCGAGTATTTTTCAAGGGACCGAGAAAAAATTTCAAATTATCGAGAGTATAGACGAGTATAGATTCAGTAGGGATTGGATGTTTGCTAGAATCGTTTCAACAAATGTTCGTTAGACAAACGTTTACTCGGGTAAAAAACGGTCGAAGCCGGTAACATATACATATATGTTTGTCGGCTATGCACGCCCTCAATATGTAACTAATCTCGCTGATATTTGAATAGGACAGAGAGTTAAATCTAGAAGAGATTTTTGTCGCACTTTTAACCAAGAAAAATTGAAATTAACCAAGTACTGAGCAACAATATTTTTAGTCAGAAATGATGATGACAATATTGCTGTATCATGCTTGATTGCCATAAACAAAATTCTTTAGGGGAATATTCAATAAAGCAGACCACGGGCGAAGGCAGATAATAATTATTAGTAGGCAGGAACAAAATTTTACCAGCGAAACATTCACTCGAGCAGAAGACACGAAGCCAGGTCATCTCTATATATAAAATATCGTTTCTCGGCCTTTTGGATAAGATAATGTAGTAAATCTCTAGATATTTTTATTCATATATATATTTTTTAAAATCTATTCAGTAGAGAGAGTGGATATGTTTGCTCGAAAAATATATTTTATATATATATAATTATTATCGTAATATTCTGTGTGTTCCGGAATATTATTATCAATAATATTCGTTAGGCAAACTTTCACTCTGATAAAACTGGGCGAAGCCGAGTACAAATCCGCTAGTTTTTTATAATGACGACTTTCGGCAATCTTGAATATTTTGATTCATCCAAGTCTGTAAAGTGGATTCCGTATCTAGAAAGAATGAATTTTATTTCGTAGAAAATATAATTTAATAAATTGAACAAAAACGATTTTATCAACGTTAAAAGGTTCAGAATATTTTTCTTTAAGCAAGATAGTTGGCCTCATCTAAAAGCTTATTTGTGATATTGATTATAATGGATTAAGGTATTAACACCTACCATATTTGGCCAAAACCAGGGGTCGGCCACATGCGGCTCTTTGGATGTGAAGCTGTGGCTCTTTGTATAGTTCCATACGTAAATATTATTTATGCGGACACTATTTATTGTTGGCAAGAAAAAAATGTGGCTCTTTAAAACCTTTGAAGTTTGTAAATTGTAATTTTGACACTTCTGACTCAAATATTTGCCGACCCCTGGCCTAAACCAAACGTAATAATGTAACGATATTATTTCAATAGAAGAATACAAGAGGCACTGAATCTGTTTCCTCGTAGGTGGCAGAATTTAGAAAATTAAGCGAGAATTGTGATTTTATTGATTTAGATGATCGGGTAAGAGATAGGAGGCTGGTGTGTGTCTTAAGAAATGAATCTCTGGTTGAAGGTCTGTTGTCTGAACGAGATTTAACTTTGAAAAAGCTATGGACTTTGTGATAAATCAGCTTAGTGCATATGCGAGTATATTAAAGGAAAAAATGCCAGAATTAAATATGATCAAGAAAATAAAGTGAGTAAACAAATTAATATTTTGCATTCGTTGTGAAGGAGGTGAATATTATGAATGCTCTTAATATTTATCTCAAAGGTAATAATATAAACTTATCTTACTCATTACATTTTACCTTTTAAGATCATATGTTAGTTATGTTAAATCAGATTAAGCATACCTCTCTGTTAAATATATACATTTCTATTTTCAAATTATTTTAAATATTTTTTGAAAAAATCACTTTTATTATATCAATTTTATAATATTTCTTTATATAAATACACAGTGTGGCAAATAATTTTTAAGACTCGCGCTATATAAAAGCCAATAGCAGAGCCAGTTATGAAATTGCGCATGCGTATATATATTCGAAGCCTTATCTAGCGCGTGGCTTTGTTTCAGCCATTTTGGTTAACTCTTTAAAACCATACAGGCGTTTTTTGAAAAGTAAATATTTTTGTTCGTCGGAATTCTGAGATGGAACAAAGAGCGGTCATTAAATTTAATGCAAAACTTGGTAGAAATGCATCGGAAACATATATTTTGATGAAGCAAGTTTATGGTACGTTATGTTTAAGTAAATCAAATGTTTTCATTTGGCACAAACGATTTTCGGATGGAAGAAATACGCTAGAAGATGATAAGCATACTGGACGACCAAGTTCTTCGAAGACACCAGAAAATATAGAAAAAGTGCGAGAATTGTTTGCAAACAATCGCAGTGCATCCCTGTGAATGATGGCAGAGGTTTTACACATCAACAAAGAAACGAATCGAACCATTCTGCATGAAGATTTGGGTAAAACTAAAGTCTGTGCTAAATTTGTTCCACACACTTTAACGGGCGAGCAGAAATCATTGAGAATTGCACATTGCAGGGACATTATTTCTGCCTATGAAAATGTTTAGAACTTCCTGAAATCAATTGTTACGGGTGATGAAACATGGCGTTTTCAGTATGACCCAAAGACAAAGCGCCAAAGTGCCGAATGAAGTCAAAACACTCTCCACAAGCCAAAAAATGCGAAAAGTGCCATCAAAAATCAAAACAATGCTGATTACCTTTTTCGATAGTAGAGGTATTATCCACAAAGAATTTGTTCCCGCTGTACAAACCATTACTGGAGAGTTTTATTTAAACGATTTAAAACGTTTGATTGCCAGAATTAGTCGCATTCGTCCAGAATTTCGCGATGAAGACAGTTGGTGTTTGCTGCATGATAATGCACCGAGTCACTCCTCACTCATTGTTCGTCTCTTTTTGGCCAAAAATAACGTCTGTGTGTTGTATCATCCTCCGTACTCGCCTGATTTAGCACCATGTGACATTTATTTATTCCCAAAAATAAAATTGAAGTTAAAAGGTTGTTTTTTTTTTATGATATCCCGACCATCCAGACAGCTGCGACGAGCACTTTGGAGGCGATTTCTCAAAGTGGCCTGCAAGGGGCATTTAATTCCTTATTAAATCGTTGTAACATATGTATTGAATCCGGAGGGGATTATTTTGAATAAAAAAATAGTAGAAATTGAATTAGCTTGTTTATGTATTATTTTACAAACCCATTCTCGAAAATTATTTGCCACACTGTGTATATATATGGTAATTTAAACCAATAACCTTATATTGTGTAATACTTATAACAAGATTTTCATGTTGTATATAGAAACACATCTATAAAAAATTATACGCATGATTGACATGTGTCATTGCATCACCATATGTAATGTACTTTGTACAAACCGAGGATGAATAAATAAAACTCTGTAATAGATTAATAGTTGAGCTAAAGCAAAATATCGCGATAGAAGTACAAAAACGTCTAAAATAGAGATAGAAGTCCAACAATCCTAAAGAGGAATTTGGCAGGTCGTTCCCATCAGGTCAAAGGGTGTAGAATATCACTGACGCCCCACGCCCTTTGCACCCGCTCAAAGTCCAAACTCCCGCATACCTCCCCTTTCGGCAAAGATATATAAGATCTAAATTAACACAAAGCAATAGCGCGCCATCTATACATATAAAATAAAAGGATTCGCGCTTTTAAATCCTTTTATTTTATATGTATAGATGGCGCGCTATTGCTTTGTGTTAATTTATTCCTAATGACCTTGTCTTTATAGTTTGCTGAAGAGCATTGCTCGAAGCAAATATTTGAATATAATTCTACTGTCCTATAAGCTTATGTCCATAGTTTACTTGAAAACCATTTCTAAGATTCCATCCTTCAGTGTAGCATATAAAAGCAGAATGATCCAATACAATATTAGAGCTCTGAGAAGCGGTCTGGTGGATTAAATTGGCGAAACCGCTGGGAGGGTTCACCACTGATGAGCCAAGCCCTCCCAATATATTTTTTCATCGCAGTAAGGACAGTAGAAGTTCATTTTATGTATAAAAGAAACATTCGCGCTTTTAAATCCTTTTATTATATATATATATATAAGACCTCCGCCCTAGCCGAAAATATAATCACTTCACCATCAGCGTGAGCCCTCGTCGGTTGTACCCAGGTCCACCTCATCGACCATGTAGAACAGTAAGAACTCTTCTATCTCCATCTTGCTCTTAGCTCGACTTTTATCTGTTCACGAAACTTTCCTACTACTACTGTGTCTCTTCGTTTTTGTGTGTGGACATTCTCAAGCTTTCCACTCTGCTTCGACCACGACTGGCTGTACTCTGTGAGAACTGTTAAAGGTCCTCCAAGGTGCAGAGAGGTACTGGAAAACTCTCCACGGCCTGACTGTCCCTCTCGGTTACTACAGGTTTGACCCTCGGTTATCACATATATATATATAGTTTCTTATATTCGCGTAACAGCCTGTTGAAGAAAGTCATTGTCCGAGAGCTCGCAGCCTTTAAATAAAGAAACGCGTCGCTTCTACCTTTGTCTCTTCCAACAATGTAATATCGCGATTCTTTCTATTATAATTTGTAAACAATGGTACTCAAAATATCAAACTCAGCTGCTGATGAATCGAAATTTTAAATATCTTCTGAATATATTTAATCCAAAAAATGTCCCTGAGGAGAGGATTAAACAAAAATATATGAGAACATGGAGACCCCATTGAGAGGTAGAGAAAGGATATGATTTTGTTTTTAGGATTTAGCATGGTCCTAAATGGTTACCTGAAGTTGTCTATGAAAAAAACGCGCCTCGTTTCAGGTAAAGGGGAAACTGATGATAGAAACAATTATCGAAAGAAATTTGGATCAAGTGAAGAGCTACGGAGAAGATGAAACCTTGCTTTCGACATCGTAGACTTCACAAGTGTCACCTGAAAGTGAAGTTGAAGGAACCCAAGCTGCTCCAGTAATATAATCTCCTGCAGTAACACTGAGGCCAGTATTGAGGAGTTCTCAAGGATGAAAAAGCCTACAAATCTTTTTGACGTTTGCTAAGTTTTGAAATGAATCAGGCGATAAGGAAGATGGGTGTCTTTTATATAAAACGAGCACAAGCCTTCGGGTAAAAACCCTTCTACAGGTGGCTATCACATAGCAAGATGGATACCAATGGAAAAGGCTTCTCAAATATATATAGCAGAGGTAATTTGTATAACAGCGTGAAAAGAAAAAAGATGCAAAGTAGACAAAAAAGCTATTAAATAAATATATATGAGGTAATTTGTATAACAGCGTGAAAAGAAAAAAAAGATGCAAAGTAGATTAAAAAAGCTATTAAATACGAGGGGCATCCAATAAATAAGTTTCCCTATTTTGTAACAAATAAACAACTTCATTTACAATTATGCAGTTATTTTATTTTCATTATACAACTCATAGACTACTTCTCTACATAATCACCATTTCTGTCCAAACATTTTTGGTACCGTTGTAGCGATTTTTTGATACCACTGTTGTACCAAGCCGTGTCCTGTCTTCGTAGCCAGTGGTTCGCCTCCGCCTGTTTTCAATTCAAATTCAAAACATCTGACATGATTGTTCCAATCGAAGAGCATCCAATTTCGATTCCAGTAGGCAGTCGAATCATTATTTTGTCAATGGTGACGCGGCGATTTGCTTCCACCACATTCCGAACAGCAGCCACGGCTGCATTGTCCGTAGCAGTAACGGGCCTGTCGCTTCGCTCGTCATCATGCACGTTTTGCCGTCCTTCCAAGAACCATGAACGCCATCGGCGAACCATTTGGATGCTCATACATCCTTCACCATACACTGACACTAAATTGCGATGAATATTGACCGCAGTTTCATTTTTCGCTGTGAAAAAACGAATTACAGAACGGAGTTCGCAAGTGGACACGTTCACCAGTGGTAGCTCCATGGAAACTGAAGCGCTACGGACTTGCGCGTACGAGTGGAGTGATTTTGAAAGGTCACCAGCTTCCAACGCATCCTAGTGACCATTTCTTACCTACTAACTAATTTTTACAACGTTTCGTTCGCCGAAAAAATAATAGGGAAACTTATTTATTGGATGCCCCTCGTAGATATATATGGAGAAAAGGCTCGAGATAACATAGAAACTATTACATTAAAGCTTTAAGAGATACCAGCAAGGAAAACACCATAGATGTCAGGAAAATAAGGTCATGCGGGAGGCTAAGGTACGAGGGAAATACAGGGAAGTCACATCGTAAGAACACATAACATGGTGGGGTTGAAGTGCAGTAACTTCACTAACTGTAATTTCAACCCACACCCCACCATGTTATGTGTTCTTACGATGTGACTTCCCTGTACCTTAGCCTCCCTCATGACCTTATTGTGGAAAGCATTAATCTTTTCCTTACTGCGGTCAATTTAGATCCCCCCACCTTCTCAACTATCGCTCAACTTGTCAGCATTTGCCTAGATATGGGTACTTTTAACTATAGACAGGACTATTAAAGGCAGATTAGGGGCTCCCCTATGGGAAGCCCATTATCATCTATAGCTGCAGAAATTGTTATGACCCGCATCGATACCTGGATAAACCAAGTTCACCACTCAGACATCCAGTTATGGCGTCGTTACGTCGACGACGTTTTTTTGCATTTGCGATGCCAGCCGGGAAAACACCATTTTTTCATCCCTTAATAGTTACCATCCGGACATTTCTTTCACCATAGAGCTAGAGAAAGAGCGGGCCATCCCTTTCTTGGATGTGCTCGTCATTCGCTCTTATTGCTCATTCAACACTTCAGTATATTACAAAAAAGATTGTCCCCCTCATTACACTCATTTCAATTCTCATTGCCTAATTACCCATTAAATCAATATTGTAAAAACTCTCACAAAACGTGTCTATACCCACTGCTCCCTTCCTATTTTCAGAAAAAATGAAAATAAATTAATAATTTCCCATCTCACTGCTACTTCTTTCCCTCTGTCCTTTATTGAGAGACATTCATATATTCCTGTTCCTCGGAACCACCGGATATCTACAGATCAATATGTACTCTTCCCTATTCCTCTCTGTCTGTTGACATTGCCCGTTCCCTTAAATCTTTTGGAATTCGAATTTTTTACATAGCCCTAACCTACTAATTTCTTTAAGGCATCCAATCACTAAATCCTGTACTCCACCTGACGTCCTTCTCTCTTCTGGCTCTGTCTACTCCGTCTCCTGTGAGCATTGCTCTGCCTCGTATATGGGTGAGACGGGTAGAACAGTTGCCACTAGAGTGTCGGAGCATCAGCGCAATATATCTAACTGTGACCCTAGATCCCTAATATACCAGCATATAGCCGACACTGGTCACTCCTTCGACTTTCTCCATCCCATTGTTCACTACCTACATATTCACAACCAGCATCAACGATTAGTGCTGGAATCTATTATCTCTAAAAAACTCAATAGCATAAATAGGAAAATAGACATTCCTGACATCTATGGTGTTTTCCTTTCTGGTATCTCTTAAAGCTTTAATGTAATAGTTTCTATGTTATCTCGAGCCTTTTCTCCATATATATCTATTCAATAGCTTTTTTAATCTACTTTGCATCTTTTTTCTTTTCACGCTGTTATACAAATTACCTCATATATATTTATTTAATAGCTTTTTTTGTCTACTTTGCATCTTTTTTTATTTTCCCGCTGTTATACAAATTACCTCTGCTATATATATTTGAGAAGCTCTTGCCATTGGTATCCATCTTGCTATGGGATAGCCACCTGTAGAAGGGTTTTTACCCGAAAGCTTGTGCTCGTTTTATATAAAAGACACCCATTTTTCTTATCGCCTGATTCATTTCAAAATTTACTAGGAAGAGTTCCTTGCAATTTGCTAAGTTTGTCAACACAACAAAAACCTTCATCAATACACTATTGTCTTACAAGGGGATTCCCCTAAAAGGTTATATATCTACATGAGTGAGGAGGAAAAGCAATTTAGAGGGGAGGGGGAGCAATCAGCCGTTGTCTGTGGAGTTGAGTACTTCTTCTCTCATTTATCAATCCTTGAAAAATTTAAAATATTTATAAACAATTTTTTTTATCCAGCAGGAGAGTAGTAAAGATTTTTATTTGCTAAGTTTGTCTTAATGAGGACGAGTTGTTGTGTGTATTGTAAATAATCGTTAATTTGGTATTCTGTGTTATCATAATCTATTCGTTATAAAAATAAAATGTCGAAGAATAAATTGTATCCGTTTTTGTTTTAAACAAATTTGTTATTAATTAAAAAAAAAGCGTAACAACAAGTTTCAAGATCGCAGTCACTGGGACCTTGAAGTGGGTCATAATAGTAAGATGTATTAGGAATAGGAATACTCTAAGTTATGAGATAAGTGATGGAAGCTTGACACATTAGTGATTGGGTTAAGGATTAAGGTAGCAGCTCAGAGACACCATAATAGAAGTGAAGACTCGTGACATTAGTTGGGGTCCTATAGGTTCAGAGGTGTCAGTTAGAGACATCAGAGGTTGGGGTTCTATAGGTTCAGAGGTTCAGTTAGAGACATCAGAGGTTGGGGTCCTATAGGTTCCGAGGTGTCAGTTAGAGGCATCAGAGGTTGGGTCCTATAGGTTCAGAGGTGTCAGTTAGAGACATCAAAGGTTGGGGTCCTATAGGTTCCGAGGTATAAGTTAGAGACATCAGAGGTTGGGTCCTATAGGTTCCGAGATGTCAGTTAGAGACAACAGAGTTTGGATCCTATTGATACCGAGGTGTCAGTTAGAGACATCAGAGGTTGGGGTCCTATAGGTTCCGAGGTGTCAGATAGAGACATCAGAGATGGGTCCTATAGGTTCCGAGGTGTCAGTTAGAGCCATCAGAGATGGGGTCCTATAGGTTCCGAGGTGTCAGTTAGAGACATCAGAGGCTGGGGTCCTATAAGTTCCGAGGTGTTAGTTTGAGACATCAGAGGTTGAGGTTTATCTGTTCCGAGGTATAAGTTAGAGACATCAGAGTTTGGGATCCTATTGATACCGAGTGTCAGTTAGAGACATCAGAGTTTGGGTCCAATAGGTTCCGAGGTGTCAGATAGAGGACATCAGAGATGGGGTCCTATTAGGGTCCGAGGTGTCAGTTAGAGCCATCAGAGATGGGGTCCTATAGGTTTCCTAGGTGGTCAGTTTAGAGACATCGGAGGCTGGGGTCCTATAAGTTCCGAGGTGTTAGTTTGAGACATCAGAGGTTGAGGTCTTATCTGTTCCGAGGTATAAGTTAGAGACATCAGAGGTTGGGGTCCTATAGGTTCCGAGATGTCAGTTAGAGACAACAGAGTTTGGGATCCTATTGATACCGAGGTGTCAGTTAGAGACATCAGAGGTTGGGGTCCTATAGGTTCCGAGGTGTCAGATAGAGACATCAGAGATGGGGTCCTATAGTTCCGAGGTGTCAGTTAGAGCCATCAGAGATGGGGTCCTATAGGTTCCGAGGTGTCAGTTAGAGACATCAGAGGCTGGGGTCCTATAAGTTCCGAGGTGTTAGTTTGAGACATCAGAGGTTGAGGTCTTATCTGTTCCGAGGTGTCAGTTTAGAGGCATCAGAATTTGGGGTCCTATAGGTTGAGAGGTGTCAGTTAGAGACATAAAGGGTTTGAGTACTATAAGTTCCGAGGTTTCAGTTAGAGGCGTATACCGTCTGTAATACCAGGCTCCAATGAAACTCTACACTGAGCTATCAGAGTCCAGGCCAACATACCTTATCTCCGGAGGGCCGAACTCTGTCTGGCCGCTAGATGGAGCTGCCCTCTGCTTCCGCAACATTTGTAACACCTTTCTCTTTTGGGACGATCCCTTCCAGATGTGGACTTCACCTCTCTTGGTGCCTAGTAATTTGAAACAATGTTTTCGATCAAGAACATTTATAGGCTCTTTCACACTTATACTATGGATCGTTTACCTTCTATAAGAGAGTGTCATCATTATAGAGAAAATAAGCAAAATAAATATAAATCTTTAAGCATATAGGCTTTGTCTGAGGTTATTCAGATGGATATGTTACGATACATAGAATATTAAATTGTGACAATGATTCTATGCTGAATATTATGTGAATATTATTTTTAAAGAAGGTTTTATATGAATATCGATAATTTAGAATTTTCTAAAAAGCTCCAATTCCTGATATATAACGAGGTCCGGTTATATGTAAGACTTTTTTCAAATATATAAAAATAGGAAGTAGAAACCTATTCTTTATTTTTTGCCGTTTTATATATACAATCATCTGCTCCACCAAACTTTCATTTTACTCTCTTTTTCATAAGAACTTCTTATAGAAAATCAATGAAGCAAAACTTCCTCCGTATACTGCTTATTTCACAGTAAAACGCCTCATCAAAGCTCCTTACTAGAACCTATTGGTCTTGATGAGCCAATAATAGGATGCCAAATTATCCAATCATAATTCACAAATTATATATTTTTCATCAAACAATTTTTTTTTAAATAAGGCACGTTTTTTTCATAAATTTTTATATTAATATAGTGATCAAGAATCAATAACTATTTATAAAAAATATATTTTTATTTTTGAAACTCCCGATTATAATGACCGCTAGTCGGAACGAAGGTGTTTGATCGCTATTTAAGATAGTATTTTAATGACAGGACTTGGAATTTGGAAAGTGGTGCCGTTTTTATTGAATCTGACTATAAACAACATATATATATATACCACTGATGAGCCAGTCCCTCCATTAATGTTTCATTGCAGTAAAGGCATTAGAAAATTGTTTAATTTTTAAAAAGGAAAACAGAAAATTCAATATAACAGCGGTATGATAGATTAAACAGGCGAAACAGCTGGGAGGGTTCACTACTGATGAACCAAGCCCTCCCATTAATATTTCATTGCTGCTGCAACGAGGGCAGTAGAAAATTGTTTAATAATAATAAAAAAAGAATCATACACGTCTATAATAGTTTCGAATTCTCATAACAGATGGCGCGCTAATGTATAATACATAATACAACAGGCTATTAAATAGGAGGATAATATAAACTATCTTTGGTCTATAAAACATCAGCAAATTTCTGATATATAAGATAGCGTTTTTATGAATGAGAAACTCTTTCAAACCTATTTGAAATTCTGAAGCATTAAAAAATATATTTTGAAACTAGCGTTTTCTTCTCTAGAACTTAGCTATGACACATACCAAGTACAGACTTCAATATTCTACAAAGATACAACCCCCTAATTATTAGAACGGCAACCGATCAGTCCTTGCAGCTGGATTATGTAAGAATAAGAAAATCAGTACTCTACTCTCACTATAAATACTTTCATTCATCACCTACAATGGAATGCTATCTGAATGACAATATCCCCCTAACCTTAAAGAGAATCATTGCACAAGTAAGAAGCCTTTTTGCAGTACAGATAATTAATCATGTTTCACTTTTGAAAACTAAGACCATAAAATGCACCTTATGCAACGGTGAATTTAGTCTCGATTTTCCACACTACATGTTCTACTGTACGGCAATGGAAGAAGAGAGAGAAATTCCTTCGTCAAGAGACCGGCTATAATAGCAATTCGCCTTATGTTTTAATGGCAAAAGTCGTAAAATCCAGACCCTTTGCATTAGCTTTTTATAAATACTGGAAATCAGCTCAATCAAAATATTTAGCACAGACATCGGATCCAACTCGATAATTGGTCGATGGTCAATACCCAATATTTGTATATAACTATGATGTTAATTTGTTATTTATTTATTTTGTCCTACCGGGAGAATCCTGTATGACATGTGTGCCCAATAAAGGCTATTGTTGTTGTGTTGTTGTTGTATGACACATACCTTCATCATGAAGTGCGCAATCACTACCAATATTGTTATGATTCCTCCACCCTGGACAAGGTTCCCTCTAAGCTTCAAAAATATAAAACTGGAGATTAAAAGCGAGTGGAATTGAATTTATGGAGAAAATAATAGCCAGTGACATTTTATGTTCCCATATTTATTAGAAATTTATTATAAAAATGCATCTCGTGATGATACAACGGGAATTTTTTTATTGCCATCTGTCGGAATAAATGTTAACGAATTTTGATTTATTTTCATGAAAAAAAAAAAAACTAGCAACGGCCAATTGGTTTAATTCGATCACACGACGCAATCCATCAGAAACTTTCATTTGCGTGATCAGATATATCTTTTTCAAAATATATATATTATCATCCCAAGTACATGTGGTACAGGCCATGATAATCATGTTGGGTAGAAGTTGGCGACTGCTTTTACTGTAAGTGCACTACATGTCTACACATGTGAAAAGCAGTTCGACTTTTGAACTTGCAAATATGCCAGAGCCCCGTTTGGTTACTTGCACTCGCTGGTGGAGTTGTACTTTTCGAATAATCAGAGGCCATTGGAGACTTTATTTTATCAGAAAAAAGTGCCCAATGCGGATTTCGATCCCGGGTCTTAGCGGTCGAAACCAACGGTCTTGACCGCCCTTCCACCCAACCCCCCTTTTCAAAATATTACCGCATGCACCCCAGTACATTTTACTTTGCTCTATTGTATCATTTATTAACCCAGGAATGGCTGACTTTTCCTACCCCGACTTACAAGAACTGGTGTGTAAGTCGGAGGGTTGATATTTACGGTTACACTCTCTATCTTCAGTGTTGCTCGCTCACGATTTGTATGCATTTCTCTCGTACTAACTCCACTTGAACAACCGCGATTCTACGATTCAAAGTTTTATATATAGGTTTTTATAAACAGTGAAAATTCTCGGTACTCGAATTACTTATCTTATGTGAATTCCGTCCGCCCCACCAATCGCGGAACTTGTGAAATTTCCTGAACGTAAATGACTGGATGACTCATAATTAGGGAAGTCAATATCTAGGAATAGAAGTTGATTCCGTCACACCGTGACATCTAAACACTCGGAATTTTAGAGAGAATCTAAATTGCGTGATGTGGGTGTAAGTCTTCCTTTCCTGAATGGAGGAGAGACAGTGATAGCTTCTGTCACAATACGTGTTAACTTGGAATTGAACCTTTCAGTCTCACCCTTTCATTCTATTTACTATATGTGCAGACCTTTGGGTACAATACAAGAAATGGTATTTAGCCAATTATTGAATAACTAGAAATCAACGTATAGGTGATATTTATTCCGACAGATGGCGCAACCCATAGAAACCTTTAGTTCCACGAGCAGCAAATGTCTCTTTTTTTTTTCTTCTCAATTTATCCATCTGACCCCGGGCAAGCCATCAACATGATCAGGAGATGCCTCTTTTTCTCTTAATTTACCTCCAGAGAGATCTCAGTATAATTTCACTTTTGTATTATTTCCCAGCACCATTTCTATAAATGGTGCTGGAAATCCTAATAAGTTGCGAGAAAAAATATATTTTAAAAAATTCCCCTAAAAATAAGGTTTGGAAACCTTTTTTTATTGCTTATATATAATTAATAACAAATATATATATATTGACATTTATAGGTATGCTTATAAATATTTATTGAAAACTCTATTCTATATGAAAACTTTATCAAAAAAGCGTAGGTCATTGCTTTCCATTAGAAGAGCAAGCATAATATTGTATATAACAGACCATGAAAATAACGGGATGTTATGTACTGTAAATAAGGTGCTTGTTTCAGTGCCTACAGATGTAGAGGGCAGGTGGCACAGTGTCTTCAGCTGTAGGAAACTAATCCATCTTACATCAGAGTATGATGGACGGTCCTGAGCTCTAGTTCCGTTGACAAACCACCTTTCTATCTTGAGAATTAACAGTCGGCTCTACTTTGTTTCAACCTCGTTGTTAAGTGTTGATTGGAATCTGCAGCAATTTGTTATTATATAAAAAAACGAGTTGTTAGTTAGCAAACTAAATACTGTGAAAAAATAGCACAAATGTGACCTTTGTACCAGGATAGGGGTTCATAAATATAAAAAAAAGTATCTCCTTATCGTACAACTTAAAGTTGTTGATAGCTTGCGCCATCTATCGAAATAGATATCAACTATTCATTGATTTTTAATTATTCCAGAAGTTGGCCAAACACCCATTCTTGATTAATCAAAAAAAAAAAAAAGCAAGCCCACGTACGCGTACTCGTATATGCGTTTCGGGCGTTTTTGTTGCGTTGTCATTGTTTGGCCAATTCTGGGAAATAATTAAAAATCAATGACTAGTTGATATTTATTCCAATAGATGGCGCAAGCCATCAGCAACTTTCAGTTGCACGATAAGGAGATGCCTTTTCCTTAAACTAAATACTGTTAAAAAAAATCCGCGTTGTTATGTTATCAACAAGTTATGCGCTAAAACTACTAGATATGTACCTTACTATTTGGATAATAGAAGATATTACCTTCTTACTATGTTGCCACTAGAAAAACTAAGTTTTATTTTCATTGAAAACTACATGGCTAGTGGCGGTGATATTCATAAATGTTTTGGTTCCAAAGGCTTCTTGAGATATCAAGAAATGGATATTTAAGGCCAAACTTGCGTAAATACGCTGATTGTTGGTCGTAGAGGTACAGCCTGCACCACGCTGACGGGGGCCAACAGCCCGAAACGCGTTCGTGGTTGACTTTTCTTGATTCAAGAAAATGGGTTGGCCAAATATTATATAACAGGCAAAACAACGTTTAGTTGATTTCTGTTCCATTAGATAGGGCTCTGCCATCTAAAGGGGGTCGGTGGAAGGATGGTCTGAACCGTTGGTTTTCGACCACTAAGACCCGGGATCGAATCCCACATTGGGCAATTTTTTTCTGATTAAAAAAAAAAGCTCTAATGGCCCCCGATTCTTGCAAAAGTCTAACCCCACCAGCGAGTGCAAGTAACCAAACGGGGCTCTGGCACATTTGTAAGTGCAAAGTCGAACTGCTTTTCACATGTGTAGAGATGTGGTGCACTTACAGTAAAAGCAATCGCCTACTACTACCCACCATGATTATCATGGCTTGTACCACGTGTGTACTAGTGATAAGCAAAAAAAATATATATATATCTCTATATATATAAAAGTCAATTCCTGTCTGTCTGTCTGTTTCGCGGTAAACTCAAAAACTACTGAACCAATTTGTTCCAAATTTTGCATGTCGCTTTTTATAAACCTGAGGAAAATATTTGGCTATATTTTGCTTATTATTTTTGGCTATTTCTTTTTTTAATTTGAAGAACTATTTTTTTACGCGGACTAATCCGGAATGGAATGAATACCTAAATATGGCCATTTTTTTAAAAGCATCTGTGGCTTAGTGGTAGAATGCTCGCCTGCCACGCGGGCGGCCCGGGTTCGATTCCCGGCCGATGCATTTTTTTTTACAATTTTTAAAACTAATTTATAAAAAATATAATATAAATATATACTATTATATCAACTATATGAATTAAATCAAATACCTAAACACTAATCTCTATATATATAAAAGTCAATTTCTGTCTGTCTGTCTGTTTCGCGATAAACTCAAAAACTACTGAACCAATTGGTACCAAATTTTGCATGTCGCTTTTTATAAACCTGAGGAAAATTTTTGGATACAATTTGCTTAGTATTTTTGGCTATTTCTTTTTTCATTTGAAGAACTTTTTTTTTTACGCGGAGTAATCCGGAATGGAATGAATACCCAAATATGGCCATTTTGTATACGCATCGGTAGAATGCTCGCCTGCCACGCGGGCGGCCCGGGTTCGATTCCCGGCCGATGCATTTTTTTTTTAACAATTTTTAAAACTCATTTATATTATATCTTCTATATATATAAAAATGAATGTTTGTATGTTTGTTTGTTGGTTTTTGTATGTCCGGTATACAAATTCGCAGTAGTTCACTAATTCAAACCAAAATTTCCATACATAGGTAAAAAATACGAGGAAAACGATAGGCTATTTTAAATTATATATAAATTAAATATTAAAACTATATATTCAAATTATTCTACTTAGCTCACGAACAGCGCCCTCTATCAAGGTTTAGAATACGTTTTAAAATCGAAATCTTCTCAAAATTTTATTAATAATAGTTCGCTTAATAATTAGAATACTTGATCTAAATCGAAATATTTATAGACGCTCGCTCGATTTGAAGATTTATTCGTAACTAATCTGACTGTAAAGTTTGGAGCGGGACGTTTCACACGAGTGACATCCACGGCGCCAATTTATAATTGTAACGAATAGTGTTTGAATAAAACATTTAGTCGGGTAAACCCGGGCGTTGCCCGGTCATTCGTCTAGTCTTATATAAAAAGAAAAGATATTAGATGCTTGAATTTTTGATCATCTTCAGGATTATGGTATGGAGTTATTTGTTGGTTCTTTTTGGTACTAAATGATATGGGTGGTGCAGTCGTGGTATAATCTTGAAAAGTAAAATAATGAAAATAGTTTTGATATGAGAGATTGTTTAATTTGAAGGTAATATATATGAATAACATAATTTGATTAAAGTACTGCCTGGCTTAAGGCGTAAGAATACAAAAAGAAAAGCTTATTTACATAATAAGTAAAAGATTTGAAGCGTATGAGGTTACGTTTCTTCTAAACTTTTAATAAAGATTCGAGCTTTCGGGCCTATACCCTTCTACAGGACTAACAATCCAAACAAATAAACGTGCATCTTTATATATGTATCTGAAACTAGGAAAATTAACATATGTAAGTAAAAAATAATTTTTAAAATATATCTATATAGTTTTGGGTATGCTAAGTAGATCTGGACAATGATACAATTTTAAATCTGCAAAAGTTGAAACTTTCCGAAGTAAAACATTATTTACATAATGTACAAAAGTTTGAGCCGACCAACGGGGAACACCAACAATGATTATTTATAGGGAAAGCGTGACCTCTGGCGGTCGATTTAAACAGAGTATTTTGGATCTATGAAATATATTTTGAAATAAAACAATACCTTAGATTTAACATTTTAAAATAATATCTTAATATAACATTTAAATAATACTTTTATATAACATTTTTAAATAAAATATTTCAATATAACATATATATACAGTTACGAGCGTCATTCTTTCATCAGTCATCTCTGTCACCGTTTGCTTTCTTTTTTTTTTTGGAATGGCGCCCTCCTATTGGTCGGCTACGATCACGCCACCTTTGCCCCCCCCCCATCATGCCCCCCCCCCCCCCCCTCCCACTCGCCTTTTCGTTTTTCTAACCATTGTGTTGGAGCGGGTCGCTCCTTAAATAAATGCATATATATAGTTAATACCAAATGGAATCCTCTCTTTCCCAGTAAGATACGCCTACGGAAGCCAACAGTACATAGACAGATAAAGCACATAAGCTATAGTTATTAACTAACATATGCATTTATATAAGGCGCTAATTTATAATTGTAACAAATAGTATTTGAATCAAAACATTCAATCGGGTAAAAAAATGCTTATACTTTTATAAAGATATTGTCCACAACAGGATAAAAATATAGCCTTCTGTTTACTTACCTTCGTTATATCATTGGCCTCAAATAATTTCCTGATTCTTTCATTATACAAATTACAATCATCTGCTTCATTATTGTAGGTGGTTTTAATTTAAGGACTACTCCCTATCTATTAAACTATCAAAAAAAAAAAAATCAGCCAGGAAAAGCAAAACCAAATTCGTTTATTTTGCAATGTTTAGAACAAAAGGCACGCGCTGCCTTCTCACGCGCCTGCCAGCGAACTTCTCACGTGCCTGCTAGCGAGCTGTCTTTCTAAATCCGTTCCCGGGCAACGATGCAAATATATACACATAATTATAAAATATGTATATATCGTAATATATCCTGTCGACTTTAAATATTGCTGTGGTAATATATCCTGTCGACTTTAAATATATATCGTAATATATCCTGTCGACTTTCAATATATAGCTGTGATATTATGCTATGCTGGGAAACCTTACTCTTGGGGTTGAAGATAGTTGAAGTGATGGCGCAGTCGTGGTGTCTGAATGGTAAAGGTTTTCACACAAGGGAAATAAGCCAGAACACTTGATGGGTTTAAATAAAAGGCAACTGGTTTGGAGGAAAGAAAGCTTGAGAAAGCGGAGCGATTTTGACTATTAACTATCGGATCACATGGTGATGATCGACTTGGCTATGGGATGAATTGAGAGAGAGATCTCTAGAGCAGATGTTACCTTGGTGAGAGCGAGTCGAAGACTTTTCTAGATGCTGTCTCGGTGGGAGCGAAAGCACTACTAATTATCCTAGGTTCTCGATTTAACACCAAGAGTTTTCTTCTTTCCCATTGGCGGGAAGCTGTCACGTGGGCTTTTTTCTATTGGTTGACCTACTTAGGTGTTGTTTCCTAATTGGTAGGAAGATGTCACATGGCCGTTTTCTATTGGTTGACCTACTTAGGTATTGTTTCCTAATTGGGCCTTGCGGATTTCTTTGGCGGAAGATATGACCGGCCTTGCCCAGGAAATACTGGTCGTTAAACTTAGCTTTTATGATTTTCCGGGGTCATAAGGTTGACTGTGACTTTATTAATAGTTGTGTTCTCTTCTAAGCCTACTTCCTAGGTTTTTCTCTAAGGCGTTCTATCCTCCAGTTACCTTTGTTCTTTTATTAAATCTTTTTAAAACATACATTGTACATACATAGTAGGTCGGAGGTGCATACAGTTATATACAAATAATGACACATATGTCCATATTTAAAATGAAATAAATATAATAAGACTTGAAAATATGCACATGAGTCTATGCTCACTGTGACAATTATATATATGAATTTTACCATATAATATGCCATTTACAAGTTAACATATAAATATATTAATATATATAGTAGCTATATACTGCACTATGATTTGAGCCATTCAATATTTCCACTTAGCCACTCGTCGCTAAATATGTTATGTTTTCAAGAAACAGCGTGATGTGTTATGACCTATAAATTTTTAATTTATTCATGAGTTTAAAAGTATTTTAAAGTGGTATTACAACATGATACAAAGTTACAAAGAAATTTACACGTTCCATATCATTCGTCGTCTGTTAATTTCTGTATTATATATTCTTTAAGACGAGGTTGCCAGAATTAATTTAATCTTATCATAATAAAATATATATCCAGTAGTACCTCACTGTAAAGGACACCTATTTGCAGAGCCAAAGTGTCCTTTAAGGAGAGGTATTCTCTTACCGGAGAGTTACTAAATTGAAAAAATGAAAACTGTCCTTTTTGGAGAGGTGTCCGCTAAAGAGAGGTTCTATTGTATTTAAAATTTTCCATAACATGTAGTAAACCTAGATTGGCCTTGTATTCGTGGATATATTTAGTTGCTGTGACGAGGATATGCTATCTGTGTAGTCCAAGATATTAATACCACACTGACTAGATTGTCCCACTATTGAACTGAGGATATAGTAAGTAAATTTTTATTTTAAAAACATCATTTTTTATTTTTTGTATACATTAAAATAATAAAGTGAAGAATTTGTGTGAATAAAAAATTATTCTTATTTTATTTCTTAGAAGTTCCCAAACGACCTGAATGCAATGAATTCCAATATAGAGGAGTTTTATAAGAAAAAAAAAAAACATAATAAAATAAAAATAATATGTATGATATAATTTCTATACTGTGTATGAATACAGATAAAAAAGTTGTCTTAACAGGAGACAGTGAATAACCAATAATATTTTATGCTTAGAATATTGTGTATCTTGTAAGAAATGGCAGTACCTATATTGCGGTTTACATTTAATCTTAGCCAAAAGGCCGAGAATACATAGTAGAGATTTGGCCGGAGATTATATAAACATAAATGCCATTAATACAAAGCAATATAACGGCTATCTATACACAACTAATGAAGACATTTTCACAAATAAATCAAACTTCTACTGTCCTTACTGCGATGAAAAAAATATTGGGAGGGCTTGGCTCATCAGTGGTGAACACTCCCAGCGGTTTCGCCAATTTAATCGACCAGACCGCTTCTTTAGAGCTCTCTAATAATGTATAAGATCATTCTGCTTTTAAAATGCCACATCGAAGGGTAAAATCATCGCAGTAAGGCCAGTAGAAGTTTTATTTATTTGTGAAAAGAAATATTGTGTCTTAATGTCTTCATTTGTTATTAATGCCACTGCAAGTCTACATTTGCAGCATACAACAGTGAAATTACCAGAAAATCAAGATGTAAATATTCCGTTTCATTAACTTGGAGACTGATATCGACTTATGCTACCTTTATAGCCCCCACGGAGTTATTTAACCTCAGTGTATATCTTGATATCTTGCTAGGACGCATCTCGTACAAACTATATTTATTTACACGAATATTATGATCTACGATCCAAAAATATTAAATTGATTTTTGTTATACGTTTTAAAAACTCCTAAACTATGTCCCTAGACTTGAAACATACAACGGTGAAAATATTGTACTCCTAATTCTATGCAATATCGCGACTTAGACACAACTCAGGGTTGTGCAGTTTTTGGTTTGTAACTTGATGTTATACGCATTTATTTTTACATCGATGATAATAAAGATTCTATTGTCAACGTGGGCTTATAGTTTTCTTACACGTTTTCAAAGCCCCTATAAAATGTTTCATCTAAACGAAGATGTACTTATACACGGTTTCGTCTTCTGGATCCTCCCTATTCCATAACTTGGGAATTTGCTATGGGTCTAATTTACTTACCGTTAGAAAGGACGCCTGAGATTTTATATCCTAAAATATTACATATTGACTTGAGTTACTGTATATCTGAATATATATCCTTCTTAAAAAACATACATACTAATTACCTTTATTGTATTCCAAACTTATCTTCGGTCTCTGTTAAAATTTTTACTTCTATTATAAATTATTAAATTTATGTATTAACTCATTGTATTTACTTAGGTCCGTATATTGTCTAAATCTATAAAAGATAGGTCAGAATGGACTCATTCAACAAAAATGGACGGCAATATTTCAAAGGCTAATTTCATATAGCGTTATGATTTTTTGAAAATATTATTGATCATGTATATTATATGTTTAATCATCACCCAATTTTTTAAATACTAACTAACAATTTATTCAGCCGGTTCCAATATGATCTCGTTTGGCGGCAATACATAGGTCCAAACGTGACTTGAAATTTTCAGCAATGGGCCGCAAGTCCTCTGGTGGCAATCGGTCCCATTCACTCCGCAGTGATCGCTTCAGCCACTTTAAACTTTTATGACATGTAGCACAGGGACTGACCTGCAGAATGACCACACGCTGTAATCCATCGGGTTGAGATCGGGTGAATAGGGCGACCATTCCGCCGACGTGATGAAGTCCGGAAAATGGGCCCTACGCCAGTCCTGAGTCAATTTCGCCTTGTGAGCCCGCGCGTAGACCTATTGGAACGCCCAATCAGCATCGCCGAAGTGCTGTTGAGCCCATGGGAGTACTACGGTGTCGAGAATGTCACACCGATACACTTCTTGGTTGATTTTTTACTCTCTGGTCAACGAAATGGAGGGAGGTCTTGTCACTGGCTCAAATCCCGGCTCATACCATAACCGACTGCGGATTTTGGCGCTGTTCGACCATGACCGACGTGCCAGGAGCCTCAGAAGACCAGCTCCTGTCGTTTTGGTGCTTGTGCGCCTGCTCAAGGGTAAACAGATTCTCGTTAGTGAAGAGGATACGCTCCCATCTCTGACCAGTGGTCTGATGCTTGAGTTGGCGACATGTCTCCACTGCACGCGCTTGTTCTCATCCGTGAGGAGCTTTTTGGAACTTGTACGCCTTGAGGTTGAGTTCCTTTTTCATTATTCGATGTACCGACGATTTGCTTACGCCGGTCTCACGAGCGATTTTTCTCATGGAAACCCTTGAATTTCGTTGAAGTCACGTTTGGATGATCTTACGGTTGGCGAAAGTGTTGGCGGTTCCTCTTCCGGCACGGTCGCTTTCATGGCCAAGCTCATTGAAGCGATGGATAGCCTTGGACACTGTTTATTGAGACACTTTGAGCAGCTGAAAAATTTCGCATTGACCTTTTTCTTGACGAAACAGCTCAATAATTACAATCTCTCTACGTTTGTTTGACATCCTAAAAAACACGACAAAAAAGTTAGCACAATGTCGAAACTTAACATAATGGCACGTGAAAAACATGGACAATCCGACAAAACATAATTAAACTTATTATGGTTCAATACTTTCGTGTTAGGATAAATTAAACAACAGCTCAGTTTTTGGGACACCTTGTAGTTTTATTTGTTGAGTAATATAAAATTTTTAAACAACGGCAAACTTATTTAGAACTTTTATTGATTAAGTTTCTGGAGGAAGCTTGGTTTTAGGCTTGGGAAGTTGGGTAGAGCTTGAACTCGATAGGCAAATCCTCCTCGGCGTACTGACGATCGGCGAAGAAGACGCGACGAAGGCGGCAGTTGGCATGGACCTGCACTCGCAGTGTCTCAACGTAGCCCGAGCCGTAAGCTCGGCGTGTGAAGTCTTCAAGGTTGAACCACACCTGGTTCCAGCCTTCCTCCAGTCGCAGATGTAAAGTGCACAAAAACGGCACCACCTTCGTTACCGTTTGAAAGCTACTTGCACGGAAACGTCGCCTTACACTTTTATTATCAATGATTTGAACTTCGAATGCGAAATATTTCTTGAGATTTTTAAGAGTAAAAGCGAGATAAGGCATCCGGATGCCTAAAGTAATCTTAGGATCAGCAGGGCAGATCAAGAAGTTGGATGCCACGTTAGTACCAACTATTTCAAGCACAGAGGCTCCAATATGATTGTCCTGGATACGTTTGATATACCCATGCCGCACCATTCTTCCCCAGATATGCAGAGGCTTGTTTGCTGTGCTAGATAGGATTGATAGAAAACCGCTCTGATATGTGTTTCTAAACATCTTGTATAGCCCGATTTGATAGAGCAACTGTATTCATGATAAAATACCTTACAAATTAAAAATAAATTTTATTCCCAAATTATATATATTTTTGCAATTATAAATTATAGTTGCCAAGATATCTAGAGTCAAATAAATCATCTGAAATCGTGAACGTGACTATAAAATCAATATTTTGTTGGATAAGCGAGAAATACCTATGTCAATATTTCCGCCGCTCTCGCCCTCTCTCCACAACAGTAAACTGTAAAGATACAAAAGTAAATATAGTACGTCACACAAGGAGAGAAGGTGCGCGAGTTGCGGTCAAATTACTCGCAGCCGTCTGCTGTCATTAGGTTCGAAATTCTTCAAAGATGGCGAACCGACCCCCCCTATTAAGTATCTTTATGACGTAACCGTTTCATTCCAGCCAATCAGATGTACATTCTGGAAATATACCTGCCGGAGGACAGCTTGGATCTCGGTAGTTTTCCTGGGATGGTCTCTGAATTAAGATTCTGAAAACGCCATTTCTTCCTTTGTCACCATAATGTAGTAGATATTTCATATATATTTTTTATATTTTTATGATAAGGAATAAAATGTAAATTTGTGTACAAGGACCTTATAATGATGCTGTGTGTAGCATTGAGAATAAATATTATTTTAAAACTTGCTCTCTAATTATTAATAATAAGGATTGGTTTCTAATTAGCATGGTATATATGGCTTGGCTAATAATGAAGTCAATTGTATGTTCATACGTTTTAGTCAGCTGAAGAAGGACTTGCCCGAAAAACTTCCATTAATCAAGTAAATAAAAAAGTTGCGACGCCTTATGATTTTTAAAAATATGATTATACATAGTGACAAAAGTTACTTTTCGGGTTACCACACAAAAATGCAATATAATAGGGCCTAAAGTAAGAGTAACCTAATACACAGAAGAGTGTACACTCAAAAGTACAACACTATCAACAAAAAGGATATGAATAAAAACTCACGAGTTGTTAAATAAAATAAAGACTGTAGTTATCTTTTATTGTATCGTTGGTAGGGATCGGACCGGGATCACACAGGTATTCGAGAAGATCACCAGATACGGATAAAGCACGCAGAGTACACTTAAAGCATCTTCACACGATAATCCACCACACTGGCCTCTCGCATTACCTTAGCCCCCTCTTATATACAAACATGGCCACATTTGCCCAATGAGAAGTCTTGAGAGATCGGTTCACTTAACAAACGAAAATAACATTATTCTAACTAAAAACTGAGATAAGATAAAAGAGCAAATGTTGGTCAATATAATTTGACAATACAACTTATGTTTTATACAGTTGGGCATGCTTTAAAATAGATTTATTTTATTTAACGTTTCTAAATGAAGTGTATTTATTTATTGTGGGTTTAAACATATAATGCTAATTTTAAATATATTGAAAGTATACATTGCGCATATTGTGAAATAAAAGTTAATTACAGATATATTCAAATGATATTATTTTATCTATCGTACTTTAAAAAGTTGGTGTTATAGATTTAAGATTGTTATATAGTACGAAATATTCTATGGCATATATATATATATATATATATATATATATATATATATATATATATATATAATATATATATATCTAATATCTTGATATTTATATTATAATTTGATCACTTATATACACTCATGGACAAAACTCAAGGAAGTTTTTTTTTTCGCATGTCTATTGGGATTCAGATAATAACTCTGAAAGGTATTTGATACTGTAGAGGAATCGAGAGCATTTCATATATTTTTTTAGGTATAACGGAAGAAGAAAGTCATTGTTAAAAACAATGATGATTTTATACTTTTACTATTTCCAGATCTCTACATGTCCAAATATTAGGGCGCCAGTGGCTGCAGAAAAGCAGACCACAAATTTATTCATCTATGGCACATGTAGAGACCTAAAGCTGTGCCGGCTAGCAATTATGTTGATGGGGAAATTAACCAATCAATCTTTTTAGTTAGACAAATTTTTATTAAGACTAATAAAATCTTTCAATGTACAACATTTTTTTTATTATATTAATTAATGAAATCACACACATATATATATAATTTAAAATATATATATTAAAGAAAAAAAACTGTAAATAAGGTTAAAAGGGAGGAGTTTCAAACTTTATACAAAAGGAAAAAAAAGGCCTATCGTGCCAAAGTCCCAGATTATCCCCGCCCTACCTCTTCATCCCAGCCATGTCCACCATTCAAAAGGGGCAGGCAAAGGCCCCAACTCCAAGCCTTTTTTGCTTCTCAGAAAAAAATCAAATTTTTGTTAAGAAAAAAAAATGTAAAAATCCGAATGTCAATATCAAAATTGTCAATCTTCAAGAATGTAAATATCCCGCTTCCTTGTCCCAGTGTTGCTGAACTCACCCCCCAAGGCTATCATCCCTCTTCTCTCTATGAAAATAAAAAAATAAAAAAGGCATCTTAAAAAAATATATAAAAATAAATTAAATATAAAAAATATTCACAAAAAAATAAAATAAAAATCCGAAAATATTGAATTAAAAAAAATAATTAATATTGTAGGATCTGGGCATCTTGGGGTCAGCTTGGGAAAGGTTCAGGCTCGTGGTGGAGCTGGTGCTCTGCATGAAGATGGGAGAGTCAGGTCAAGCACCATAGGTCAGTGGCTTGACTACAGGGAAGGGGCGTCTGAGCCCATCTTGGACTGGCTTGTGGTCAAGTCAGCCACCATCAGACATGTGGCTCGATCACCAGGAAAGGATGTCTGAGTCCATCTCAGACTAGCTTGATGTTGGTGGGGCCAGGTCATCCACCACAGGTCAGGTGGCTTGACTACAGGAAGGGGATCTCGGTCACTGGCTCAGTGCTGCCAAGGCTAAAGGTGGCTTCAGGCTCCATCTCGACACCTCGCAATCACCAGAGGTTTGTGGCTTAGATGGACATAGGTGGGATATGGTTAGGTTAGATGGGGTTCTGGGTTACTTTGGCATATTATGGTTACGAGGTGTCCCAACAATACACAGTGACCTTTATTGAAGACACACGAGATAATCAAGTGTCAACAAAATTGCCTCGGTCTCATTAAAATGAACAAAAAAGACGACCAGCGATATCGAAGACTTTCCAATTACTTAAGTTTTGTCCATGAGTGTATATGAAATTTTGAAAAATCAAATTTTTATATATGTGCACCATTTTTATTTTAAAATGGCACCCCTCTCTTTGAAATGCATTAAACAATCCATTTAGGTTTATCACCCTAGTACAAATAATAATGGTGGTGATGAAGAATGAGCCATAACACCAGTTTTGGAAATTTTCCAGGAATCTCTGGGACCAATTTTTTGTCGTATAGGTACAGTCTGCACCACGCTGACGAGGGCCAAAAGTCCGAAACGCGTGGGTGGATTGCTTTTTTTTATTCATCAAGAAATTGGGTTGGCCAAATATCATGGAGCAAGTTAATACAACGTTTAATTTATTATAGTGCCACTAGATGGCGCTCTGCCATCTAAAAATGCTCATGTGAGCGGTCAGGATATGCTATTTTTGTTTTTAATAATCAACATCTGACTTTTTTATATTTTCATATTTTTCACACACATATTCGAGTGAGAGTTTTCCTCAAAAACATCTGTTAATATAATGTTGTCCCCAAAGTTCGTAAACACATATACAATATATCTTATATATTAAGTGTTAACGAACTTTTGAGACAAGCTTGTACAATATTTTTGAAGTAAACATGTTTTCTCTACTTATTCTATTCCTATTAATATAAATATTAATAAACTGATGAACTACTGTACAAACTACTGGAAAAATTGCATGTAGATAGATGAATATATAGATTAAGATATAAGCTATTCAAACACTAAAATTAGACAAGTAACAAACTACCTTTAATATTTTTGAGTAATTAAATTATAATTATTATTATATTCTGATTCTAAATAACCTAACCTCGCCCGGCATGTTTTCCAGATGAAATTCGTCTCAATAAATTTCATTATTTTAGAGATATCTTTATTCAGAGAAAAGGTACTTCAAAATTTTATCGAATTACTCAAACTTTCGGGCCTTAGAGCCATTCTACAGTAGCCCGAGAGGCCTGAAAACTCTTGAGTCAATTTAATAAATTTCGAATAGGCTTTTTCTTGGAAAAATATTTCTCTTAAGTGATATGAATCAAGGGACTTTAATTTTACAAAATATTGATTATTCTGTAATGAGAGATGCGTGGACACGGGCGCCGCTTGGAGGCGCTGCATGAAGATAACTGACCAAAGGGAACGGCCCACCTCAACCGTCAGTCTTCTTCCTTGTATATAAGCAAAAGACTGTCTTCGTTCTACTGCTGTGTGCGGTTGTTATTCTTTTGTCAACATATGTATCCTTATATCTAATAATAATCACATATTTATAAAATCACTTATTTGGCTATTCCTTTGTAACACCGACCCACAACATGGTAGCAGAATGTGGTTAGCTGCATAAAAAGAACGAAAAGTAAGTGAAACCAAATGGCATCGTCTTCCCAAGGGTTGCCCTGAACATCGAGAAGCTCACCGGCAGCAATTATCGATCATGGAAGTTTAACATGAAGATTCTTCTGATCGAAAGAGGATTATGGGAATGTGTAATTAACGAAGAAACGATCGACGCTGATGATGATTAAAGAAAATATGTGAAGACAAAAAAGAAACAAGAAAAGGCTCTGGCAACGATTGCTCTATCAATTTCTACGGAGCAGCAAATACACATTATCGACTGTAAGACTGCAAGAGAAGCCTGGACGACCCTGGAACAAATATAAAAATAACAGCTGCACCAATATTCGAAGAAAATGCTTCCAATGCGGGAAGATCGGTCACATCGCCACCAACTGCCGAGGAATGAAGCAAACAACTACTGGGAACCGCGATAATCAGCATTATAAGAGGAAGAAGAACAGATCAGATAACTTCCTGGCTGCACTCAACCTAACGAGCGACGAGGATTCGTAGCTAGTGGACAGCGGAGCAACCAACCATGTATGCAGAAACAAAGACTAGTTCGTTGACCTTCGTGAGGTGTCAACTGATCCTATCATGACTGCGAGTGGGATAACTGAGGCCAAAGGATATGGACACATATTTCTCCAGTCGTCTATCCATAATGAAAGCATCGAAATCAAGCTAAACAATGTGCTATACGTCCCAAATGTCTCCAATATAGAATAAAACGGCAACCGTGTGACCTTCCGTAATATGGTAGCTCGCGTTTTCAACCCAGAAAACAGGATTATAGCGGAAGTGACAAATGTAAATGGCCTATATATTGTGAAAGGTAAGACCTTAAACTCCAGTAAAAAAGCATTTAATAGTTAAAGGGACCATTTTCAGAACAATTCCTTGAGAACGTGGCATCAAAGGTTATGCCATAATGACAGTAACGCCTTTGAAAAGATAGTGCTGAGGAGCTGGTAATAGGCTTAGAAATTTCCTCAAGAGACAAAGGCCTATGCGACGATTGTTGCATCGCCAAATCCACTAAAGCGTCACATAAAAACCTAGGCAAAATAGATTAAAACGGACCCTGGAGCTTATCCACACAGATATTTGCGGTCCAATGCCGATAAAATCAACCGGAGGCAATATATACTTTCTATCTTTTGTTGATGATTTCTCAAGAAGGATTACTGTGTATTTTCTGAAAAACAAAAGGGAGTATTAAATAATTTGGATATTTATAGAGCCACTGTAGAGAGACAAACTGGTAATAAATTCAAAGTGTTACGATCGGATAATGGACTTGAATTTTTCAATAGAGAATTCCAAGACAAATTACAAAAACCCGGGATAAAGCATGAACGCACGAAGGTGTATTCTTCGCAAATGAATGGTGTGGCAGAACGTGTGAATCGAACACTTTTAGATATGGCCCTCGCTTGTTTACATAGCGCTAATCTCCCCCCAAATATTTTGGGCAGAGGCGGTAAACACAGCTGCTTACATTTAAAAAAAAGTTATAATAGTGCTCTAAAAGACAAAGTACCTGATGGACTTTGGTAAGAAAGACATCCTAATGTAAGACACCTGAAGCATTTGGATGTTTGGCATATAGCCATATAACAAGAGAAAGAAGGCGAAAATTAGACAATCGGGAATGTAGATGTATTCTGGTAGGATACTCCACTCAAACACGTGGATATCGTCTCTGGTGCCCAGAATCACAAAAGGTGGCGCGTTATTGCTTTGTGTTAATTTATTCCTAATGACCTTGTCTTTATAGTTTGCTGAAGAGCATTTGCTCGAAACAAATATTTGAATATAATTCTACTGTCCTATAAGCTTATGTCCATAGTTTACTTGAAAACCATTTCTAAGATTCCATCCTTCAGTATAGCATATAAAAGCAGAATGATCCAATACAATATTAGAGCTCTGAGAAGCGGTCTGGTGGATTAAATTGGCGAAACCGCTGGGAGGGTTCACCACTGATGAGCCAAGCCCTCCCAATATATTTTTCATCGCAGTAAGGACAGAGGAAGTTCGTTTTGTGTATAAGGGAAACATTCGCGCTTTTAAATCCTTTTATTTTATATGTATAGGTGGCGCGTTATTGCTTTGTGTTAATTTATTCCTAAAAACATGCTAGATTCGACGAGTCTAAAATTGGTCTAAGGTGGACCAAAATTGTCGAAGAGACAGAACCGGAAAGCTACAACCACGTTTGGCTAGAACCTGAGACTAATGATGATTGTTGTATTCCAATTGATTACACACAGCGCTCAACGTTAATTATACTTTAATTAACTACAAGGTAAAGGGATTAGATATAGATTAAAAGTAAACATGGGGAAAAAGAGAAAAGAATAAGTCTCGTGGCCACGCGGGCTCGCCTGGGTTACATCCACAGGTAGTGACGTCAGAGCTCCAGGGTTGCCGAGCCAGCAATCTCCTCCCTCGAAGTGACCTCCTATTCATGGATCACTTCGCCGCTTAAGAGTCTCGAACGATGAAGTTCGTGTAGGTTTCTCCCCTTATTTGCTTCAGTACTGAGGAGTTCAATTGAGTTCTGAGCATTTCTCTGGTTCCTTAGGATCATTGGATGAGATCGAGTAGGAGAAGGCTTTACAGTATCTTCATTATGGCTGTCCTCTTCTGTAGGTGTCACGTCTTCTTGATCTAATAAAGACACTGGATTATCTTCAATCTCCCGTTGAGTCCCATAGCTGTAGTGTTCAACTGATGGAAGCTCCTCCCGGTTGCTGTCGTTCCTCGATACATCACTCTCTTTGAAGACACAGTCCCGGTATTCCACCACTTTCTTCATCTCAGGAATCCACACTCTGTAGCCACGTCCTCTGAGTGCATATCCAACAAGGTTACCTTTGACAGCTCTTCTTTCGAGTTTGGATTTACGGACTTGTCTTGGAATATGGACAAATACTTGACAGCCAATAGCTCTTAGGTGTTTAAGACTAGGCTTGTTCCCTGTCCACAGTTCATATGGCGTACTTTCACCATTGTGATTGTTGAGAACTCTGTTTCTGACATAGGCTGCGGTGTAAGTCAGCTCCGCCCAGGAAGCTTTGGCAGACCACTTCCAGATATAGTGCTCCTGACAAGATCTAGAAGTGTCCTATTCATTCTTTCTGCCACACCATTCTGTTGAGGTGTATACGTCATAGTGTGTTCATGAACTCTTCCGACGCTCGTGCAGAAAGTGTCCCATTCTTTGGAACAAAATTCCAAGCCATTATCCGTACGTATTCGTTTTAGTTTCCGGCTGGTTTGTTTCTCAGATTCTTGAATCCACTCTTTGACTTTTCCCAGGGTTTCGCCTTTGTTTTTCAGGAAAAATACACTTCAATATCTCGTAGATTCATCAATGATGGTTAAGACGTACTTGGCTCCTCCCCAGCTCAATACGTCGAGTGGACCCATCAAATCCGCATGCACCAAGTCCAACGGCATGATTTCTTTTTCCTCCTTGTGTGAGTGTTGAAGGAATGGCAGACGGTAAGACTTGCCGATCAAGCAGTCTTCGCACTTTTCTGGCTTTGCCGGGCTGCAATTAAGTCCTCTTACGCTTTGGTTCTTGGCCATCTTTGCTATCGTATATGCATTTACATGCATCAGCCTTTTGTGCCAAAGTTCCAGTGTAAGCTCTTCCTTGCATTCAGATGCAAGAGAAACACGATCATTCTGATCTATCGGAGAGGATGGAGTAGTCTGGACGTAGTAAAGTCTACCCAGCTTCTTTCCCTCTATCAAGAGTTTACCTTTCATGTCCATAATGTGGCAACCACTCTTATTGAAGACAACTTTTCTACCGTTTTCTATCATTTGGAGTACAGACAGAACACTGTGACGCAAATCTGGAACATACAAGGTGTTCTGGACAACCATTTTGCTGGCATCTCCCTTGTGTCCAACAATATTGGCACTGACAGTACCGATACCACATGCTTCTATAGAAGAGCCATTCGCAATAGTGATGGAACTCATATTGCTTGTGCACTCTTTCAGACATGTGAAGTAATCTTTCTTGGGAGTCATATGGTGCGTCGCTCCAGAATCTATGATCCAGGTCTCGGCGGTAGCTCCAAACAAAGTGTTGCACATTGCCGACATATTTACGCCTTTGTTTTGGTCAAACCTCTTTGGTCTTTGTTCATTCTTTCCTTTCTTCCTGCATTCCCTTGCATAATGGCCTTTACCTCCACATTTGAAACAAACAACCTTTGCTTTAAATTGTTTTTCTGTTTCAATGGGCTTCGAAGAGGCATTAACGACCATGGCACCCACATCTTTTGGTAGATTAGGCGAACGCCTTTCTGCTTCTGCCAACAGCCGTCTTTTAACTGTGGCGGTCGTGAAGTCTGAATCAGGCAAGTTACATATGGTTGAGACAACGATGTCCCAATCCTCTGGTAATCCACCCAAAAGAACCATAGCCAAATCGCCATCATCAATTTTGTCGCCAATTTGGGCCAGTTCGTTTACAATGTAGTTTATCTTCCCCATATACTCTTCCATATTGCTGTGCTGAGTCAACCTTTCGCCATATAACTGCCTTCTTAGTTGTACGGCTCGATATCTACTATCCTTTGGTGCGTATAATTTTTCCAGTTCCTCCCAGACCTCTTTCGGAGTATTCAAATGTTGAACATGCAATTGTTGTTCATCATTAATCCCGAGGCAAATTTTTGCAAACGCCTTACCCTCCCGCGACAAAAAAAGTTTTGTTGCAACATGGTCACTAGGGTCAGGCTTAGCCTCTCCTGGATTGATCAAACTCCACAAATCGTTTTCGATTAGAACGAGTTTCATCTGGAAGCTACAGCTGGAGTAATTAGCACCATTTAGTTTTGTAATCGTTGTGTTTGCCATTTTACAAAATATTTGGTAAGTAGAAAAAAAGGATGGTCCAAGTAATCAAAGGAAATTTGTTTACTCACGTTTTAGGCCTTGCGCTTCTTCAGTCTGACGTTTTAAGTCTTGCGCTTCTTGTCTCAAGTTTTAGGCCTTGCGCTTCTTCAGTCTCATAATCTTTGTTGTATTCCAATTGATTACACACAGCGCTCAACGTTAATTATACTTTAATTAACTACAAGGTAAAGGGATTAGATATAGATTAAAAGTAAACATGGGGAAAAAGAGAAAAGAATAAGTCTCGTGGCCACGCGGCCTCGCCTGGGTTACATCCACAGGTAGTGACGTCAGAGCTCCAGGGTTGCCGAGCTAGCAATGATAACGACCTGGAGAATGAATTACTGAGTAATATGGATTCAGTGGGGGTAGAGGACACTCAGCCACAACCCTCCACCTCCAAAAACATTGTTCGAAATCCATATGGAAGGAAAGGTAAACCAAGAGTAGAGTTAGCCTTTTGGATGTTACCGAGCCGCAAAGTTTTGAAGAGGCAGTCCAATCTCCCGAAGCCGTGTATTGGAGAAAGGCAATGGACGATGAGCTTAAAGTGCTTCAGGAACGAGCACTTGGAAGTTATCAACATTAGCTCCGAGAAAGAAACCGAATAGCAGCAGATGGGTGTATAAGGTTAAGACAAATGAGAGTGGAAATGTAGAGCGTTTCAAAGCACGTTTAGTAGCTAGAGGTTTCTCACAGAAACCAGGAATCGATTTTCAGGAAACTTATGAACCTGTTATTGATTTAGCTGTACTCAGAGTTAGATAACGTCATGTAATTGTATTTATACTTATCTAGATAAGGTAATTATTGCCGTTTATGTAGATGACTTGGCCTTATTTGGTGAGAGTGAAGAGATTTTGCAGAATATTGAACACAAAATTAATGAAAGGTTCAGAGTTAAAAAATTGGGAGCAATCAGGAATTTTTGAGAGTTCAGATTGATTATCCAGATGAGGAGACTGTAGTACTATTTCAAAGTACGTATGTTAAATCAATCTTACAAAAAATCAACATGATTGAATGTCGACCGGTATCCACACCGTTAGACATTAGTTTTCTAATCTCAAAAAGAGATTTCCTCACAGATGAAGGAGAGAAAGAAGGATGAAAGCTATTCCATATAGAGAACTAATCGGGTCGCTCCTTTATCTTGCGAATTGTACTAGGCCAGACTTAATGTTTTCTGTTACGAGATTAGCTCAATTCGCCAGCAACCCTGGACGTCGACATTGGCAAGCTGCCAAACACGTCTTAAGATATTTACACGGCAGCATAAATCTATCTCTCGTTTATCGCCAGACTGATTCCAATGATGTTTGTGCATACAGTGATGCAGATTGGGCTAGCGACATCGATGGCAGACTGTCCAATAGTAGAAACGCTATCACTATAGGACATTCCTAAGTCATGTGGGAGACTAGCAAAAGAAGTGTGTCTCACTTTCCACAATGGAGGCAGAATTTTTAGCGCTATCCCAGACCACTAAGGAAGCAGTTTGGATCGCTACCATCTTGAAAGAATTAAAGTTCTTATCGAATTTTGCCTTTCCTTTAATAATTCATTGCAATAATAGATTCGCTATAGACTTTCCAAAAATAATTTGGAGAACAACAGATCCAAACACATTGACATAAGATATCATCACGTCAAAGAAAGAATAATTAGCGGAGAGATCAAGATTGTCTACATCCCTACAAAGGAGAACCTGGCCGACGTCTTCACCAAGATCCTGAGCAAAGTGGCTCACAAGAACGCCTGTGACTTCATGAACTGTTCTCCCGTCCAGCGCTTCAGTGGGGGAATGATGAGAGAAGCGTGGACGCGGCCGCTTGGCGGCGCTGCATGAAGATAACTGACCAATGGGAACGCCCCCCCCCTTCTGCCGCCGTCATCTTGTATATAGTTTTAGCCTGCCTTTGTTTCTACTGCTTATTGAGATTCTATTGCAAATAAAGCGGCCAGTCACCTACATAAGTAGTGTTACAGTCATGGTAACTTAAGGAGTAAATGGCATGTGGTTGCTGGTCGGAACGTTTTTTAATATTAGATCTTGTGATGGGGACCCGGAGTATTTGGTCTATGAAAGGTGGCTGGTAAAAAAGATTCTTAAACTAAATATTTTGAGGAAGTAGGCTAATGATTGATTTTCAATGGGGTAAGGTATTACACAGGTGTGTCGGTTTACTGCGGGTTGAGTGCTTTTGGAGGGGTTGAAACTATGTTTGAGGATAAAGATTTAGTGGGTAGCCTCGTGATACTAGATTGCTGATGATTGTTTTCCTTTCTAATTTTTGAGAGTTGGGGTAGAACAGTGTGTATGAATTATTTTTTCTTGTGTTCTAACAACTGTGAGATTGTGGCATATTGGATTATATGAGTCAAAAATAAAATTGAATTGTTTTATGGCTTTTTTTGCAAAAAAAAAAAACATTGTATGGTATGATTCATAAGTTCTGATGAAAATAATGTCCAAATATGGCAGAACCGGTGTGACTCATGTTCAACTGTAAAAGTGAGGCGTATGTGGTATTTATTTAAAGATTATAACACCAAAACGGCATCATTCTTATGGCATATACAAAATAGGCCGTGAAGGTATCTCTTCTAAACCTCTATTCGGAGATGTTTCTGTCCGAAAATACAACTGTTAATGGTGCCCATGACAAGTTCTGCTATAATATTGGATAAAGAACTGCCGCGTGTGCATCGGCTGTCCGAAAGGTTCTGTAAAAACATGCGCCATTGATGTCAGTTTCTGGACACTAAATATAATTCCTAACCTGCCTATCTCCCTGGCTGTCGCCTCAATTGTTTGAAATTTTATTTGATACTTAACCAAATACATAAGTGAATGTCAGGTCAGAATACAATGCATATATGACAGGTATGTATGTATTTTATTCGGGTTTTGCATCTGCTGATCGGTTTTTACTGTAACATGACCTTTTAATTTTGCGAGTTATGTTGTTTTTCCCATTTTTATTTTTTTATAATTAGTGAAATATAGGATAGGTAGTGAGCCTTGAATGACCTTGTCTTGGTTGGTAATATATAATTTCGCAGTAGTGGGACCTAGAAGTGACAGGACAAAGTGACAAGGATATGTTTATTGACATCTGTGTACCCAAGGATATTTAAACCACTTTCTCTCACTAGATTGTTAGAACATTTAACTGAAGATATGATACCAAGTAAGTAGCTAGAATTTTGAAAGAAAGCATCGTTTTCTATTCTCTTGTATTAAGGCAAAATAATTGAAGATATATATATATATATATTATAAAACTTAAAATAAAATATTTTATTATATAAAAACATGTATTTTATTTTCATCATTGACTATTCTTTTATTTTTGACCATATATTTAGAATACCTTTTGAATATTTGTTGTAAATATATATAGTTGACCTGCCTATTTTTTTAAATCACGAATATAGAGAATTCATTTTATAAATTCTATATTACTGTGATAAATAAATTTATGTGTAATTTGCTTCAAGTAATTCAAAATAAAAACTACTGGATAAGTAAATAATTTATTTCCTATTTTCACGACTGCACCTTCAATTCCCTAATTTTTTCAACAACAAAAAAAAATCATTATATATATATATATATATCAAGTAGTTTTTCTTTTGAATTACTTGAAGCAAATTACACATAAAATTATTTATCACAGTAATATAGAATTCATAAAATGAATTCTCTATATATATATAGTATCGTTATGAGAATTTCAAGATTTATAAAAATTGTTTTTAGTTTGAACAAGTGAGGTTTGTTTTTTTAATTTTTTGTAATAAATAAGTAGTTAGACTATAGTAGCATATAAAAAAAAGTAACACCAGCAAATAATCGGAGGTTAAACGTCATAGGCTGGATAAAAAAAGGAATAAGCGAAGAGAAAGTTTTATAGAAAAGAGCAAAGACAGAACCATGATAATAATTTTCTAAATATAAAATTAAGCTAATTAGAGAAAGAGAAGTATTTTTGCCCTATTTTTTCTCTTGATGAAAGAAGATTTAAAAAAAAAAATGTTTGTGACTTTTTTTATTATAAGCTTATTTTGAAAACATTCTTGTGTAAAAATGGAGGAACCGATATAAGATAGTATATTAATTTAATGAACCAATTAGGAAGAATGAAAACCTTAAAGTTAGACCAGATGGAAAGAGGATGGTACTCAGGCGGGCCTCTTCAGATGAAGACCTGAGCAGCAGTTTCAGCCCTACCTTCATTACTGCTAAACCATACCTCTTCGACCAAATAGAAATTAAATTTAGGTTGGAATGGAAATGAGGTAATAGCTGAGCTGCAGATATAACACAAATCAACTAATGAAACTGAGCAAGTATCATTTTCTGTATTTTCAAACCTAATTTAAAAAAAAAGTGTTTTTTTCCCCCATTTTAGAAGTTAAAACTAAGAGAAAATAAGATATTAGAACTATAAGAAAAGGATAATTTTTTTAATACTATCAAATTAAAATTGTGTGTGTAAATATGGGAGCGGGGAAGCTAAATTTATTAAATCAAAGGACTAAATCCTTTGTCTCATAATTTCAATTAACCTGTCTTAGAAAGGGCAGATACTATCAACCTAATCGTATCCAAACATACATTTACGTAGTTCAAAACTATCATAATCCAAGATATACTTTTACTCTAAAAGATTTTTTAAAACTATAAAATAATAATAAATTCTTAGAACTATAAGTTAATATGTCTCGATCCCCTCAAATCAGATGTATGCGTCGATAATGAATCAAAGTAGTTAGTGTCGACAGACCAGGGATTGAATCGTTTGTCTAATTAAGGTAACTCCAGTAGATTCAAAACAAAAAGAACCAAAGAAATATTTTATAGGATCAAGTCTACCTATACTGTAATTGCTATTTATACAGAGGGTGTTTCCTTTCAAATGAAACGATTTCAAACGTCCGTTAGAACTTTATTTTTCGAACGTGAATTTTTTTCATGTGTTCTATGTGCTTCCCCTTCTTCTTGGCTATCTCCCTGCATCGGACTTTCCAAGCTGCGAACACTTCCTTGACTTTGGAGAGCGAAACATTCGACCACTCCTCTTGTGCGGCTTTCCAAAGTCCGGCCTCAGTTTTGGGACGTCGGTTGAAGAGCCGTTGTTTCAACATACCGAACCCGTAAAAATCCAGTGGGCTGGCGTCGGGAGACTTCACTGGAATGTCCGAGTTCCTGATAAAATTTAGGCCTAGGGTGTCCTTCATTTCTTGTAGGAACTGTTGGGTTTTGTTGGAGGTATGGGAAGAGGCTTTGTCGTGATGAAGGAACACTTTGTCCATTTCCCCTGGGTAAAGGTCCTTCAGTTGTTCGATGACAGGTTTCAGAACGCATTCTATATAGAATTCTGAGTTCACCTTCACCTTCGATGGAACCTTTATGAGCGGAAGGACTCCACGGCCAGTCATTACCCCGACAACCATGAAACCTTTAGGGAAAGTTTCGGAGCATTGGTGAACCCAATTATCCGGGACCTGATTGCCTCTTTTGATGTAACAGATCTTCCGGATTCCATTGCAATACGTCACATACATCCATGCTTCGTCCAATGTTGCAGTATATTCCGATCTGGAACCGGCCAGGTGTTCCTCGTAGAGCTTCCGGGCATTCGTTGCACGGTTTTTCATGTGGAAAGGGGTGAGCTTGTGAACCTTGCCTTTTCGTCGGGTATCCAGTTCCAAATCTTTGTGAATGATGTTATTTATCGTTTTTAGCGATGTTCCACACATTCTGGAAAGTTGGCGCTGAGATGGTGGATTTTCAGTAGTTGCTAGCCGCTTTACCTTGGAAACCGTGGCGGGGGTCCGCACCGGACGTGGTCGATCGACTTGAAATTTTTGCCCATTGGATTCAGCTTCCCTTTTCTTTCCGATGCCATTTACTACCCTACATATTGTAGCTTTGCCAACATCTAGTCCTTCTGCTTTTAGCTTTTTCACTATGACGCTATAACTCTTTCCTTCTTTGGAAAGGGTCCGAATTGTTTGTTCGACTTGGAGCGTTAGTCTCTCTCCCCCCATGTTGCAAAAATCATGATACCTGATGAAAATGAATTCTCCAGAAGATTCTAGATCTATTGGAACCAGTGTCGTGTGCAGCATGCCTGCACGTGCAAAACGCGAGCGCGCGAAAATGGTTTCATTTGAAAGGAAACACCCTCCGTAATCTAGCATGCTCCTATTCACTCTACGTATTAAAAAGGTGTGAGGAAAGAAAGAAAAATTATTGGAAATACAGGAGGGGGTGATAATAAATTACTAGAAATATTATATAATACGACTCATTTCAAATAGATCAACAGTGTGTGATTAAAAATGATAAAGAGAAGTATTCTTCAATAGGTCTAGGGCTGGATCCTTTGTTTGATAATAGTAACTACAATGTATTCAGTTCCCCAAACATAATCAGATTGAGACATACTTTTCCCTTAGTGTTAAACTATAAATCAAATTGTGTTTATTCTTTTTGGATATCAGGACTATAAGATACTGATAAGAGTTTAGTAATACAGTTAATAGATTATTACAAATACAGGAAAATATGATCATATTCCAAGCCATTAGCAATGTGCGTCGACAAGGGAACAGGAAAATATAACATCAAAGAACAGAGAAAATAAACTTTATCTGATGATTGTAGTTTCAAATTATATTCCAAATTGTGTTTATACACTCTAAATAATAGGACTGCAGAAAAATAATAAGATATTAGAAGTACGAGAGAATAGTGAAAAATTAGAACTACAAAAATATACGATTAATTTCAAATGAGTAACAGTGTGCGTCAACCCATAAACGGAAAAGTCAGCTTCAAAAGACAAAGAAATAAATCCCTTGTCTGAAGATGGTAAAAATGCTGCCCCATAATAACTCACATCACCAATCTACATGGATCAGTCCTACCGGTTCCGTTTATTCTATATGTAATGCTATTTATACTTTTTCAATATATGTATTATATATGTGGACCATTACCTGTTATTTCTGCTAAATAAGGGAGCTTAGGAATTTAGGTTTTAGTGCTTTATATCAAATAGATTGATTGTTAAATCTCTATACCCCCCTTTATAAAGATTATAACCTTAGCTTCCCCGCTCCCATATTGAAACCCAAAATCCTAAATATGATTGTATTATAAAAGAAATTATCCTTTTCTTATAGTTCTAATATCTTATTTTCTTCCATTTCTAACTTTTAAAATTAAAAAAAAAAAAACACATTTTAAATTAATTTTGAAAATACAGAAAATGTTGCTTGCTCAGTTTCATTAGTTGATTTGTGTTGTATCTGCAGCTTAACGATTACCCCATTTACATTCTAACCTAAATTTACTTTCTATTTGGTCGAAGAGGTATGGTTTAGCAGTAATGAAGGTAGGGCTGAAACTGCTGCTCTGGTCTTCATCTGAAGAGGCCCACCTGAGTACCTCTTTCCATCTGGTCTAACCTTTATGGCAAAACATCAGATTCATACAGAAGACGCAAAACCGATAAAGCACAAGCCTTACAGGGTAAGTGCTAAGGAACGAACCATGATAAAGGATCAAATAGACGAGATGCTTGAAGAAAGAATAATTAGGCCATCTTCAAGTCCTTGGTCCTTTCCCGTTATATTGGTCAAAAAACGTGATGGCATATACAGATTTTGTGTAGATTACAGGAAATTAAATGAAGTAACAGTAAAGGATGTTTATCCAATCCCAAGAATTGATGATGTAATGGATACTCTCCAAGGACCAAGTACTTCTCAGCAATAGATCTCAAATCGGGATATTGACAAGTCGAAATTGAAGAGAGAGACAAAGAGAAGACGGCTTTCACTACGGCACATGGGTTATATGATTTCAACGTAATGCCCTTCGGTCTATGCAACGCCCCTGCTACTTTTGAGAGTAATATCTGTAGATAATTATCCCATACCACTAATAGAAACGGTATTAGAACAATTATTTAATTCCAAATACTTTTCCACCATAGATATAACTTCCGCCTTCTGGCAAATTCTTATCCATCCAGAATCTAGGCCCCTACTTTCATTTGTAACCCACCTAAGGCAATATTATTCTAATAGACTACCATTTGGTCTCATATTAAGTCCCTAAATATTCGAAAGGCAGTTGAATCAATTGATACAGAAACACAAATTAAAATTTACTAATCATTATTTTGATGACTTCATAATCCATTCTAACAGTTTGGAGGAACACTTAGGACACTTACAGGATTTTTTTCATTTTTGTTAAATTATAAAATATAAAATTATATCTTAATAAATGCCAGTTTTTCAGGACGTCTATTGAATACCTGAGTTATAAGATTAGTTCAGGTACCTGCACTCCACATGTTAGAAATATAGATGTAATTAATGCCATAAAACCCTTACTAACGTAAAAACCTTGCAATCACCCCCCCCCTGTCAAAAGGCGTTTGACAAACTCAAACAACTACTTTCATCAGGTCCCATTCTCCATCTTTATAAATCAGATTTGCCCTGCCAAGTGTTCTCTGATGCATCTTTGCAAAGGATAGGAGGAGTATTGAAACAGCTCCTTCTCTCTCTCTCTCCAGATGGAAACTCATATCCAGTACAATATTATAGCCGCACTCTGCGCAAATACGAGCGCAATTATACCATCACCGAATTATAGTGCCTGGCTATAAATGAAACAGTAGATCGTTTCAAGGTGTATCTGGCGGGAAATTGTTTTACTATTTTCACCGATCATTGCGCCTTACAGTGGCTGAAAAACATCAAAAATCCGACAGGAAGACTCTTTCGACGGAGTTTGAGATTGTCCGTCTACGACTATCAGGTGAAGTTCGTCAAAGGCACAAAAAAACTAGAGGCTGACCTGTTATCCCGAAATCCGTTTTGTGGCCTTTTCTTGACGCCACGCAACTAGAAATGTACCAAATTGAGCTTTGGGATAATTCCAAGTATGTTCACCAAACCTCAGGCCGGACTACCGTCACCAGACGTGGTGTGAGCAAAATAGTTGTTCCGCCATCCTTACGACCCACCATACTTGAGGAAGCCCACCAGAAATTCAACCATCCAGGAATTTCTCAATTGACTAGGATCATCTCCGCGCAATACCTTTGGTGCGGAATGTCGATAGACATTCGTGACTTCGTTAAGAATTGTAACATCTGTCAAATGAGCAAAACCCCAAAAGGACCGAAGTATGGAGAGTTGGGCGAATTGCCAGAATCCCCACTGCCATTCGATCTGGTATCTATGGACACTATTGCAGGGTTTACTAGATATGGGAGTGCAAAATATTATTTGAATGTAGTGGTAGACCATGCGACTCGATTCGCATGGAAATTTCCATCTCGTTCCACCAGTACGACCACTTATATTCAAGTAATAAAAATGGTGCTACAAAGTGGTTTTCCGAGGCGTTTCCTTACAGATAGAGCCCCTGCCTTCACATCACCGAGGTTTAGAAGATTTTTAATCTCCCATAACATCCTCAAATGCCCACTACCAGCAACCATCCACAAGCAAACGGTTTATCCGAAAATTTGAACGCAACCCTGACCGGAAAACTTAGGCTCCTCCATCTTCAACATCCTAAAGCTAGTTGGACTATGCTCCAATCCAAAGTAGTTAAGGCATATAACAATACCCCTCATTCCGTCACAGAATTTTCCCCATCATACCTTATGAACGGCTCCCTGCCGAAAGAACTGTCACAACATCTAGATCCTTATCCATAGGTCACTGAATCTAGACGCCTAGCGTTACAGAGAACTAAAGAACGTCATAAGCAAGATAAGATCAGATTTTATAAAAATCACAGGTCCCCCGACTTTGAGGTAGGCGATCTAGTCCTTACCAAAATTTACCAACACCCCAATACAGGCAAATTAGTGCCTTACTTCAGTGGACCATATGAGATAATTATTAGGTGATATATCCCCCTATACAGTTAGAATCAATAGACCTAATCAAGCTCAAAACTTAGACACGGAGATTATCCAGTAAGCAAATTGAAACACTATTCCGAAAAAACTAAGTACATCTTCATACCTCACTCAACGAACAACAATAGCGCGTCAAAATCATATTTTATTTACCATCATATCCCACCTGAAATATTTCATGATGATTATAAGAATTATGCATCTACATTAAATAACCCATTTAATCACATGAACCCCGATATTTTTTCTTAGATAATGACGAACCAACATTAACAGCCAGATACATTTCTACTCCTGACACCATTCCAAAGATTGATATCCAGTTAGAATCTTCCCCTACAACGAAGATAATGCTCCCATCCTCATAAACACGTAATCATACTTCGCAAATTAGCCCTCAATCAAGGCTCTCCTTAGTAACTGTGAAAATGCGTAATTGGAAAATAGGTCAGTTATAAGCAAAAATACGTTAGTACCGTTGCCCATAGTTATATATTTTAATAGAATTAAACAATTTCAATTTTTTTTTCTATCCCTCCTTACAATGGCGTGTATCAACCCAAACGTCTCCATGACAATTATACATTTGCTGATTTATTTATTGCCGTCGTTCCGATTAAGACAAATTGAATCAATCTTGATGTGTTGTTTTGAAGAGCTTATGATGGTCCTTTGGAACACCTTAAAGGACTTCATCAATCACTCAGAAAAGGATGGTGACCACGACATTAAGATTGATGACCCCCCATAAGATTCTATCGTCAGAGAATTCATATATAGAATGGCGGAAATCTATTTTTAATTTGAATAAATCCACCTGCGTTGCCCATTGACCACCCCGAACTGATAGTTTTTCACAAATTCATTTCCTTTTAAGGTGTCAGAATAATTATTGATAGTCACAGACCCGTCTTGAAACGATCCGTTCAGGATGTACGTCACAAAATTCAGTACGTTGCCTTCCGACCATTTGTAATAAACCATTATGTTCACACACCAACAATCAAGAGATATTCTCCTTCCGCTACTTCATTGACATGACAACCATCCCCCTTTCTCTCCATCCCAAACGAGAATCCTTCTGAGGACTCCAGTGGCCCAATTTGGATCATCCTACCGAATTGTTCGCCACGACCCAAGTCCTCGTTCCTCAAACGTACCCTGAGCACCTTTTTGGCACCCCTTTTTTTACGTTTCCTATGGAGAGTACGGTACAGAGGAGGGTGCTCAGCCCATCACCAATCCACCAACACTCCAGTGCAGGAGATCTTCTCTCACGCACAGAACACTCCCACAAACAGATACACAGTCGTAGCCGCATCACACATGTTCGTATCCTGCTACATTTAAAACATTTAAAACTTTATTATCTTATTTATTATTTATATCATTTTTAATTTTGTTTTCATCTATAACTGTATATATTTTTAGCATAATAACATACACATTTTCAAATTTTGTACCATAGTATCAGAATTCAATTTATAAAATTGCCTCCCAATCTCAACTAAATAATTTTAAAATCATTTTAAATATATTTATCCCACAGAGGTTCCATCTGTCATAATTTCCCTAATGCCCAAGATGTATAATTTATTTCCGCCATAATTAGTACGTTAAAATGTAAATACAAATTAATCCATCTCTAAATCTGTACAAAATAAAGGTGGGAGCCAGCGCGCGCGGGCGAGCTACAGCACGCCGCCACGTGCGCGCGCGCTCACGAGTGTGGAACAAGTTCTTTTTCGAAGCATACATGCAAAACGGCGGCGCCCTTCCATTCGAAAAAATGCTTATCTAACATTTTCTAAATTATTACTGTACATACCAATTTATAGAAAATAATGGTTACCCTGCAAGAAATATGGGTGATGGAAAACTTCTGATTTCATTTTTGAATTCAGCATGAAAAGTTACATTAGAATCAACATCAGGTTTTCTCCGGCAAAAAAAAAAAAAAGTTTTTTTTTTGTAGACCTGTGTAATCTGTTGAAAAAAATAATAAATATTTCCCTACAATAATATCATAACAGAATGCGAATTTCTCAAACAGAAACATATTTCAATAATAATATTAATAATTAATGTAAATAAACTAATATACAGTATATATATATATACTGTATGATATTGATGCTTGATGATATTTAAAAGAAACGCATTGCCAGTAAATTTTTTTGTGTAAATTTTTAACGATAGATGGCAATAAAATTTAATTTACTAATATATATTGGTTATGAAAACATATTTTGCGGAAGAGCTTTGCTCGATGCAATACCTTGAAAATATATGTATATACCTCTACAGACCTATAAGCTTATGTCTCTTATTAGATGCATTCATGCTTATAGGACTTCATCTTCTTACATCACACATATACTAGCGAAAACCCCTTTACTGTCCGATTATCTTGAATTATTACAAACAAAGTATAATATGACAAATTCTCTCACAGATCGAACACTCAAAAAACCCCTTCAAAAAGAATTAAACAAACTATATCTGGATCTAAAATTTAAGTTTTATCTTTCTCAATCTAATGAACTGTTCAAGAAATTCTTTCCAATTGCTGTCCCAAATTTCATTTCTTCTGATAAATTCACTACTTTATTCTTAACTGGCAAAGGACCCTTCTTAAGTTTCTTATTCAAACTGAATGCTATCAATGATCCAACATGTGAATGTCGCTTAGATGTTGAATCACCAGAGCATCTTCTTTTATCTTGCCCTCTGACTAATCAAATTGTATGTAGATACTTTGAAACATTACCAAATTCTCTTTGTGTATATACTCTATCTTATGAGAACTTTGTTAAGTTTAGAACTATTTGTACAATAATTTACAAAACATAACTAATCCATCGTGTAAATAATTAATAATATATATATAAATAATACTAGCACAGCACAATAGTCCTTTGGACTTCGTGCTTTTGTAACAATAAATAAAAAAAAATATATATAAGCTTATGTCCATAGTTCCTTAAACACCCCTAAGCTGCCTTCCATAGAAAATGCAGGGTATATAACAAAACCAGTCCAATACAATAGTAGAGCGGTCTAGAGATTAATTTGGCGAAACCGCTGAGAAGGTTCACTACTTATGAGCCAAGCCCTCTCATTCAATAACCCATACCATTGCAGTAAGGTCTGTAGAGATAATATTTGATGATATTTAAAAGAAACGCATTGCCTGTAAATTTATTCGTGTAAAATATATATATATGTTATGAATATTTTGCTGTTGTTAGATAAGGCTTGATAAGACAAAGGATCGATAAGATAAAGGGTTGAGGTGCAGTCGTGATAAAAAAAGATAATTATTTACCGTCAAGTAGCTTTTATTTTCAATTACTTGAGGAAAGATTACGCATTAGTTATTTTCACATTATATAGAATATATAAAGTTAATCATATATTAGTGATTTAAAAGGATTGATATCTTAACTACGCATATTTACAACAAAACTATACAACTAAATTGAAAGTCTTTTTAAAAACGATGATAACAAAGTAATATTATCAATGAATAAAATAAAATATATATTTTTTGAAATATAGAAATATTTGAGTTTTTAGATTGTGTGTGTGTGTGTGATGAGGTATCCAGTCGACTAAAACTGTGGTGTGAGTCCCTGTCAACTCTCGCTATACTGTGTTGACCGAGAGGAATAGTCAGGATGGGGAGTTTTCCAGTACCTCTCTGCACCTTGGAAGACCTTTAAAAGTTCTCACAAAGTACAGGCAGTCGTGGTCGAGACAGAGTGGAAAGCTTGGGAATGTCCACACAAAAAACGAAGACACAGTTGCACTAAGAAAGTTCCGTGATCAGTTAAAGGTGAGGTAGGAGCGAAAGATGGAGATAAACGACTTCTCACTGTTCTACATGGTGGATGAGGAGGACCTTGGTGACAACCGACGTGGGATTCCGCTGATGGTGAACTAACTGTCAAGTGACTGTATTTTTAGGTTGAAACGGGGGCTTTATATACCTTTTCTGAGAAAGGGAGTTTTGCTTTTCACCAGATGTGAAGAGTGTGGATCGTCTGGTGACATTCTAAACTGGCGCCGTCCTGACAGCCTCCAATCTATCTTTAGATGTTGTTGTTTTGTGACTGCTATATGCTCGATCTCTGCTTTAGACGTTTTTGAATTCTATATCTTTAGCTCAACTCTTAATCTATTACAGAGTTTATTTATTTATCCTCAGTTTGTACAAGGTACATTACATATGATGATGTAATGACACTTGTCAATCATGCGTATAATCATTTAAAGATGTGTTTCTATTATACAACATGAAAATCTTGGTATAAGTTATATACAATATGGGGTTGTTTGTTTAAATTACCATATATATATATATTAAAATATTGAAATTTAAAAAATTATTTTGATCCAAAATATGCTCCTATTTTTAATATATATATATGGCAATATAATAAGGTGGGAAGAGAAATAATTATACCACAAGTTGGAAGAGGAACCCAGACAACCAGAGAGAGAGCTGGGCCCGGCAAAGCCTGGCGTCCGTTCGTGTCACACACAATCCCCTACTGTCTTAATAGTCCTGAGGTTCCAAGTAACGGGCCCCAGTGATCGCCCCTTGGAATGTCGCTGATGTCTAAAGTGACCGGATTTTACCCTCCCGTCTCACTCTGGGTCGACTGTAGGTTTGATTTATTATTCCTGGAAGAGTATATATTATGACTTATATATATTAAAAATAAAGAAGGCATCTCCTGACCACGAGCACATGTGCTTTTTAGATGGCAGAGCGCCATCTAGTGGAATAAAAATAACTAAACGTTTATTTAGCTTGCTCCGTGATATTTGGCAAACCCAATTTATTGATAAATCAAGAAAAGCCATCCAGGAACGCGTTTCGCGCTGTTGGCGCTCGTCAGCGTGGAGTAGGCTGTGTAACCACTGCGACCAAAATATATTTGGTCCCAGAGTTTTCTTGAGAAATCAAGAAATGGGTATTTAAGGACAAAAATTCGTAAAGACGCTTAACACATGAAAAAACATTATATAAAAAAAGATGAGTGGGTCAGGTGTTGATATTAAAAATAAAGAAGGCATCTCCTGACCACGAGCACATGTGCTTTAAGAGTTTTATAATGATTATATATTTATTTTTTAGTAAAAGAGAGGAAAGAGATAAAGAATCTCTAGAGTCTATTAGAGTATGTCTAAATGACGGGTAAAAAAAGCCGATAATAAAAGACGTTGCGTTGTTAAATTTCTTTTTTTGTTATATTTTCTTTTTATTTTCAAAATTTCCTTTTTTTTCTATTCAAAATAAAAACATCAATATAAACCTGATTCTACCCAATATAATTACTTTTATTATATTTTTCTCTCCTTAATAAGATGCAAATATAATACATATAAACAACTATTTAATC
>CP092867.1:83034797-83059891 GCA_030710605.1 Cordylochernes scorpioides | reverse complement strand
AGTGCTGGTGTCAGCGACGTGACGTGTACTCCTGGTTGAACTGATGTATTCTTCTCCTAGTGCTGACGTCAGCAGGGTAAGATGTACTCCTGGTTGAACTGATATATTTGTCTCCTAGTGCTGGCGTCAGCGATGTTTTGTATACTCCTGGTTGAATTGATGTATTCCTCTCCTAGTGCTGGTGTTAGCGGGGTGATGTATACTCCTGGTTGAACTGATGTATTCCTCTCCAAGTTCTGGCGTCAGCGGGGTGAGGCGCAATCCTGGTTGAATTGATATATTCCTCTCCTAGTGCTGGCGTCAGCGATGTGATGTATACTCCTGGTTGAATTGATGTATTCCTCTCCTAGTGCTGGTGTTAGCGGGGTGATGTATACTCCTGGTTGAACTGATGTATTCCTCTCCTAGTGCTGTCGTCAGCGGGGTGATAAGTACTCCTGGTTGAACTGATGTAATCCTCTTCTAGTGCTGAGGTAAGCGGGGTGATGTGTACTCCTGGTTGAACTGATATATTTCTCCTTTAGTTCTGACGTCAGCGGAGTGATGTGTACTCCTGGTTGAACAGATGTATTCCTCTCCTATTGCTGGCGTCAGCGGGGTGATGTGTACTCCTGGTTGAACTGATGTATTCCTTCCTTAGTGCTAGCGTGAGAGGGCTGATGTGTACTCCTGGGTGAACTGATGTATTCCTCTCCTAGTGCTGCTGTCAGCGGCGTGATGTGTATTCCTGGTTGAACTGATTTATAACTCTCCTAGTGCTGGCGTCAGCGGGGTGATATGTACTCCTGGTTGAACCGATTTAATAGACAACCGAAAATATAGACATAAAACCTTCTTTGTAACACAATTAGGATGTTATGAATGGAACAGACTTCCATATGGTCTGAAAAATGCACCTTCACAATTTGAAAGGATTATGAAGTCAGTTTTCACTAAAGACATAACATACACTATGCCTTAAATTATTTTGATGACATTATTATACACTCCAAAACTTATGAAGAACACATTAAACATTTAAATGACATATTAAGTATATTCGAACAAGAGGATATAAAGCTCAATTTCAATAAATACAAATTTTACAAAAAGAAATGCAATTCTTAGGATACACTATTAACTCAGGAAAATATACACCAAATAACACAAATATTGAAGCAATTTTAAAATTAAAAAGACCATACAATATTAAAACCTTACAGAGATTTTTAGGCACCATAAATATTTATAATAAATTTATTCCACATTATGCGCAAATTAGGTCACCTTTGAATGAACTTTTGTTAAAAAATGCTCCTTGGCTATGGAGTGCAAAACATGAACAAGCCTTCCAAACATTTAAAAATGCACTCATATCACAACCTGTACAATATATTTATGACCCATCAAAACCTTGCCATTTATTCACAGACGCGTCAAGTCTAGGAGTAGCAGGAGTTCTTAAACAACCACATGAACAAGGCATTTTACACCCCATAGGTTATTTTTCAAAAAAACTTCACCCTTATGAACAGAATTCAACTGCCTCAGAAATTGAAACATTAGCTATCATTAATTCAGTACAAATATTTCATACATATCTACACAACATACATTTTACATTGAACACAGATAACTTACCTTTAAAATGGATCAAAAATGTTAAAAACCCACAAGGTAGGTGTTTTAGATGGTCCTTAATTCTATCTCAATATAGCTTTGACATTAAACATATTAAAGGATTAAATAATATAGAAACAGACATGCTGTCAAGAGCACCTGTCTCATTTTACCTAACATATAATGAGTTAAAAGAACACCGAACAAATTAGCAATAGTAAACCTAAAATACAAAATGGCCTTTATACAATTATTAGAAAGGGTTTTAAAACAACTTATGTACCACAGACACTAAGACACAAATTATTAAACAAAGTACATACAAAGCATGGACATATTGGAACAACTCAAATGACTAAAATAATTTCTCCACACTATTATTGACCACATATGACTAGGGATATTGCTAATTACACCAAACATTGTGAAACTTGCCAGTTTAACAAGTCTAGGGATAACAGAATTGTTTATGGACCACTACAACAGATGCCAATAGCTACACACCCAAATCACATTTTTCTCTAGATACATTGGGCGGGTTACATAATTATGGGACAACAAAACACAGTATCCATATGATAGTAGATCACCATAGTAGATTCCTTTGGGCTTTTCCAACAAAATCTGTATCAACTGATTCTTATATAACTTGTTTGAAAATTTTATTCCAAATTAATAAACCTGAAATATTAATAACTGACAGAAATGCAGCTTTTCTTAGCAATAAATTTGAACACCTTTTAGGTAGAAATAATGTTAAGCATCTACTCACCAGTGCCCATCACCCAGAAACAAATGCAAAAGTAGAAAGACTAAATTCCACTATCATTAATAGGTTAAGATGTGAATATAAAGCTAATTTAAAGATTCCTTGGACAAAATATATTACTAAAATTACTGAAAGCTATAATGAAACAGTACATACCACAACAGGCTTTACACCTAAATTATCATACTATGGAATACAACCACAGTATATAGAACACGACACAGAAACACTTACACCAATAGAAAAGGCAAGGAAATTAGCCATTGAAAGAACCATAAAATCCCATGAACACAGCAAACAACTTTATGATATTAAACACCCAGAACCCATTTTTAAAGAAGGAGATCAGGTATTAGTAAAAACCTTTATTTATCTGAACACTGGTAAAAATTAACACAAAATATATAGGGTCATTTACTATTTAAAAACAAATTTCTCCAGTCACATATGAAATTAATAAACCCAATTTACCCCAAAGAAAACAAACAGAAATTATACACTCTATTAAGCTTAAAATTATTTTACCCAGAAGCAGATTTTTTACTCCACTATAGCACTAACATAGAAAATGACTTGATAGTAAACCAAAATTCTAACACAAAGTTGATAGATATTGATGATAAACCATGTTTTTTACAGGAAGGCCATATTTTGGACATGGACAATGAAGAACAAATATCAGCACTAATTCTTAAGCCTTCACAAATAACTTAATGCCACTCCATACATCTATTAGCGTTTCATTACTCAACCATGTAAAAATAACATTTTCTACTGCTTTTTGATATTTTGAAGTGTAACTAGCATAATGTCATAATTACTCAATTTTAAATACCTTTCTTGCTTCATATCCATAGTTCCAATAAATCGCCCATTAATACTTCTTATATATACTTTTATTATAATTTCATAATTATATAAATTATTTGTAAACAAACTTTCTTTTGTTTATTTTGAAAAAATGTGCGTATTGATTTTTATTGTTTCATTTTTAATTATTTCTATAGATTTATCGATTTCGTTCAATTAATTATTTTTAATTACCAATTTTATTTCAAAATTTTAATTTTTTAAAATCTTTTTCACAGGGGAGAAATATTATATAATCTAAAACCTCAAATATTTCTATATTTTAAAAAATATATATTTTATTTTATTCATTGATAATTTTACTTTGTTATCATCGTTTTTAGAAAGACTTTCAGTTTAGTTGTAAATATGCGTAGTTAAAATATCTATCCTTTTAAATCACCAATATAGGATTAACTTTATAAATTCTATATAATGTGAAACTAACTAATGTGTAATATTTCCTCAAGTAATTGAAAATAAAAGCTACTAAACGGTAAATAATCATTTTATTTTATCACGACTGCACCTCAACCCTTTATCTTATCGATCCTTTGTCTTATCAACCCTTTATCAACAACAACAAATTTATTTATAACATATATAGGTGAATTGGATGTTTTCTAGAATCGCTCTAACAAATGTTCGTTAGGCAAACTTTTACTCGGGTAAAAACCGGGCGAAGTACATTCGCTAAATACAGTTATTTACAAAAGTTCGTTTGTGGCAAGATACTATTCCTTCAACTTCAAATTACCGAGTGGACCAATTTATATTGATTTTTTTCAACTTATCGAGTATTTTTTAAGGGACCGGGAAAATTTTCAAATTATCGAGAGTATAGACAAATATAGATTCAGTAAGGATTGGATGTTTGCTAGAATCGTTTTAACAAATGGTCGTTAGGAAAACTTTTACTCGGGTAAAAACCGGGCGAAACCGGGAACATATATATATAAATATATGTTTGTTGGCTATGCACGCCCTCAACTATGTAACTAATCTCGCTGAAATTTGAAAAGGACAGAGTTAAATCTCGAAGAGTTTTTTGTTGCACTTTTAACCAATAAAAATATATTTAACCAAGTACTGAGCAACAATATTTTTTTAGACAGAAATAATGATGACAATATTTCTGTATCATGATTGATTGACAAAAACAAAATTATTTAGGGGAATTTCCACTAAAACAGATCACGAGCGAAGCAAGATGATAATTTTTAGTAGGCAGGAACAAATTTCTATAAGCGAAACATTCACTCGAGCAGAAGACACACGAAGCCAGGTCATCTCTATATACAAAATATCGTTTCTCAGCCTTTTGGCTAAGATCATGTAGTATATCTCTAGATATTTTTATTATATATGTCATAATTTGTATATAATTATATGTACCCCCGACCCACTATGCATGTACAATGTATGATTTTCAAAGATTTAATAAAGAATGAGGTAACTGGAGGAAAGGAAGTGGCAACAAGACATAGGAAGTAGGCTAAAAGCGGGCACCAGTATAAATAACTTGTACAGTCAATACTTCCGGACAAGACAGGACGTATCTAGTGACCGCAGAAGTTATAAATGTTAAGCTAACGCCCAATATTTCCGGCAAAGACAGGACGTATCTAATATCCGCCGAAGTTATAAGCGTCGAGCTACCCAACACTTCCTGGCGAAATCGGATATATCTTCCGGCAAAAGCAACACCAAAGAAAACCGCCGGGCCAATCAGACGACAGTACCTAAATAGGTCGACCAATAAGAAAAGATCATGCGACATCTCTCGACCAATCAAAAAGAAACTGAGTCTTGGTGTTAAATCGAAAAGCAAGAATGGTCAGTTGTTCACTCGTTCTCGCCGAGTTCGGACCTAGTAGCGACTTGGCTCCCACCGAGTTCAGATCAGTAGTGATTTGGCTCTCATAGGAACAACACCTACAGTAGTGATTTCGATCTCAACAAGGTAACATCTACTCTCGAGACCTCCCCGCTCACCCCATAGCTAAGTCAATCACCGCCATGTGATCAGATAATTAATAAGTCAAATCGCTCAGCTCTTCTCAAGCTTTCTTTCCTCCAATCCAGTTGCCTTTCATTTTCAAACCCCATCACGTGTCCTGATTATTCCTAACTGTATGCTGCAACTTCCACTCAAACGACTGCGCTTCAATCAAATCTCACCATTCGCATCCAACAACAAGAAATTCCGCAACGATATTGTCACATATATATCTTTTTTAAAATATATTTAGTAGAGAGAGTGGATATGTTTGCTCGAAAAATATATTTTATATATTATATAAATATACAATGTAACGAATATTATTATCATCATTATCACAATATTCTGTGTGTTCCGGAATATTATTATCAATAAGGTTCGTTAGGCAAACTTTCACTCGGATAAAACCCGGGCGAAGCCGGGTACACATCCGCTAGTTATTACATATAAATAGCTAGAGAGAGAGCCTAGCGTTTAAGGCACAGAAACTGATGCAAAACAAAATAGGTAAAAGTTTGTTTATGCAAATTTATAATGAATTAAATAAAAACGCAGAGTCATTGTTTCGCAACCAATATTATTTATTAAATCTAGGCTTAACGAGTATAGTAAAATATTATATACGATTTTATAACATTTATATAAATACAAAGAATATTCATCTAAAATTCAATAAATGTATATTTTTATTGAACAATAATGTTATTTTTGTTTCCTGAGTATAGGGTTTGATATTTATTATATTTTAAATTGTTATAGGAGGGAAGAAACAGGTTTATGAAAATTTCAGGTTCGAACCTGCAGCACCATGGCCTTTTCACCTCTGGCAAAAGTCCAACCAACTCACAGGGAAGTGTAAGTGATCATAACAGACTCTGAAAACTTGTAAATTCGAAAACATACGATACCTTATACTCTTTAAATTTTACTTTATTTTTATTTGTAAACAAGTATAGTCATGTGTTTCTATCATCATTTTCATTGTAAAAGTGTTGTGTTATATTTTATTATATATTTTTAAAAGCATTATTTGTGTACTCCAATGTATCATAATACATTTCTTTGGAAAATATAGTATTAAATATCACATTAAAAACATTTGAAAGTAGAGTTTATAATTATTTGAATACTAAATTGAATAAATTTATTTTCGAGAGGGTGTGAATATGATATGTGTACTTGATCAGAAGTTTCGCACAAATTTATATATAATTTTCAAATAAAAATGTTCACTCTCTTATAATAAGGGTCATAATTTAGAATCACGATGATCATCATTCTTCAAAATCTGGTTTCATATTGATATGAAGAATAAGAGTTTTAGGCTTCTATTAGCGCATGTGCTACACCTAGCAAGATTGGTCAGTTCAACTTTTTGCTTACAATTTGCCAGAATTACATTGGTTTGAGGGTTGGACATGAAGTGAAAGGCTTGAAATATATTTTTGATTTATCAGTTTTAAGATTGTTTCAGTGCGTATTTCTAACAGTAAATCTGGTTGCTAAACGATCAATGGAACCATAAGCCCACCACCCCAAAATATTGATTGTAGGAATCAAACTAAGTGTCAAATTATAAGAGTATATGTTAATCCTCAGTACGTTCTAGCCTCAAGGACAGTCGCAGTAGGGAAAGCGTGCATCTGCCTCCCCGAGACAATTCTTACCCTTACCATAGCTGTCCAATCTGCTGATGGGACGAAGAACGTTTCCTTTGAGTATGGTGGCTTCAACGATGGCTCCACCTGGCTGGGTCCTCATAACGATATGAGTGCCGTTATTAGCGGTGGACTTGTAAGAATGAAAAACTCTCTGGGAATGTAACTTTGAGCATCCCGTATTTTTAAGCTGCTCATTCAATGCATTTATCGTTTTTTCACTTGCCGCTTTCACTCTGTTCTCACTTGGAACAATATTTTCTAGAGGTGTGCAGGCGCACCAGTGCTGTGGTACACCTGCCTCTTCGCAGGTCCTCGATTGAGGAAGCTGTATGAACAAACTCGTTCCATATTTTGTTTTGCCTAAATATTTTTTCTTACTAGTTTGCATCCTCAATATGTGCAAAAGAGTCGCGTGCATATCATAATGAGTTGTAAGTCTATTCTTATTTTCGTTTATATGCTTATTACCGCATTGATAAAACTTAAGAAACCATTGCGGAATAGAAAGGAAAGCTATCGGTAGTCGTTCTTCATAATATCCAAATCTGGTTTCACGGAATCCCCCAATTTGAAAACCATGGTCACTGAAAACTATTAACATACTTTGGTTCAATACCCCTGAGTCCGAAAGATCCTTCATTAGATTATAGAGAGGTACGTCTAGGTACCCCGCGTTGTTGTGATTGTCATGGAGTAGTCTAGACACAAAGGTGAAAGCAAAAAACGGCCTTTGAGAATGCAAACTGAACCTTTTTAAATAATCCCAGTAAAATTCTATTTCCATTTTGGATTTGAGGCAATTATTGGAAGCCATCTGAGAACTTTGTAATGGCATAGCCATGGGACGAAAATAGTGATCAACGGGCTTTTTTTTAAAACCTCGTTTCTTGTTCCAGTTGAAAGTTCCATAAGTAGTCATATCATCAAGGTACAGAGTTTTGTAGCCTTCATTCTTAAAATGTTTCCATATAAGATCAGCGTCGTCGAAATAAACTTTACTATCATTTTTTACATTCCAATAGTCTTCTGAAGGATGGCCCGTTAAGAATGGGATGAGATTAGAGAAGGTATCTGAGCCCACCTTGTGGTATCCATTTAATACTTTGGCTTTCAAATCATCTGTGAGATAATTCAAGCTTCTGGGAAAATGCCGCTGAAAATTGAGTGCCGACATGGAATCAATTCCCACAATTATAACATTTATATATGAGTTTTTAGGTGGGGAAGGTTTATCTGGGACCAGAGCAACATATTCTTCTATCACATTTCTTGAGGATGTATCAGAGCACTCAATCTTCACATAATCCTTTGGTATTCTACTTCCTAAAGTAAATTCGACAGCATCTTTGAACTTCCAGAAGTCGTTGTTATCAGATACTATCTCTCTATAGGTGCAAATAAGATTGGAAGCATCGATACCGTTAGGCATGACGACGCTACCATTCTCAACGTTGAAATAAAATGGTCGAGTTCCACATGAGAGAGGACCCGGTCGATTCTTATAAAATTTTAAGATACTCTTGTCGAATGGATACAAATTTGGTATTTTGCAATTTGTCGTATCCACCAAAAGACCTTCCTGCTCTAAATCCTTTTTCTTGGCCAATGTAAAATTAAAAATTAAAAATACGTGTATCACCAGGCTCAAAAACTTGCATGGATAGTTTCTTTCATCTGAAACAAACAAAACATTATTTACAATAAGTAATGCACTTGAAAAGATGATGGTTTAACCTACTATTAATTAATTTTAAGCAGAAACTAAAGCTATTTTAGAGACATAGCTATATAAGTTGTTTTTTTTATCCTACAAATCTCCTATATATCCGTTTCTGATAAAGAAATATTATAACATATAATGCTTATTTAAACACACATTCTGAACACATACTCAAAAAATCGCGATTAAACATAACACGACAATAAATGTGCGATTGACATTCAAGGGATCATTTAAAAGGAGAAACATTACTTTTGAAAACATTTTTAAACTTATCTAAATTACACACTCCATCTAATAATTTTCTGAAATTTGAGATCCTCTTGATTGAATCAATTTTTCATCTCATTCCTCTAAAATGTGTAATCATTAATAAACGTAGAACCCTAGTTTTATATATTGTTACATCAATTTTAATGCGCCTTACATTTATTCAAAATATTCTATGATATTTAATATTTATTTAAAACAGAATATTTAGATTAGCATCATTCCTTTTTATAGTTTCACTCCTTTGTAATATTTATTGTACATATATCTTTATTGCTTATTGGGGCGGGAGAGGACCTAGAAGAAGACTGCGGATCGCAACCTACGAGGAAGACAAGAATAAATAAACACAAAAACTTTAATTTTATTTATTTACTTTTAATATGGAAACCCGCTCGGGAAACGTGTATAACACCAAGAAGGAAGAAACCAAGATCGACGACCCTGAAAAGCTTCAACTTGGTGCAACAATTGGTAGAGATGCTGGTTTCGAACCAGTTGCTTTGAACCCCAATATAGAAATTCCGAAATATGGTGGGACAGAAGACCCTCGCCCATGGATAGAATCCCTCGAAGAGGTTGGTTTCCTCTATCATTGGGCAGACTACATAATTGCCCGTTATGCCGCCATGAACATGACGGTAAGCGCTAAAACCTGGTTGAATTTACACAAAGCTAGTTTCACGAGCTGGGAAAATATTAAAATCCGCCTCATTCAGGATTTTTCTTTGGACGCGAATAAAGAAGAACTCAGAAGGAAGCTCAATAGAATGCAACACTGGAATAAACCAGCAATCAGGTTCGCGGAAGACATTCTAGTGTTGTGCAACAAGGTTGACCCCGCAATGGAAGAAGAAACAAAAATTGAACATGTTATTGGAGGACTGAAAAAAAGAGTACTCATTCGCGCTCTACCTGAACCCTCCTAAAACGACCGATGACCTTTTTGTCGTGTGCAAGAAAATGGATTCTTTTGAAAAGAAGTATCGGGAACGTGTGGAGAAATCCAGAAACCTATATAACGGTCCACGCTATTCTAGACCCCAACAACAATCGAGGTACGTGCCGCCGACTGCCGCACGAAACTACCAGACCACTTCCAGGCCCCAAGCCCCTGTTTCCAATAATTACAAGAACGACTCCCCTTCTACTCCCAGACAGTATCGAAACAACTTTCACCAGCCCTCTACCCCTAGACGTCCTTATGATCCTAACTTTGTGCCGAAACCAAACCTTCAGAGAAACACCTACAATAAAAGCCAAGAATTGAGCAAAAATAGGACGGAAGATGGAAGACCAATCTGCTTTAAGTGTAACAAGCCAGGGCACGTGGCCCGTTATTGTAGGGTCAAGTTTATAAGAATCCTAGAAGAGGATCCAACAGATACCCAAGAGAAGGTCGAAGAGAAATGCCAAATGAATGAAATATCAGAGAAATCAGGACCTCGGCTTTATGCTGATGTATGTCATAGCACACAGACAAATATTCCTACCCGGAATAGATATTCCGTGTTGGAAGATTTAAACTAAGCGTGGCGCCTGAATCTGTCAATCAAAGCAAGTCGACCATAAACGGAATCAAGAAGTTGGACCCTAAATACAAATTAAAAATTAATGTGGACAAGATAGGGACTTTTGAAGCTTTGGTTGATGCAGGTGCTGACCTCTCAGTGGTCGACCTCAGAACGGCCCTCGATACAGGCCATGGTATAAGTAAACTCGCAAATATTTGTGCAGGACCCGATGGAAAAAAATTGGACATGGTAGGAAGTATATTTTTAAATATAAAAATTGATGACGAAACATTATCACACAACTTTGTGATATTGAAAACGCATTTACGGACATTAATTCTTGGAAGAGATTTCCTTAAGAAAATGAACGCGAAAATAGATTGTAAGCAAGAAACTATCAAATACGATTTGACGAATAATCATGACGAAAGCAATTTTGAAATGTTGAAAATAAAGAGTACCAAGGATTCCATTGTACCGGAATGTTCCATTAAATTGATCAAGGCATTGGTATAAACAGAGGATGGGGAATATATTATCGAGGAGAGCAGCAAAATGTTTCAAACAAATGGATTTCGTCTAGCAAGAAGCTTGATCAATGTTATAAATAGGGAAACACATATCTGGATAACTAATCCGTATCCTCGACCGTTAAAAATAATGAAAAACCAAACATTGGTTTTGGAAGTAGTCCAGCGAAAATAAATGTGAATCGAGAAAGAGAGGTAGAAGAGAACGAAGAACCTAGATTCCAAATAAACGAAAATCTTTCACCAAAGGAACAAAAGGAGTTAAAACAAGTTTTAGAAAGGTATGGAGATCTATTTTCGTCGAGATTAGGGAGAACCAATTTGGCAAAACATCGGATAGACACAGAAGACGCGAAGCCAATTAAACACAAGCCTTACCGGGTAAGTGCTAAAGAACGAGATATTATAAAAGAACAAATTGACGAGATGCTTACAGAAGGCATAATTAGGCCATCTTCTAGCCCCTGGTCTTTTCCAGTAATATTGGTTAAGAAGCGAGATGGTAAACACAGATTTTGTGTGGACTACAGAAAACTGAATAATGTGACAGTAAAAGATGTCTATCCGATCCCTAGAATAGACGAAGTTATGGATACTCTCCAAGGATCTACATACTTCTCAGCAATAGACCTCAGATCTGGATATTGGCAAGTTGAAATCGAAGAAAGAGACAAAGAGAAAACAGCTTTCACTACAGCGCATGGATTATATGAATTCAACGTGATGCCTTTTGGACTTTGTAACGCGCCTGCTACCTTTGAGAGAAATATGGAGAATATGCTTGGAAATCTGAGATGGCAAATTTGTTTGTGTTGTCTGGATGATGTTATCATATATAGCCCGGATTTTCCAACGCACCTCAAAAGACTTGAAGCTGTTTTTAGATGTTTTAGGGAATCTAATTTAAGGTTGAACGACAAAAAATGACGATTTGCTTTTGAAGAATAGGAGATTCTCGGCTATATAACAAGCAAACATGGTATAAAACCGCGGAACATAACATCAAAGCTGTCAGAAATTTTCCTCGGCCCAAAAAGGTCAAAGAAGTACAATCCTTTTTGGGAATGTGTTCATATTATAGAAAATTTATCAAAGATTTCTCAAAAATTGCTGACCCTTTGACCAACCTTATAAAAAAGTGTATCATTTACCTGGACAGAAAGACAAGAGGAAGCGTTTCAAACCCTAAAAACAGCACTATTAAGTCCACCAATTTTAGGTCACTTCAATCCAAATGCGCCTACTTATGTTCATACTGATGCGTCCAACATCGGCATAGGTGCAACACTTGTCCAAGACATCGGTGGTGAAGAGAAGGTGATCTCATATTTGAGTCGTACCCTAAGTAAAGCGGAGCAAAATTATTCAACCACTGAAAAAGAATGTCTGGCCGTTGTCTGATCAATGTCAAAATTACGACCCTACCTTTATGGAAGACACTTTAAAATAGTAACAGACCATCACGCCTTATGCTGGCTCAAAAACTTGAAGGATCCAACAGGTCGATTGGCAAGATGGGCATTGAAAATTCAAGAATATGACTTCGATATAATACATAAATCAGGAAAGAAGCATCTGGACGCCGATGGCTTATCTAGGGGACCCTTACCAGAAACTGATTGGGATGAGGATTTTGAAAGGCTATTTTTAAATCAAATAACAGACGAAGAGGATAAGTTTATCGAAAATGTTAAGAAAAACCTTAATGGAAGCAGGCGATCAATTGCGCAAAACTTTAAAGTAGAAGATGGATGCCTCTTTAAGAAAAACCCGAACCCTGAAGGCAGGGCGTGGTTGCTTGTGGTTCCAGAGAAGAAAAAGAGAGAAATTATGAAAGAATATCACAATCATATGTCGAATGGCCATCTAGGTGTCGCCAGAACCATGTACCGAATAAAGAGTAAATACTTTAGGCCATCCATGCTAAAGGATGTCTCAGAGTTCGTTAAGACGTGTCACCTTTGCCAAAGTAGAAAAGGCTCAAACCAATTACCTTCTGGACTACTACAGCCCATTCCCCCAGCCAACTTTCCTTTCGAAAGAATTGGAATTGACTTTGTTGGTCCATTGCCATCTACGAAAAACAGGAAAAAATGGATAATCGTGCTGACGGACTACTACACTAGATATGCAGAAACAAAAGCAGTCTCGGAAGCAACAGTGAAAGAAGTTTCAAAATTTCTAGTAGAGGATATTTTTCTCCGGCACGGAGCCCCACAATATCTTATTAGTGACAGAGGCTCTCAATTTACCAGTAATTTAATGAAAGAGGTGATGAAAACGTGCAAGATTAAACATTGCTTCACAACGAGCTATCATCCCCAGACTAATGGATTGACAGAGCGGTTAAATAGAACATTGATCAATATGCTCAGTATGTATGTGAACACTGATCAGAAGAATTGGGACGAAATACTCCTGTTCATCACTCACGCTTGCAATACTACAATTCAGGAAACCACAGGATATTCTCCCTTTTTCCTGATGTTTGGAAGAGAACCCACGTCTCTTTTGGACGACAGGAATATCTCGGTGGACATTGACAAGGATGATTATGATGAATACATAAAACATATCACTTAGACAAAATAGACAGAACAAGAAAATTAGTTATTAACAACACAATAAAGACTCAAGAAAGAATGAAAAAGAACTATGACAAGAAACACATGGAAAGAAGTTACGAACCAGGAGAATTAGTAGCAGTTTGGACACCAATTAGGAAAATAGGAAAGTGTGAGAAATTTCTGAGAAAATATTTTGGTTCATATAGAATATTAAAAAAGATGTCTAGCGTCAATTATCTAATAGAACCGAAAGATAATCCGGGCCAAGACCCTCTGATAGTTCATGTTTCAAGAATCAAGCCTTATTATGAGAGATTGGATGAGGTCATTCACGAGGACGTGACAACCTCTGGAGAGGGGGAAGTGTTACATCAATTTTAATGCGCCTTACATTTATTCAAAATATTCTATGATATTTAATATTTATTTAAAACAGAATATTTAGATTAGCATCATTCCTTTTTATAGTTTCACTCCTTTTGTAATATTTATTGTACATATATCTTTATTACTTATTGGGGCGGGAGAGGCCCTAGACGAAGACTGCGGATCGCAACCTACGAGGAAGACAAGAATAAATAAACACAATAACTTTAAAAGGTAATTTATTTTAATTTAATTTTATTTATTTACTTTTAATATGGAAACCCGCTCGGGAAACGTGTATAACACCAAGAAGGAAGAAACCAAATTCGACGACCCTGCAAAGCTTCAACTTGGTGCAACAATATATTGTATAAAAAGAGATGAGATTTTCTATTGTATTTTTGATTTTAGAGGGCTATGTTTGATTGAAGATTGGTATTTTTGATTATAGAGGCTATTTTTGATTGTATTTTGTCTATAGTAGGTTAAAAAGCCTATTTTTGATTGGAGAGGATTATGTTTGATTCAAGAAGAATTTGCATATAAGAAAATGAGCTATTTTTGGGTGAAGAATTTGCATAATTGAAATTCTATAATTTTGCTTTTGGCATATTGGAAAAATAAACAGGTAAATATCCTGTCGACTATTGTTATAAATAAAGATGAATGAAATTTTCTGCTTGAATTTAGATCATGTTGAGGATTAGGGTAATGGTGATGCAGTCGTGGTTAAATTTCTTGAAATAATATTTTAAAAAATAGTCTTGATCAGATATTGCTTTAATTGAACCCATGGAATATCAACATATATAGTCACGACCGTCTTTCCTCATGTCACGGATGCGCGCGCATCATCATTATGATCATGATATCATTATCTAATGATAATAATAATAATTATTATTATTATATTATTATTATTATTTTATTATCAACATATATAGTCACGACCGTCTTTCCTCATGTCATGGATGCGCGCGCATCATCATTATGATCATTATATCATTATCTAATGATAATAATAATAATAATTATTATTATATACATTATTATTATTTTATTATATTTTATTATTAATATATAGTCACGACCGTCTTTCCTCAATTCCTCATCGCTGTCACGGATGCGCGCGCATCATCATTATGATCATTATCTTCTATAGAAGCTTCTATCTTTATAATTATGTATATTTACAAAAGGTCAATTCGCTCGCGCCTCTAGCGGTGAAAATGAGGGGTAATACCAGCTGACCTAATGTACATGTAAAGTTTGGAGCGGGACGTTTCACAAGAGTAACATCCACGGCTCCAATTTATAATTGTAACAAATAGTATTGGAATAAAAAAATTCAATCGGGTAAAACACGGGCGTTGCCCGGGTCATTCGTCTAGTATATATATATATATAACAATTTAATAAAAGTAATGCCTGGCTTAAAGCGAGTAGATTAATGAAAACAAAAGATTATTTACATAATGTACAAAAGAATTGAGCCGGCCATTGGGATAAAACAACAACGAGTTTTTATTGGGGAAGAGTGACCTCTGGCGGTCGAATCAGCAGAATATTTGAATCTATGAAATTATATAATTTAAAATAATATAATATTTTTATATAACATATATATATACTAGCGGATATGTACCTGGCTTCGCCCTGGTTTTATCCGAGTGGAAGTTTGCCTAACGAATATTATTGATAATACTATTCTGGAACACACAGAATATTTTGATAATATTGGTAATAATATTCGTTACATTATATATTCATATAATATATAAAATATATATTTCGAGCAAACATATATACTATCTCTACTGAATAGATTATAAAAAAGATATACATAAATAAAAATATCTAGATATATACTATATGATCTTAGCCAAAAGGCCGAGAAACGATATTTTATATATAGAGATGACCTGGCTTCGTGTGTCTTCTGCTCGAGTGAATGTTTCGCTTTTAGATTTTGTTCCTGCCTACTAAAAATTAATATCTGGCTTCGCCCGTGGTCTGCTTTAGTGAATATTCCCCTGAAGAATTTTGTTTATGTCAATCAAGCAAGATACAGCAATATTGTCATCATCATTTCTGACTAAAACAAAATATTGTTGCTCAGTACTTGGATAATTATATTTTTTCTTGGTTAAAAGTGCGACCAAAAACTCTTGCAGAATTAACTCTCTACCCTTTTCAAATTTCAGCGAGATTAGTTACATATTGAGACGTGCATAGCCGACAAACATATATATATTAAAAATATAATTTTACACAAATAAATTTACTGGCAATGCGTTTCTTTTAAATATCATCAAATATTATCTCTACAGACCTTACTGCAATGATATGAGTTATTGAATGAGAGGGCTTGGCTCATCAGTAGTGAACCCTCTCAGCGGTTTCGCCAAATTAATCTCTAGACCGCTCTACTATTGTATTGGACTGGTTTTGTTATATACCCTGCATTTTCTATGGAAGGCAGCTTAGGGGTGTTTAGTGGACTATGGACATAAGCTTATAGGTCTGTAGAGGTGCATATATATTGGCTATGAAAACATATTTTGCGGAAGAGCTTTGCTCGATGCAATACCTTGAAATTATATGTATGCACCTCTACAGACCTATAAGCTTATGTCCATAGTTCACTAAACACCCCTAAGCTGCCTTCCATAGAAAATGCAGGGTATATAACAAAACCAGTCCAATACAATAGTAGAGCGGTCTAGAGATTAATTTGGCGAAACCGCTGAGAGGGTTCACTACTGATGAGCCAAGCCCTTTCATTCAATAACTCATATCATTGCAGTAAGGTCTGTAGAGATAATATTTGATGATATTTAAAAGAAACGCTTTGCCAGTAAATTTATTTGTGTAAAATATTAACGATAGATGGCAATAAAATTTAATTTACTAATATATATTGGCTATGAAAACATATTTTGCGGAGGAGCTTTGCTCGATGCAATACCTTGAAATTATATGTATGCACCTCTACAGACCTATAAGCTTATGTCCATAGTTCACTAAACACCCCTAAGCTGCCTTCCATAGAAAATGCAGGGTATATAACAAAACCAGTCCAATACAATAGTAGAGCGGTCTAGAGATTAATTTGGCGAAACCGCTGAGAGGGTTCACTACTGATGAGCCAAGCCCTTTCATTCAATAACTCATATCATTGCAGTAAGGTCTGTAGAGATAATATTTGATGATATTTAAAAGAAACGCTTTGCCAGTAAATTTATTTGTGTAAAATATTAACGATAGATGGCAATAAAATTTAATTTACTAATATATATTGGCTATGAAAACATATTTTGCGGAAGAGCTTTGCTCGATGCAATACCTTGAAATTATATGTATGCACCTCTACAGACCTATAAGCTTATGTCCATAGTTCACTAAACCCCCCTAAGCTGCCTTCCATAGAAAATGCAGGGTATATAACAAAACCAGTCCAATACAATAGTAGAGCGGTCTAGAGATTAATTTGGCGAAACCGCTGAGAGGGTTCACTACTGATGAGCAAAGCCCTCTCATTCAATAACTCATATCATTGCAGTAAGGTCTGTAGAGATAATATTTGATGATATTTAAGAGAAACGCATTGCCAGTAAATTTATTTGTGTAAAATTTTAACGATAGATGGCAATAAAATTTAATTTATTAAAAATAAAAGAAGCCTATCCTGACCAGGAGCACATGTGCTTTTCAGAAGACAGAGCGCCATCTGGTAGAACAGAAATCAATTAAACATTGATTTGGCCTGTTCCTTGATATTTGGCCAACCCAATTTCTTGATAAATAAAGAAAAGCCATCCACGAACGCGTTTCGCGCTGTTGGCGCTCGTCAACGTGGAGTAGGCTGTACCACTGCGACCAAAAGGATTTTTGGTCCCAGTGGCTTTTTGAAAAACCAAGAAGTGGGTATTTAAGGCCAAAATTGCGTAAATACGCTTAACACATGAAAAAACAATAGAAAAAATAAAAAGGTCAAGTGTTGATATTAAAAAATAAAAAAGACATTTTCTGACCAGGAGCACATGTGCTTTTCAGAAAGCAGAGCGCCATCTGGTGGAACAAAAATCAACTAAACATTGATTTAACCTATTCCTTGGTATTTGGTCAACCCATATATATGTTCCTGGCTTCGCCCGTTTTTACCCCAGTAAAAGTTTGCCTAACGAACATTTGTTAAAACGATTCTAGCAAACATCCAACCCCCTACTGAATCTATACTTGTCTATACTCTCGATAATTTGAAAATTTCCCGGTCTCTTGAAAAATACTCGATAAGTAGAATAAAATCAATATTAATTGGTCCATTCGGTAATTTGAAGGAATAGTATATTGCCACAAACGAACATTTGTAAATGACTGTATTTAGCGAATGTACCCGGCTCCGTCCAGTTTTTCCTCCGAGTAAAAGTTTGCCTAACGAACATTTGTTAAAAACGATTCTAAAAAACACGTAATCCACCTATATAGATTTTTTAAGCGTATATAAATATTGTTATGAGTTTGAATATATTTTTGAAACACATACTTTTTTAAAACATTTATTAAATTTTAAATAAGATAATTCCTTCATAAAAAAATATATTAATATTGAAATTCCAAGTTTTTTTACAACGTCATTGGAATATTATATTACTAAATCCTTAAATTAATATTTAATTCATTATATTTGAAAATATTTCAGTATTTTTACAATTTATAAATGTAATTTCTCCAGATGCCGCGAGAAGCGCTGCTTGCGAGTGAAAGTAGAAAATTTGAAAATAAAATTGCAATGAATATTTATTTCAAATCAAATTCAAACCAGTAGTATAGTAAATAACTTCCTAAAGTTTCACGACGATTGGATAATTTTAACTTTTCAAAGCATTCATCGTGTAAACAAACTACGTGTAAAATTATTAACCAATCAAATTCATTTATCGTCGCGACCAGTGCTGTGCCAAGAGGTAAAAGGCTGTAGCTAACGCTTTTTGGTTTCACATTTAAAAAGCATTATAACCTTTTTAGTTCTTTTAATAGCCTATATGTTAGGCAAAATCTTCAGCTACCTACATGCGAAATTTCATAATGATTGATTCTGTAGATTATGCGCAACGCGAAGATAAAAGTTGATAATTTTTTTTATGTTTAAGTTAGATGATTAAATAGTTGTTTATATGTATTATATTTGTATCTTATTAAGGAGAGAAAAATGTAATAAAAGTAATTATATTGGTTAGAATCAGGTTTATATTGATGTTTTTATTTTGAATAGAAAAAAAAGGAAATTTTGAAAATAAAAAGAAAATATAACAAAAAAAGAAATTTAACAACGTAACGTCTTTTATTATCGGCTTTTTTTTACCCGTCATTTAGACATACTCTAATAGACTCTAGAGATTCTTTATCTCTTTCCTCTCTTTTACTAAAAAATAAATATATAATCATTATAAAACTCTTCAAGCACATGTGCTCGTGGTCAGGAGATGCCTTCTTTATTTTTAATATCAACACCTGACCCACTCATCTTTTTTTTATAATGTTTTTTCATGTGTTAAGCGTCTTTACGCATTTTTGTCCTTAAATACCCATTTCTTGATTTCTCAAGAAAACTCTGGGACCAAAAATATTTTGGTCGCAGTGGTTACACAGCCTACTCCACGCTGACGAGCGCCAACAGCGCGAAACGCGTTCCTGGATGGCTTTTCTTGATTTATCAATAAATTGGGTTTGCCAAATATCACGGAGCAAGCTAAATAAACGTTTAGTTATTTTTATTCCACTAGATGGCGCTCTGCCATCTAAAAAGCACATGTGCTCGTGGTCAGGAGATGCCTTATTTATTTTTAATATATATAAGTCATAATATATACTCTTCCAGGAATTATAAATCAAACCTACAGTCGACCCAGAGTGAGACGGGAGGGTAAAATCCGGTCACTTTAGACATCAGCGACATTCCAAGGGGCGATCACTGGGGCCCGTTACTTGGAACCTCAGGACTATAAGACAGTAGGGGATTGTGTGTGACACGAACGGACGCCCGGCTTTGCCGGGCCCAGCTCTCTCTCTCTGGTTGTCTGGGTTCCTCTTCCAACTTGTGGTATGATTATTTCTCTTCCCACCTTATTATATTGCCATATATATATATTAAAAATAGGAGCATATTTTGGATCAAAATAATTTTTTAAATTTCAATATTTTAATATATATATATATGGTAATTTAAACAAACAACCCCATATTGTATATAACTTATACCAAGATTTTCATGTTGTATAATAGAAACACATCTTTAAATGATTATACGCATGATTGACAAGTGTCATTACATCATCATATGTAATGTACTTTGTACAAACTGAGGATAAATAAATAAACTCTGTAATAGATTAAGAGTTGAGCTAAAGATATAGAATTCAAAAACGTCTAAAGCAGAGATCGAGCATATAGCAGTCACAAAACAACAACATCTAAAGATAGATTGGAGGCTGTCAGGACGGCGCCAGTTTAGAATGTCACCAGACGATCCACACTCTTCACATCTGGTGAAATGCAAAACTCCCTTTCTCAGAAAAGGTATATAAAGCCCCCGTTTCAACCTAAAAAATACAGTCACTTGACAGTTAGTTCACCATCAGCGGAATCCCACGTCGGTTGTCACCAAGGTCCTCCTCATCCACCATGTAGAACAGTGAGAAGTCGTTTATCTCCATCTTTCGCTCCTACCTCACCTTTAACTGATCACGGAACTTTCTTAGTGCAACTGTGTCTTCGTTTTTTGTGTGGACATTCCCAAGCTTTCCACTCTGTCTCGACCACGACTGCCTGTACTTTGTGAGAACTTTTAAAGGTCTTCCAAGGTGCAGAGAGGTACTGGAAAACTCCCCATCCTGACTATTCCTCTCGGTCAACACAGTATAGCGAGAGTTGACAGGGACTCACACCACAGTTTTAGTCGACTGGATACCTCATCACACACACACAATCTAAAAACTCAAATATTTCTATATTTCAAAATATATATATTTTATTTTTTTCATTGATAATATTACTTTGTTATCATCGTTTTTAAAAAGACTTTCAGTTTAGTTGTATAGTTTTGTTGTAAATATGCGTAGTTAAGATATCAATCCTTTTAAATCACTAATATATGATTAACTTTATATATTCTATATAATGTGAAAATAACTAATGCGTAATCTTTCCTCAAGTAATTGAAAATAAAAGCTACTTGACGGTAAATAATTATCTTTTTTTATCACGACTGCACCTCAACCCTTTATCTTATCGATCCTTTGTCTTATCAAGCCTTATCTAACAACAGCAAAATATTCATAACATATATATATATTTTACACAAATAAATTTACTGGCAATGCGTTTCTTTTAAATATCATCAAATATTATCTCTACAGACCTTACTGCAATGGTATGGGTTATTGAATGAGAGGGCTTGGCTCATCAGTAGTGAACCTTCTCAGCGGTTTCGCCAAATTAATCTCTAGACCGCTCTACTATTGTATTGGACTGGTTTTGTTATATACCCTGCATTTTCTATGGAAGGCAGCTTAGGGGTGTTTAAGGAACTATGGACATAAGCTTATAGGTCTGTAGAGGTATATACATATATTTTCAAGGTATTGCATCGAGCAAAGCTCTTCCGCAAAATATGTTTTCATAACCAATATATATTAGTAAATTAAATTTTATTGCCATCTATCGTTAAAATTTTACACAAATAAATTTACTGGCAATGCGTTTCTTTTAAATATCATCAAGCATCAATATCATACAATATATATATATACTGTATAATAGTTTATTTACATTAATTATTAATATTATTATTGAAATATGTTTCTGTTTGAGAAATTCGCATTCTGTTATGATATTATTGTAGGGAAATATTTATTATTTTTTCAACAGATTACACAGGTCTACAAAAAAAAAAACTTTTTTTTTTTTTGCCGGAGAAAACCTGATGTTGATTCTAATGTAACTTTTCATGCTGAATTCAAAAATGAAATCAGAAGTTTTCCATCACCCATATTTCTTGCAGGGTAACCATTATTTTCTATAAATTGGTATGTACAGTAATAATTTAGAAAATGTTATATAAGCATTTTTTCGAATGGAAGGGCGCCGCCGTTGTGCATGTATGCTTCGAAAAAGAACTTGTTCCACACTCGTGAGCGCGCGCGCACGTGGCGGCGTGCTGTAGCTCGCCCGCGCGCGCTGGCTCCCACCTTTATTTTGTACAGATTTAGAGATGGATTAATTTGTATTTACATTTTAACGTACTAATTATGGCGGAAAGAAATTATACATCTTGGGCATTAGGGAAATTATGACAGATGGAACCTCTGTGGGATAAATATATTTAAAATGATTTTAAAATTATTTAGTTGAGATTGGGAGGCAATTTTATAAATTGAATTCTGATACTATGGTACAAAATTTGAAAATGTGTATGTTATTATGCTAAAAATATATACAGTTATAGATGAAAACAAAATTAAAAATGATATAAATAATAAATAAGATAATAAAGTTTTAAATGTTTTAAATGTAGCAGGATACGAACATGTGTGATGCGGCTACGACTGTGTATCTGTTTGTGGGAGTGTTCTGTGCGTGAGAGAAGATCTCCTGCACTGGAGTGTTGGTGGATTGGTGATGGGCTGAGCACCCTCCTCTGTACCGTACTCTCCATAGGAAACGTAAAAAAAGGGGTGCCAAAAAGGTGCTCAGGGTACGTTTGAGGAACGAGGACTTGGGTCGTGGCGAACAATTCGGTAGGATGATCCAAATTGGGCCACTGGAGTCCTCAGAAGGATTCTCGTTTGGGATGGAGAGAAAGGGGGATGGTTGTCATGTCAATGAAGTAGCGGAAGGAGAATATCTCTTGATTGTTGGTGTGTGAACATAATGGTTTATTACAAATGGTCGGAAGGCAACGTACTGAATTTTGTGACGTACATCCTGAACGGATCGTTTCAAGACGGGTCTGTGACTATCAATAATTATTCTGACACCTTAAAAGGAAATGAATTTGTGAAAAACTATCAGTTCGGGGTGGTCAATGGGCAACGCAGGTGGAATTATTCAAATTAAAAATAGATTTCCGCCATTCTATATATGAATTCTCTGACGATAGAATCTTATGATGGGGCATCAATCTTAATGTCGTGGTCACCATCCTTTTCTGAGTGATTGATGAAGTCCTTTAAGGTGTTCCAAAGGACCATCATAAGCTCTTCAAAACAACACATCAAGATTGATTCAATTTGTCTTAATCGGAACGACGGCAATAAATAAATCAGCAAATGTATAATTGTCATGGAGACGTTTGGGTTGATACACGCCATTGTAAGGAGGGATAGAAAAAAAATTGAAATTGTTTAATTCTATTAAAATATATAACTATGGGCAACGGTACTAACGTATTTTTGCTTATAACTGACCTATTTTCCAATTACGCATTTTCACAGTTACTAAGGAGAGCCTTGATTGAGGGCTAATTTGCGAAGTATGATTACGTGTTTATGAGGATAGGAGCATTATCTTCGTTGTAGGGGAAGATTCTAACTGGATATCAATCTTTGGAATGGTGTCAGGAGTAGAAATGTATCTGGCTGTTAATGTTGGTTCGTCATTATCTAAGAAAAAATATCGGGGTTCATGTGATTAAATGGGTTATTTAATGTAGATGCATAATTCTTATAATCATCATGAAATATTTCAGGTGGGATATGATGGTAAATAAAATATGATTTTGGCGCGCTATTGTTGTTCGTTGAGTGAGGTATGAAGATGTACTTAGTTTTTTCGGAATAGTGTTTCAATTTGCTTACTGGATAATCTCCGTGTCTAAGTTTTGAGCTTGATTAGGTCTTTTGATTCTAACTGTATAGGGGGATATATCACCTAATAATTATCTCATATGGTCCACTGAAGTAAGGCACTAATTTGCCTGTATTGGGTGTTGGTAATTTTGGTAAGGACTAGATCGCCTACCTCAAAGTCGGGGGACCTGTGAATTTTATAAAATCTGATCTTATCTTGCTTATGACGTTCTTTAGTTCTCTGTAACGCTAGGCGTCTAGATTCAGTGACCTATGGATAAGGATCTAGATGTTGTGACAGTTCTTTCGGCAGGGAGCCGTTCATAAGGTATGATGGGGAAAATTCTGTGACGGAATGAGGGGTATTGTTATATGCCTTAACTACTTTGGATTGGAGCATAGTCCAACTAGCTTTAGGATGTTGAAGATGGAGGAGCCTAAGTTTTCCGGTCAGGGTTGCGTTCAAATTTTCGGATAAACCGTTTGCTTGTGGATGGTTGCTGGTAGTGGGCATTTGAGGATGTTATGGGAGATTAAAAATCTTCTAAACCTCGGTGATGTGAAGGCAGGGGCTCTATCTGTAAGGAAACGCCTCGGAAAACCACTTTGTAGCACCATTTTTATTACTTGAATATAAGTGGTCGTACTGGTGGAACGAGATGGAAATTTCCATGCGAATCGAGTCGCATGGTCTACCACTACATTCAAATAATATTTTGCACTCCCATATCTAGTAAACCCTGCAATAGTGTCCATAGATACCAGATCGAATGGCAGTGGGGATTCGGGCAATTCGCCCAACTCTCCATACTTCGGTCCTTTTGGGGTTTTGCTCATTTGACAGATGTTACAATTCTTAACGAAGTCACGAATGTCTATCGACATTCCGCACCAAAGGTATTGCGCGGAGATGATCCTAGTCAATTGAGAAATTCCTGGATGGTTGAATTTCTGGTGGGCTTCCTCAAGTATGGTGGGTCGTAAGGATGGCGGAACAACTATTTTGCTCACACCACGTCTGGTGACGGTAGTCCGGCCTGAGGTTTGGTGAACATACTTGGAATTATCCCAAAGCTCAATTTGGTACATTTCTAGTTGCGTGGCGTCAAGAAAAGGCCACAAAACGGATTTCGGGATAACAGGTCAGCCTCTAGTTTTTTTGTGCCTTTGACGAACTTCACCTGATAGTCGTAGACGGACAATCTCAAACTCCGTCGAAAGAGTCTTCCTGTCGGATTTTTGATGTTTTTCAGCCACTGTAAGGCGCAATGATCGGTGAAAATAGTAAAACAATTTCCCGCCAGATACACCTTGAAACGATCTACTGTTTCATTTATAGCCAGGCACTATAATTCGGTGATGGTATAATTGCGCTCGTATTTGCGCAGAGTGCGGCTAT
>CP092867.1:83000366-83034697 GCA_030710605.1 Cordylochernes scorpioides | reverse complement strand
ATCTAACTTAAACATAAAAAAATTATCAACTTTTATCTTCGCGTTGCGCATAATCTACAGAATCAATCATTATGAAATTTCGTACGTAGGTAGCTGAAGATTTTGCCAAACATATAGGCTATTAAAAGAACTAAAAAGGTTATAATGCTTTTTAAATGTGAAACCAAAAAGCGTTAGCTACAGCCTTTTACCTCTTGGCACAGCACTGGTCGCGACGATAAATGAATTTGATTGGTTAATAATTTTACACGTAGTTTGTTTACACGATGAATGCTTTGAAAAGTTAAAATTATTCAATCGTCGTGAAACTTTAGGAAGTTATTTACTATACTACTGGTTTGAATTTGATTTGAAATAAATATTCATTGCAATTTTATTTTCAAATTTTCTACTTCCACTCGCAAGCAGCGCTTCTCGCGGTATCTGGAGAAATTACATTTATAAATTGTAAAAATACTGAAATATTTTCAAATATAATGAATTAAATATTTAATTTAAGGATTTAGTAATATAATATTCCAATGACGTTGTAAAAAAACTTGGAATTTCAATATTAATATATTTTTTATGAAGGAAATATCTTATTTAAAATTTAATAAATGTTTTAAAAAAGTATGTGTTTCAAAAATATATTCAAACTCATAACAATATTTATATACGCTTAAAAATCTATATAGGTGGATTACGTGTTTTTTAGAATCGTTTTAACAAATGTTCGTTAGGCAAACTTTTACTCGGAGGAAAAACTGGACGGAGCCGGGTACATTCGCTAAATACAGTCATTTACAAATATTCATTTGTGGCAATATACTATTCCTTCAAATTACCGAATGGACCAATTAATATTGATTTTATTCTACTTATCGAGTATTTTTCAAGAGACCGGGAAATTTTCAAATTATCGAGAGTATAGACAAGTATAGATTCAGTAGGGGGTTGGATGTTTGCTAGAATCGTTTTAACAAATGTTCGTTAGGCAAACTTTTACTGGGGTAAAAACGGGCGAAGCCAGGAACATATATATGGGTTGACCAAATACCAAGGAATAGGTTAAATCAATGTTTAGTTGATTTCTGTTCCACCAGATGGCGCTCTGCTTTCTGAAAAGCACATGTGCTCCTGGTCAGAAAATGTCTTTTTTATTTTTAATATCAACACTTGACCTTTTTATTTTTTCTATTGTTTTTTCATGTGTTAAGCGTATTTACGCAATTTTGGCCTTAAATACCCACTTCTTGGTTTTTTCAAAAAGCCACTGGGACCAAAAATCCTTTTGGTCGCAGTGGTACAGCCTACTCCACGTTGACGAGCGCCAACAGCGCGAAACGCGTTCGTGGATGGCTTTTCTTTATTTATCAAGAAATTGGGTTGGCCAAATATCAGGGAACAGGCCAAATCAATGTTTAATGGATTTCTGTTATACCAGATGGCGCTCTGTCTTCTGAAAAGCACATGTGCTCCTGGTCAGGATATGCTTCTTTTATTTTTAATAAATTAAATTTTATTGCCATTTATCGTTAAAATTTTACACAAATAAATTTACTGGCAATGCGTTTCTTTTAAATATCATCAAATATTATCTCTACAGACCTTACTGCAATGATATGAGTTATTGAATGAGAGGGCTTTACTCATCAGTAGTGAACCCTCTCAGCGGTTTCGCCAAATTAATCTCTAGACCGCTCTACTATTGTATTGGACTGGTTTTGTTATATACCCTGCATTTTCTATGGAAGGCAGCTTAGGGGTGTTTAGTGAACTATGGACATAAGCTTATAGGTCTGTAGAGGTGCATACATATAATTTCAAGGTATTGCATCGAGCAAAGCTCTTCCGCAAAATATGTTTTCATAGCTAATATATATGCACCTCTACAGACCTATAAGCTTATGTCCATAGTCCACTAAACACCCCTAAGCTGCCTTCCATAGAAAATGCAGGGTATATAACAAAACCAGTCCAATACAATAGTAGAGCGGTCTAGAGATTAATTTGGCGAAACCGCTGAGAGGGTTCACTACTGATGAGCCAAGCCCTCTCATTCAATAACTCATATCATTGCAGTAACGTCTGTAGATATAATATTTGATGATATTTAAAAGAAACGCATTACCAGTAAATTTATTTGTGTAAAATTTTATTTTTAATATATATATGTTTGTCGGCTATACACGTCTCAATATGTAACTAATCTCGCTGAAATTTGAAAAGGGTAGAGAGTTAATTCTGCAAGAGTTTTTGGTCGCACTTTTAACCAAGAAAAAATATAATTATCCAAGTACTGAGCAACAATATTTTGTTTTAGTCAGAAATGATGATGACAATATTGCTGTATCTTGCTTGATTGACATAAACAAAATTCTTCAGGGGAATATTCACTAAAGCAGACCACGGGCGAAGCCAGATATTAAATTTTAGTAGGCAGGAACAAAATCTACCAGCGAAACATTCACTCGAGCAGAAGACACACGAAGCCAGGTCATCTCTATATATAAAATATCGTTTCTCGGCCTTTTGGCTAAGATCATATAGTAAATATCTAGATATTTTTATTTATGTATATCTTTTTTATAATCTATTCAGTAGAGATAGTATATATGTTTGCTCGAAATATATATTTTATATATTATATGAATATATAATGTAACGAATATTATTACCAATATTATCATAATATTCTGTGTGTTCCAGAATAGTATTATCAATAATATTCGTTAGGCAAACTTCCACTCGGATAAAACCAGGGCGAAGCCAGGTACATATCCGCTAGTATATATATATGTTATATAAAAATATTATATTATTTTAAATTATATAATTTCATAGATTCAAATATTCTGCTGATTCGACCGCCAGAGGTCACTCTTCCCCAATAAAAACTCGTTGTTGTTTTATCCCAATGGCCGGCTCAATTCTTTTGTACATTATGTAAATAATCTTTTGTTTTCATTAATCTACTCGCTTTAAGCCAGGCATTACTTTTATTAAATTGTTATATATATATATATACTAGACGAATGACCCGGGCAACGCCCGTGTTTTACCCGATTGAATTTTTTTATTCCAATACTATTTGTTACAATTATAAATTGGAGCCGTGGATGTCACTCTTGTGAAACGTCCCGCTCCAAACTTTACATGTACATTAGGTCAGCTGGTATTACCCCTCATTTTCACCGCTAGAGGCGCGAGCGAATTGACTTTTTGTAAATATACATAATTATAAAGATAGAAGCTTCTATAGAAGATAATGATCATAATGATGATGCGCGCGCATCCGTGACAGCGATGAGGAATTGAGGAAAGACGGTCGTGACTATATATTAATAATAAAATATAATAAAATAATAATAATAATATAATAATAATAATTATTATTATTATCATTAGATAATGATATAATGATCATAATGATGATGCGCGCGCATCCGTGACATGAGGAAAGACGGTCGTGACTATATACACTGCGTGACATTGAAAATGGAACACCAAAAAATAGTGGCCAGAAAGTGATGAAACTCGGCAGACAGAGAGAGACAGGGACGAACAATAAGTGATCTTTATTTCAAAATGATAGTCATAATACAGAGCGAGAACGGCGTCGGCTCAGTAGCAAGTAGGACCACCGCGGACGGCGATGCACGCAGCAACACGTCTAGGTAGAGAGTCAATCAGAGTACGGATGGCGTCCTGAGGGATGGCTCTCCATTCCCTCTCAACAATTTGCCACAGTTCGTCTTCTGAACGCGGCTGTGGCAAGGCATGCAAACGGCGTCCAATGATATCCCAGACGTGCTCGTTTGGTGAGAGATCAGGAGAGTACGGTGGCCAGGGAAGCATCTGTACATCTTGCAGAGCTTGTTGGCTAATGCGAGCAATGTGCGGTCGGGCGTTATCCTGCTGATAAAGGGCATTGGGTACCCCCTGAAGGTAGGGGAGTGTCACCGGTCGCAGCACATCATCAACGTATCGTTGGGCCGTCATAGTGCCCTGAATACGAAGTAAAGGTGACCTGGAATCATACGCGATTGCGCCCCAAACCATGATTCCACGTTGTCGCACGGTGGGGCGTTCCACAATTGCTGCCGGATTGGACCTTTCTCCACGTCGACGCCACACGCGTACACGGCGACTATCACTGGACAAGCAGAAACGCGACTCATCTGAGAACACGACCCTGTGCCATTCCGTCATCCACGTCGATTTAGCCCGGCACCATTCCAAACGTTGGCGCCTATTCGGTGGGGTCAATGGCAGTCTTCTTAGCGGACGGCATGAGTGCAAGCCATTAGCAACCAATCGACGGGAAATGGTTCTGGTCGAGATGGAATGATCTAGGGTGTCTTGCACATGTTGCAGGATGGCGGTACAAGTGGCTTGTGGGGCCGCCACTGCTTGTCGAAGGATACGCCGATCCACACGTGCTGACGTCACTCTGGTTGCACCGACATTCCTATAAATTGCCACATTTCCTTGTTCCAACCATCTTCTCCACAGTCGGTGCACCGTGGACGCACCAAGGTGTGTATCAGCTGCGATTTGACGTATGGACCAACCTGCCCTTTTCAGTCCGATCACCATGCCCCTCGTAAAAGCGTCTGTCTGCTTGAACTGCCTCCGTTTACGATGACCTGGCATTCTCTGTTATTACACGTGTCTTTTGACACAAGAACAAAATTTCTACAATTATTTTCCTTGAAGAAATAACGACACGAATACTGTCCTTTCTGCAAGTTCCTTCCCTTATATCTTACTCCATGTGCGCACGAGAGCTGCGCAATTTACATCATTTGCATAACTCGGTTAGGCGCGTCTACCCTGAAATTTGCAAAATTTTCTGGCCACTATTTCTTGGTGTTCCATTTTCAATGTCACGCAGTGTATGTTGATATTCCATGGGTTCAATTAAAGCAATATCTGATCAAGACTATTTTTTAAAATATTATTTCAAGAAATTTAACCACGACTGCATCACCATTACCCTAATCCTCAACATGATCTAAATTCAAGCAGAAAATTTCATTCATCTTTATTTATAACAATAGTCGACAGGATATTTACCTGTTTATTTTTCCAATATGCCAAAAGCAAAATTATGGAATTTCAATTATGCAAATTCTTCACCCAAAAATAGCTCATTTTCTTATATGCAAATTCTTCTTGAATCAAACATAATCCTCTCCAATCAAAAATAGGCTTTTTAACCTACTATAGACAAAATACAATCAAAAATAGCCCTCTATAATCAAAAATGCCAATCTTCAATCAAACATAGCCCTCTAAAATCAAAAATACAATAGAAAATCTCATCTCTTTTTATACAATATATTGTTGCACCAAGTTGAAGCTTTGCAGGGTCGTCGACTTTGGTTTCTTCCTTCTTGGTGTTATACACGTTTCCCGAGCGGGTTTCCATATTAAAAGTAAATAAATAAAATAAAATTAAAATAAATTACCTTTTAAAGTTATTGTGTTCATTTATTCTTGTCTTCCTCGTAGGTTGCGATCCGCAGTCTTCGTCTAGGGCCTCTCCCGCCCCAATAAGTAATAAAGATATATGTACAATAAATATTACAAAAGGAGTGAAACTATAAAAAGGAATGATGCTAATCTAAATATTCTGTTTTAAATAAATATTAAATATCATAGAAAATTTTCAATAAATGTAAGGCGCATTAAAATTGATGTAACACTTCCCCCTCTCCAGAGGTTGTCACGTCCTCGTGAATGACCTCATCCATTCTCTCATAATAAGGCTTGATTCTTGAAACATGAACTATCAGAGGGTCTTGGCCCGGATTATCTTTCGGTTCTAATAGATAATTGACGCTAGACATCTTTTTTAATATTCTATATGAACCAAAATATTTTCTCAGAAGTTTCTCACACTTTCCTATTTTCCTAATTGGTGTCTAAACTGCTACTAATTCTCCTGGTTCGTAACTTCTTTCCATGTGTTTCTTGTCATAGTTCTTTTTCATTCTTTCTTGAGTCTTTATTGTGTTGTTAATAACTAATTTTCTTGTTCTGTCTATTTTGTCTAAGTGATATGTTTTATGTATTCATCATAATCATCCTTGTCAATGTCCACCGAGATATTCCTGTCGTCCAAAAGAGACGTGGGTTCTCTTCCAAACATCAGGAAAAAGGGAGAATATCCTGTGGTTTCCTGAATTGTAGTATTGCAAACGTGAGTGATGAACAGGAGTATTTCGTCCCAATTCTTCTGATCAGTGTTCACATACATACTGAGCATATTGATCAATGTTCTATTTAACCGCTCTGTCAATCCATTTGTCTGGGGATGATAGCTCGTTGTGAAGCAATGTTTAATCTTGCACATTTTCATCACCTCTTTCATTAAATTACTGGTAAATTGAGAGCCCCTGTCACTAATAAGATATTGTGGGGCTCCGTGCCGGAGATAAATATCCTCTACTAGAAATTTTGAAACTTTTTCACTGTTGCTTCCGAGACTGCTTTTGTTTCTGCATATCTAGTGTAGTAGTCCGTCAGCACGATTATCCATTTTTTCCTGTTTTTCGTAGATGGCAATGGACCAACAAAGTCAATTCCAATTCTTTCGAAAGGAAAGTTGGCTGGGGGAATGGGCTGTAGTAGTCCAGAAGGTAATTGGTTTGAGCCTTTTCTACTTTGGCAAAGGTGACACGTCTTAACGAATTCTGAGACATCCTTTAGCATGGATGGCCAAAAGTATTTACTCTTTATTCGGTACATTGTTCTGGCGACACCCAGATGGCCATTCGACATATGATTGTGATATTCTTTCATAATTTCTCTCTTTTTCTTCTCTGGAACCACAAGCAACCACGCCCTGCCTTCAGGGTTCGGGTTTTTCCTAAAGAGGCATCCATCTTCTACTTTAAAGTTTTGCGCAATTGATCGCCTGCTTCCATTAAGGTTTTTCTTAACACTTTCGATAAACTTATCCTCTTCGTCTGTTATTTGATTTAGAAATAGCCTTTCAAAATCCTCATCCCAATCAGTTTCTGGTAAGGGTCCCCTAGATAAGCCATCGGCGTCCAGATGCTTCTTTCCTGATTTATGTATTATATCGAAGTCATATTCTTGAATCTTTAATGCCCATCTTGCCAATCGACCTGTTGGATCCTTCAAGTTTTTGAGCCAGCATAAGGCGTGATGGTCTGTTACTATTTTAAAGTGTCTTCCATAAAGGTAGGGCCGTAATTTTGACATTGACCAGACAACGGCCAGACATTTTTTTTCAGTTGTTGAATAATTTTGCTCCGCTTTACTTAGGGTACGACTCAAATATGAGATCACCTTCTCTTCACCACCGATGTCTTGGACAAGTGTTGCACCTATGCCGATGTTGGACGCATCAGTATGAACATAAGTAGGCGCATTTGGATTGAAGTGACCTAAAATTGGTGGACTTAATAGTGCTGTTTTTAGGGTTTGAAACGCTTCCTCTTGTCTTTCTGTCCAGGTAAATGATACACTTTTTTATAAGGTTGGTCAAAGGGTCAGCAATTTTTGAGAAATCTTTGATAAATTTTCTATAATATGAACACATTCCCAAAAAGGATTGTACTTCTTTGACCTTTTTGGGCCGAGGAAAATTTCTGACAGCTTTGATGTTATGTTCCGCGGTTTTATACCATGTTTGCTTGTTATATAGCCGAGAATCTCCTATTCTTCAAAAGCAAATCGGCATTTTTTGTCGTTCAACCTTAAATTAGATTCCCGAAAACATCTAAAAACAGCTTCAAGTCTTTTGAGGTGCGTTGGAAAATCCGGGCTATATATGATAACATCATCCAGACAACACAAACAAATTTGCCATCTCAGATTTCCAAACATATTCTCCATATTTCTCTCAAAGGTAGCAGGCGCGTTACAAAGTCCAAAAGGCATCACGTTGAATTCATATAATCCATGCGCTGTAGTGAAAGCTGTTTTCTCTTTGTCTCTTTCTTCGATTTCAACTTGCCAATATCCAGATCTGAGGTCTATTGCTGAGAAGTATGTAGATCCTTGGAGAGTATCCATAACTTCGTCTATTCTAGGGATCGGATAGACATCTTTTACTGTCACATTATTCAGTTTTCTGTAGTCCACACAAAATCTGTGTTTACCATCTCGCTTCTTAACCAATATTACTGGAAAAGACCAGGGGCTAGAAGATGGCCTAATTATGCCTTCTGTAAGCATCTCGTCAATTTGTTCTTTTATAATATCTCGTTCTTTAGCACTTACCCGGTAAGGCTTGTGTTTAATTGGCTTCGCGTCTTCTGTGTCTATCCGATGTTTTGCCAAATTGGCTCTCCCTAATCTCGACGAAAACAGATCTCCATACCTTTCTAAAACTTGTTTTAACTCCTTCTGTTCCTTTGGTGAAATTGGAATCTAGGTTCTTCGTTCTCTTCTACCTCTCTTTCTCGATTCACATTTATTTTCGCTGGACTACTTCCAAAAGCCAATGTTTGGTTTTTCATTATTTTTAACGGTCGAGGATACGGATTAGTTATCCAGATATGTGTTTCCCTATTTATAACATTGATCAAGCTTCTTGCTAGACGAAGTCCATTTGTTTGAAACATTTTGCTGCTCTCCTTGATAATATATTCCCCATCCTCTGTTTATACCAATGCCTTGATCAATTTAATGGAACATTCCGGTACAATGGAATCCTTGGCACTCTTTATTTTCAACATTTCAAAATTGCTTTCGTCATGATTATTCGTCAAATCGTATTTGATAGTTTCTTGCTTACAATCTATTTTCGCGTTCATTTTCTTAAGGAAATCTCTTCCAAGAATTAATGTCCGTAAATGCGTTTTCAATATCACAAAGTTGTGTGATAATGTTTCGTCATCAATTTTTATATTTAAAAATATACTTCCTACCATGTCCAATTTTTTTCCATCGGGTCCTGCACAAATTTTTGCGAGTTTACTTATACCATGGCCTGTATCGAGGGCCGTTCTGAGGTCGACCACTGAGAGGTCAGCACCTGTATCAACCAAAGCTTCAAAAGTTCCTATCTTGTCCACATTAATTTTTAATTTGTATTTAGGGTCCAACTTCTTGATTCCGTTTATGGTCGACTTGCTTTGATTGACAGATTCAGGCGCGACGCTTAGTTTAAATCTTCCAACACGGAATATCTATTCCGGGTAGGAATATTTGTCTGTGTGCTATGACATACATCAGCATAAAGCCGAGGTCCTGATTTCTCTGATATTTCATTCATTTGGCATTTCTCTTCGACCTTCTCTTGGGTATCTGTTTGATTCTCTTCTAGGATTCTTATAAACTTGACCCTACAATAACGGGCCACGTGCCCTGGCTTGTTACACTTAAAGCAGATTGGTCTTCCATCTTCCGTCCTATTTTTGCTCACTTCTTGGCTTTTATTGTAGTTGTTTCTCTGAAGGTTTGGTTTCGGCACAAAGTTAGGATTATAAGGACGTCTAGGGGTAGAGGGCTGGTGAAAGTTGTTTCGATACTGTCTGGGAGTAGAAGGGGAGTCGTTCTTGTAATTATTGGAAACAGGGGCTTGGGGCCTGGAAGTGGTCTGGTAGTTTCGTGCGGCAGTCGGCGGCACGTACCTCGATTGTTGTTGGGGTCTAGAATAGCGTGGACCGTTATATAGGTTTCTGGATTTCTCCACACGTTCCCGATACTTTTTTTCAAAATAATCCATTTTCTTGCACACGACAAAAAGGCCATCGGTCGTTTTAGGAGGGTTCAGGTAGAGCGCGAATGAGTACTATTTTTTTCAGTCCTCCAATAACATGTTCAATTTTTGTTTCTTCTTCCATTGCGGGGTCAACCTTGTTGCACAACACTAGAATGTCTTCCGCGAACCTGATTGCTGGTTCATTCCAGTGTTGCATTCTATTGAGCTTCCTTCTGAGTTCTTCTTTATTCGCGTCCAGAGAAAAATCCTGAATGAGGCGGATTTTAATATTTTCCCAGCTCGTGAAACTAGCTTTGTGTAAATTCAACCAGGTTTTAGCGCTTCCCGTCATGTTCATGGCGGCATAACGGGCAATTATGTAGTCTGCCCAATGATAGAGGAAACCAACCTCTTCGAGGGATTCTACCATATTTCGGAATTTCTATATTGGGGGTTCAAAGCAACTGGTTCGAAACCAGCATCTCTACCAATTGTTGCACCAAGTTGAAGCTTTTCAGGGTCGTCGATCTTGGTTTCTTCCTTCTTGGTGTTATACACGTTTCCCGAGCGGGTTTCCATATTAAAAGTAAATAAATAAAATTAAAGTTTTTGTGTTTATTTATTCTTGTCTTCCTCGTTGGTTGCGATCCGCAGTCTTCTTCTAGGTCCTCTCCCGCCCCAATAAGCAATAAAGATATATGTACAATAAATATTACAAAAGGAGTGAAACTATAAAAAGGAATGATGCTAATCTCTAAATATTCTGTTTTAAATAAATATTAAATATCATAGAATATTTTGAATAAATGTAAGGCGCATTAAAATTGATGTAACAATATATAAAACTAGGGTTCTACGTTTATTAATGATTACACATTTTAGAGGAATGAGATGAAAAATCAATTCAATCAAGAGGATCTCAAATTTCAGAAAATGATTAGATGGAGTAATTTAGATAAGTTTAAAAATGTTTTCAAAAGTAATGTTTCTCCTTTTAAATGATCCCTTGAATGTCAATCGCTTATTTATTGTCGTGTTATGTTTAATCGCGATTTTTTGAGTATGTGTTCAGAATGTGTGTTTAAATAAGCATTATATGTTATAATATTTCTTTATCAGAAATGGATATATAGGAGATTTGTAGGATAAAAAAACAACTTATATAGCTAAGTCTCTAAAATAGCTTTAGTTTCTGCTTAAAATTAATTAATAGTAGGTTAAACCATCATCTTTTCAAGTGCATTACTTATTGTAAATAATGTTTTGTTTGTTTCAGATGAAAGAAACTATCCATGCAAGTTTTTGAGCCTGGTGATACACGTATTTTTAATTTTTAATTTTACATTGGCCAAGAAAAAGGATTTAGAGCAGGAAGGTCTTTTGGTGGATACGACAAATTGCAAAATACCAAATTTGTATCCATTCGACAAGAGTATCTTAAAATTTTATAAGAATCGACCGGGTCCTCTCTCATGTGGAACTCGACCATTTTATTTCAACGTTGAGAATGGTAGCGTCGTCATGCCTAACGGTATCGATGCTTCCAATCTTATTTGCACCTATAGAGAGATAGTATCTGATAACAACGACTTCTGGAAGTTCAAAGATGCTGTCGAATTTACTTTAGGAAGTAGAATACCAAAGGATTATGTGAAGATTGAGTGCTCTGATACATCCTCAAGAAATGTGATAGAAGAATATGTTGCTCTGGTCCCAGATAAACCTTCCCCACCTAAAAACTCATATATAAATGTTATAATTGTGGGAATTGATTCCATGTCGGCACTCAATTTTCAGCGGCATTTTCCCAGAAGCTTGAATTATCTCACAGATGATTTGAAAGCCAAAGTATTAAATGGATACCACAAGGTGGGCTCAGATACCTTCTCTAATCTCATCCCATTCTTAACGGGCCATCCTTCAGAAGACTATTGGAATGTAAAAAATGATAGTAAAGTCTATTTCGACGACGCTGATCTTATATGGAAACATTTTAAGAATGAAGGCTACAAAACTCTGTACCTTGATGATATGACTACTTATGGAACTTTCAACTGGAACAAGAAACGAGGTTTTAAAAAAAAGCCCGTTGATCACTATTTTCGTCCCATGGCTATGCCATTACAAAGTTCTCAGATGGCTTCCAATAATTGCCTCAAATCCAAAATGGAAATAGAATTTTACTGGGATTATTTAAAAAGGTTCAGTTTGCATTCTCAAAGGCCGTTTTTTGCTTTCACCTTTGTGTCTAGACTACTCCATGACAATCACAACAACGCGGGGTACCTAGACGTACCTCTCTATAATCTAATGAAGGATCTTTCGGACTCAGGGGTATTGAACCAAAGTATGTTAATAGTTTTCAGTGACCATGGTTTTCAAATTGGGGGATTCCGTGAAACCAGATTTGGATATTATGAAGAACGACTACCGATAGCTTTCCTTTCTATTCCGCAATGGTTTCTTAAGTTTTATCAATGCGGTAATAAGCATATAAACGAAAATAAGAATAGACTTACAACTCATTATGATATGCACGCGACTCTTTTGCACATATTGAGGATGCAAACTAGTAAGAAAAAATATTTAGGAAAAACAAAATATGGAACGAGTTTGTTCATACAGCTTCCTCAATCGAGGACCTGCGAAGAGGCAGGTGTACCACAGCACTGGTGCGCCTGCACACCTCTAGAAAATATTGCTCCAAATGAGAACAGAGTGAAGGCGGCAAGTGAAAAAACGATAAATGCATTGAATGAGCAGCTTAAAAATACGGGATGCTCAAAGTTACATTCCCAGAGAGTTTTTCATTCTTACAAGTCCACCGCTAATAACGGCACTCATATCGTTATGAGGACCCAGCCAGGTGGAGCCATCGTTGAAGCCACCATACTCAAAGGAAACGTTCTTCGTCCCATCAGCAGATTGGACAGCTATGGTAAGGGTAAGAATTGTCTCGGGGAGGCAGATGCACGCTTTCCCTACTGCGACTGTCCTTGAGGCTAGAACGTACTGAGGATTAACATATACTCTTATAATTTGACACTTAGTTTGATTCCTACAATCAATATTTTGGGGTGGTGGGCTTATGGTTCCATTGATCGTTTAGCAACCAGATTTACTGTTAGAAATACGCACTGAAACAACTCTTAAAACTGATAAATTAAAAATATATTTCAAGCCTTTCACTTCATGTCCAACCCTCAAACCAATGTAATTCTGGCAAATTGTAAGCAAAAAGTTGAACTGACCAATCTTGCTAGGTGTAGCACATGCGCTAATAGAAGCCTAAAACTCTTATTCTTCATATCAATATGAAACCAGATTTTGAAGAATGATGATCATCGTGACTCTAAATTATGACCCTTATTATAAGAGAGTGAACATTTTTATTTGAAAATTATATATAAATTTGTGCGAAACTTCTGATCAAGTACACATATCATATTCACACCCTCTCGAAAATAAATTTATTCAATTTAGTATTCAAATAATTATAAACTCTACTTTCAAATGTTTTTAATGTGATATTTAATACTATATTTTCCAAAGAAATGTATTATGATACATTGGAGTACACACATAATGCTTTTAAAAATATATAATAAAATATAACACAAAACTTTTACAATGAAAATGATGATAGAAACACATGACTATACTTGTTTACAAATAAAAATGAGGTAAAATTTAAAGAGTATAAGGTATCGTATGTTTTCGAATTTACAAGTTTTCAGAGTCTGTTATGATCACTTACACTTCCCTGTGAGTTGGTTGGACTTTTGCCAGAGGTGAAAAGGCCATGGTGCTGCAGGTTCGAACCTGAAATTTTCATAAACCTGTTTCTTCCCTCCTATAACAATTTAAAATATAATAAATATCAAACCCTATACTCAGGAAACAAAAATAACATTATTGTTCAATAAAAATATAAAATTTATTGAATTTTAGATGAATATTCTTTGTATTTATATAAATGTTATAAAATCGTATATAATATTTTACTATACTCGTTAAGCCTAGATTTAATAAATAATATTGGTTGCGAAACAATGACTCTGCGTTTTTATTTAATTCATTATAAATTTGCATAAACAAACTTTTACCTATTTTGTTTTGCATCAGTTTCTGTGCCTTAAACGCTAGGCTCTCTCTCTAGCTATTTATATGTAATAACTAGCGGATGTGTACCCGGCTTCGCCCGGGTTTTATCCGAGTGAAAGTTTGCCTAACGAACCTTATTGATAATAATATTCCGGAACACACAGAATATTGTGATAATGATGATAATAATATTCGTTACATTGTATATTTATATAATATATAAAATATATTTTTCGAGCAAACATATCCACTCTCTCTACTAAATATTTTAAAAAGATATATATAATAAAAATATCTAGAGATATACTACATGATCTTAGCCAAAAGGCTGAGAAACGATATTTTGTATATAGAGATGACCTGGCTTCGTGTGTCTTCTACTCGAGTGAATGTTTCGCTTATAGAAATTTGTTCCTGCCTACTAAAAATTATCATCTTGCTTCGCTCGTGATCTGTTTTAGTGGAAATTCCCCTAAATAATTTTGTTTTTGTCAATCAATCATGATACAGAAATATTGTCTTCATTATTTCTGTCTAAAAAAATATTGTTGCTCAGTACTTGGTTAAATATATTTTTATTGGTTGAAAGTGCGACAAAAAACTCTTCGAGATTTAACTCTGTCCTTTTCAAATTTCAGCGAGATTAGTTACATAGTTGAGGGCGTGCATAGCCAACAAACATATATTTATATATATATGTTCCCGGTTTCGCCCGGTTTTTACCCGAGTAAAAGTTTTCCTAACGACCATTTGTTAAAACGATTCTAGCAAACATCCAATCCCTACTGAATCTATATTTGTCTATACTCTCGATAATTTGAAAATTTTCCCGGTCCCTTAAAAAATACTCGATAAGTTGAAAAAATCAATATAAATTGGTCCACTCGGTAATTTGAAGTTGAAGGAATAGTATCTTGCCACAAACGAACTTTTGTAAATAACTGTATTTAGCGAATGTACTTCGCCCGGTTTTTACCCGAGTAAAAATTTGCCTAACGAACATTTGTTAGAGCGATTCTAGAAAACATCCAATTCACCTATATATGTTATAAATAAATTTGTTGTTGTTGATAAAGGGTTGATAAGACAAAGGATCGATAAGATAAAGGGTTGAGGTGCAGTCGTGATAAAATAAGATAATTATTTACCGTTTAGTAGCTTTTATTTTCAATTACTTGAGGAAATATTACACATTAGTTAGTTTCACATTATATAGAATTTATAAAGTTAATCCTATATTAGTGATTTAAAAGGATAGATATTTTAACTACGCATATTTACAACAAAACTATACAACTAAACTGAAAGTCTTTCTAAAAACGATGATAACAAAGTAAAATTATCAATGAATAAAATAAAATATATATTTTTTAAAATATAGAAATATTTGAGGTTTTAGATTATATATTTCCCCCCTGTGAAAAAGATTTTAAAAAATTAAAATTTTGAAATAAAATTGGTAATTAAAAATAATTAATTGAACGAAATCGATAAATCTATGGAAATAATTAAAAATGAAACAATAAAAATCAATACGCACATTTTTTCAAAATAAACAAAAGAAAGTTTGTTTACAAATAATTTATATAATTATGAAATTATAATAAAAGTATATATAAGAAGTATTAATGGGCGATTTATAGGAACTATGGATATGAAGCAAGAAAGGTATTTAAAATTGAGTAATTATGACATTATGCCAGTTACACTTCAAAATATCAAAAAGCAGTAGAAAATGTTATTTTTACATGGTTGAGTAATGAAACGCTAATAGATGTATGGAGTGGCATTAAGTTATTTGTGAAGGCTTAAGAATTATTGCTGATGTTTGTTCTTCATTGTCCATGTCCAAAATATGGCCTTCCTGTAAAAAACATGGTTTATCATCAATATCTATTAACTTTGTGTTAGAATTTTGGTTTACTATCAAGTCATTTTCTATGTTAGTGCTATAGTGGAGTGAAAAATCTGCTTCTGGGTAAAATAATTTAAGCTTATTAGAGTGTATAATTTCTGTTTGTTTTCTTTGGGGTAAATTGGGTTTATTAATTTCATATGTGACTGGAGAAATTTGTTTTTAAATAGTAAATGACCCTATATATTTTGTGTTAATTTTTACCAGTGTTCAGATAAATAAAGGTTTTTACTAATACCTGATCTCCTTCTTTAAAAATGGGTTCTGGGTGTTTAATATCATAAAGTTGTTTGCTGTGTTCATGGGATTTTAGGGTTCTTTCAATGGCTAATTTCCTTGCCTTTTCTATTGGTGTAAGTGTTTCTGTGTCATGTTCTATATACTGTGGTTGTATTCCATAGTATGATAATTTAGGTGTAAAGCCTGTTGTGGTATGTACTGTTTCATTATAGCTTTCAGTAATTTATTTTGTCCAAGGAATCTTTAAATTAGCTTTATATTCACATCTTAACCTATTAATGATAGTGGAATTTAGTCTTTCTACTTTTGCATTTGTTTCTGGGTGATGGGCACTGGTGAGTAGATGCTTAACATTATTTCTACCTAAAAGGTGTTTAAATTTATTGCTAAGAAAAGCTGCATTTCTGTCAATTATTAATATTTCAGGTTTATTAATTTGGAATAAATTTCTCAAACAAGTTATATAAGAATCAGTTGATACAGATTCTGTTGGAAAAGCCCAAAGGAATCTACTATGGTGATCTACTATCATATGGATACTGTGTTTTGTTGTCCCATATTTATGTTACCCGCCCAATGTATCTAGAGAAAAATGTGATTTGGGTGTGTAGCTATTGGCATCTGTTGTAGTGGTCCATAAACAATTCTGTTATCCCTAGACTTGTTAAACTGGCAAGTTTCACAATGTTTGGTGTAATTAGCAATATCCCTAGTCATATGTGGTCAATAATAGTGTGGAGAAATTATTTTAGTCATTTGAGTTGTTCCAATATGTCCATGCTTTGTATGTACTTTGTTTAATAATTTGTGTCTTAGTGTCTGTGGTACATAAGCTGTTTTAAAACCCTTTCTAATAATTGTATAAAGGCCATTTTGTATTTTAAGTTTACTATTGCTAATTTGTTCGGTGTTCTTTTAACTCATTATATGTTAGGTAAAATGAGACAGGTGCTCTTGACAGCATGTCTGCTTCTATATTATTTAATCCTTTAATATGTTTAATGTCAAAGCTATATTGAGATAGAATTAAGGACCATCTAAATAACCTACCTTGTGGGTTTTTAACATTTTTGATCCATTTTAAAGGTAAGTTATCTGTGTGCAATGTAAAATGTATGTTGTGTAGATATGTATGAAATATTTGTACTGAATTAATGATAGCTAATGTTTCAATTTCTGAGGCAGTATAATTCTGTTCATAAGGGTGAAGTTTTTTTGAAAAATAACCTATGGGGTGTAAAATGCCTTGTTCATGTGGTTGTTTAAGAACTCCTGCTACTCCTAGACTTGACGCGTCTGTGAATAAATGGCAAGGTTTTGATGGGTCATAAATATATAGTACAGGTTGTGATATGAGTGCATTTTTAAGTGTTTGGAAGGCTTGTTCATGTTTTGCACTCCATAGCCAAGGAGCATTTTTTAACAAAAGTTCATTCAAAGGTGACCTAATTTGCGCATAATGTGGAATAAATTTATTATAAATATTTATGGTGCCTAAAAATCTCTGTTTAATATTGTATGGTCTATTTAATTTTAAAATTGCTTCAATATTTGTGTTATTTGGTGTATATTTTCCTGAGTTAATAGTGTATCCTAAGAATTACATTTCTTTTTGTAAAAATTTTTATTTATTGAAATTGAGCTTTATATCCTCTTGTTCGAATATACTTAATATGTCATTTAAATGTTCAATGTGTTCTTCATAAGTTTTGGAGTGTATAATAATGTCATCAAAATAATTTAAGGCATAGTGTATGTTATGTCTTTAGTGAAAACTGACTTCATAATCCTTTCAAATTGTGAAGGTGCATTTTTCAGACCATATGGAAGTCTGTTCCATTCATAACATCCTAATTGTGTTACAAAGGAGGTTTTATGTCTATATTTTTCATCTATGGGTATATGCCAGTATGAATTTTTAACATCTAGAATAGTATATATTTTTGACTGTGATAACCTATCTATAATTTGTTCTATAAGTGGAATTGGAGTATGCTCTGGAACTGTTTTTTGATTAAGTTTCCTATAATCTATACAGAGTCTTGTGGGGTGATTTGGGGTATCAGATATTTTATTCACTAATAATGCAGGAGAACTATAGGGGCTATAGATGAGGGTCTAATAATATTATATTTTAATAATTCATTTATTTGTTTTTGTATTTCAGCATTATTGTAAAAATATGTCCTATATGGTTTTTGTGCTATGTGGGACTATTATCTAAAAGAGATATGCAAATTGGGTTAGTCTTTAAGTGTCCTATATCAAAATTGTGCTTAGAAAAAACATTCGTATATTTATGCAATATATCTGAAATTGTGATACGCATAGAATCAAAAAGGATGAGTTTCTTTTATTGGGAAAAACGTTTCTAGCTTTCGGGCGTAAGCGGCCCTTCCACAGGAAAAAATGGTACAATTTCAAGTAAAGATGTATATACATATATATAACAGGTAATTTTTTGCATATCTAGGATTAACTATGAAATATTATATTTTATTATTTAAGAAAAATTATTGTTATGTAAATTAGTTAATTTGCTGATATTATTAAATGCAAAATTGCAAAATGGTGTGATGAAGAGAAAACCGAAAATTCTATTTGAGTTTTTGGACCAGCCTATCATATGTCTCCGGAATATCTATATGTCTGTTTATACTATTATATTTTGATGATATCAATGCTTCTAGTATTAATCTTTTGTATTTACTGTTTATGTTTGTGTAATGAATATTGGGGTTTGCTAGATTGAATTCATGATCTGTGTGTCTGATATGTTGCACTATTAGAGATTTGGGGTCTTTGTTTTTAATGTTTCTTCTGTGTTCGTCTATTCTGTCTTTTATCTGTCTTCCTGTTTCACCTACATAGACATTATTACATTGGGTGCATGGTATGGAATATACTGCTTTGCTATTGTATAGTTTTGATATAGGAATACTGTTTCTGGTAATGGGGTTTCTTAAAATGGTTAATATACTCGGGTTGCTTTCATAATATGTTCTGATACCGTGTTTGTTTAAAATTCTGGATATGTGGGAACTACTGTGGGAATATGGGATTGTACATATCGATTCATAGACCTGATTATTTCTTATGAGAGAGGGATTATAGAAATGTCTTAAAATAAAGTTTTTCGGATAGCCTATAGAAGTGAGTTTGTTGATCAAAAATTGGGTTTCTGTATCTTTTGAGGGTTGGGTGGTGCAATGTGTATATATTCGTTTGGAAAGGGTTTTAACGGTGTTTATCTTGTGACTGATGGGGCAATAAGAGAAATAATGTATATAATCTGGAGTGGAATTTGGCTTGTGGTATATTTCTGTTGTGTATTGGTTTTGCGTTTTTAGTATAAGTACATCTAAAAATGGTAAGGTGTTATTGTTTTCTGTTTCTATGGTGAAATCTATGTCAGTATGTATGGACTTTAGTTGGGTAAAAATGGAGTCTATTTTGTTAGATTTGGATATACAAAAGATGTCGTCTATGTATCTCTGCCAGATGATGATTTCTGTGGGAAACATAGAAACAGAAAACAATAACACCTTACCATTTTTAGATGTACTTATACTAAAAACGCAAAACCAATACACAACAGAAATATACCACAAGCCAAATTCCACTCCAGATTATATACATTATTCCTCTTATTGCCCCATCAGTCACAAGATAAACACCGTTAAAACCCTTTCCAAACGAATATATACACATTGCACCACCCAACCCTCAAAAGATACAGAAACCCAATTTTTGATCAACAAACTCACTTCTATAGGCTATCCGAAAAACTTTATTTTAAGACATTTCTATAATCCCTCTCTCATAAGAAATAATCAGGTCTATAAATCGATATGTACAATCCCATATTCCCACAGTAGTTCCCACATATCCAGAATTTTAAACAAACACGGTATCAGAACATATTATGAAAGCAACCCGAGTATATTAACCATTTTAAGAAACCCCATTACCAGAAACAGTATTCCTATATCAAAACTATACAATAGCAAAGCAGTATATTCCATACCATGCACCCAATGTAATAATGTCTATGTAGGTGAAACAGGAAGACAGATAAAAGACAGAATAGACGAACACAGAAGAAACATTAAAAACAAAGACCCCAAATCTCTAATAGTGCAACATATCAGACACACAGATCATGAATTCAATCTAGCAAACCCCAATATTCATTACACAAACATAAACAGTAAATACAAAATATTAATACTAGAAGCATTGATATCATCAAAATATAATAGTATAAACAGACATATAGATATTCCGGAGACATATGATAGGCTGGTCCAAAAACTCAAATAGAATTTTCGGTTTTCTCTTCATCACACCATTTTGCAATTTTGCATTTAATAATATCAGCAAATTAACTAATTTACATAACAATAATTTTTCTTAAATAATAAAATATAATATTTCATAGTTAATCCTAGATATGCAAAAAATTACCTGTTATATATATGTATATACATCTTTACTTGAAATTGTACCATTTTTTCCTGTGGAAGGGCCGCTTACGCCCGAAAGCTAGAAACGTTTTTCCCAATAAAAGAAACTCATCCTTTTTGATTCTATGCGTATTACAATATATTAAAAGGATTAATCGTATTATATCTGAAATTGTTTGATTAGAGAAATTTGGATTAATATATACTTTACTAAAGTCTAAATATGAATTATAATTTGTTATAGAGTCCGGTTGTCGCATACTGTGAAATTAGTTAAAATCAATAATGGGATTTGAAGTAGGATTTATAAGTTTAACATTTGTAGTTGGTATATCAAAATAATTGAAATTTATACAATGGGTTTATATTCAAAAGAGATGAATTTTTAACATATTATTTTTATACATATTTTTATACATATATTTTTAACAAAAGTATGGGTCTGGAATACATAGGGTAGTGGCATATGACTTCTGATTATTATAATTTTGGAAAAGAAGGTTTTTTGAGAAATCTATTCGTAACTTAAATAAATAAAATGTTGGTAAACCTAAAATAAGATATTATCTCTCTCTCTCTCTCTATTGGAGTATCACAAACAAAAATTTCTTGATATCTTGTAATTTTACCTAAGCTAAGCCTAACTAATATTTTGTATAATGGGTAACTAAATCCTTCTACCTGACCTATTCTTTCTTTTGGGGAATTATCTAATATTTTATAATGAATATAATTTAAGTATTTCAAAGGGATAATAGAAATGGATTATGCAGTATCAAGTACACAAGGTAAGGATATTTGGTTTATAAATACAGAAAAAAGTAATAATGTTCTACCTGGGTTGATGCGCTTCGGATGAGTATTGTTCTTAAGTGGGCAGTCTCTATGGAAATGGATCTGGTTGGGTAGCTGGTGAGATGCACATATAGTGCAGGGGTATGGAGGTTGGTTCATTGGTTTGTGGGGTTCTTGCTGGTGGTGAGCTGTTGCTGTCCTTGGGAATGGTTGGAATTTATTAGTTAGGGAGTAGTTGGGGTTAAATTTTACTGGAGTAAATTGCCTATCTCTTGTACTGGTAGAGGGTTGTTGGGGTTCTTCTAGACATTTTTCTATTTTAGTGGCCATTAATAGCCATTCTGTGGGTTGTACGGAGTCTATGGTAGCTAGATAGGGTTTAAATTTTTTTTATTCCCTCATATAATAATTCTATTATGGAGGTGAGGTTTAATTCTACACTGTTGATCAGCTGCATTTTTCGGTGATAATATTGGGTGACTGTTTCATTTTCTTCTTGTATGATTTTCATCATTTCAACCAATGGTGTAAGTTTGGTTTTCTGGAATCTGGTTATAAGGTTTTCTTTGAGTTCATTCCAATCCTCAATATGGCAAAGGCTTTCGAAGTAATATGTTAAAGCCTCGTCCTGTAAGTAATCCGATAAATGAAGTACCTTCCAACTATTATCAAACCCATATAAGAATCACTTTTTCTTTCAAAATTTATAATCCAAATTTTAATATTTAAATTATTATTGTATTTTACAAAAGACGGCATCACTTGATATGCAAATTTAACATCTTTTTCTCTTTTTGCTTTTGCCATTATTTCACAAGTTCCACATAAATTGATATAAAATTTAATAAAAATTAGGTAAATCCTGTCGACTTATTGTTATGAATAAATTTGTTGTTGTTGATAAAGGGTTGATAAGACAAAGGATCGATAAGATAAAGGGTTGAGGTGCAGTCGTGATAAAATAAGATAATTATTTACCGTCAAGTAGCTTTTATTTTCAATTACTTGAGGAAATATTACACATTAGTTAGTTTCACATTATATAGAATTTATAATGTTAATCCTATATTAGTGATTTGAAAGGATAGATATTTTAACTACGCATATTTACAACAAAATTATACAACTAAACTGAAAGTCTTTCTAAAAACGATGATAACAAAGTAAAATTATCAATGAATAAATAAAATATATATATTTTAAAATATATAAATATTTGAGGTTTTAGATTATATAATATATAAATATTTATGAACGTATATAAATATTGTTATTTGCGTTTAGATATATTTTTGAAACGCATAATATTTTGAAAAATTCAATAAATTTTAAATAAGATATTTTCTCTAAATATATATTAATATTGAAATGCCAAGTTCTTTTCACAACGTCATTGGAATATTTTATTACTAATTCTTCAAATGAAATATTAAATTTATTATACTTGGAACACATTTTATCATTTTTACAATTTATAAATGTTTTTCACCAGATGCCGCTAGAGGCGCTGCTTGCGAGTGAAAGTAGAAAATTTGCAAATAAAATTGCAACGAATATTTATATCAAATCAAATTCAAACCAGAAACCTTCCCAGTATATAGTATATACCTTCCTAAAGTTTTCCGGCGATTGGATAATCTTTCGTTTCAAAAACATTCACGTGTAAACAAACTAAATAACTACGTGTAAAATGATTAACCAATCAAATTCATTTATCGTCGCGACCAGTGCGGCGCCAAGCGATAAAATGCTGGAAATAACGATTTTTGGTTTTACATTTTAAAAAAAGCACATTAACCTTTTTAGTTTTTTAAATAGCCTATATGTTACACGAAATCTTCAGCTATTTGCATGCGAAATTTCATAATGATTAATTCTGTAGATTTTTCTCAACGGGATAACAAACATCGATTTTGGATTTCATTTTTTTAGATATAAGAATTGATAAAAATTTTCGGCGAATTTTATTTTAAGCTCGTCAGATGTCTACCTTTTTGCCTGCAAAATATAATTTGCGGGAATTTTTGCTTTTAATCTTCAACCTCAGGCAAAACGCAACCGAAGCTCATCAAATGCTCTCTATATAACATGGTATAGCTCCTTTGAACACAATGCTCTTTCAATAATAACCTGTAAAGATTGGTTTAAGCATTCAAACCTGGAGAATTTGACGTCAACGATAAAGAACAAGGAAAACTGCCAAAAATGTTTCTAAAATGAGGAACTTAAAGCACTATTGGATGAAGACGATACGCTTAAACACAAGAAGAGTTAGCGGCTTCCCTCACCGTCACTCGACAGGCTGTTTCACTTCGTTTGCATCCTATGGGTAAGATCAAGAAGGAAGGGGAAAGGGTTACCTCTCGGATTGAGTGAAAATAACAAGAAAATCGAAGAACAATTGCTGAAATCCTGCTGGAAATGTTTGAAAGGAAGTATTTTCTTCATCATATTGTGACTGGGGATGAAAAATGGGGTGTATTTTAAAATCCGAATTTATCAACAATCCAATTCTTATTGTAGCGTAGAAATCAAGTCTTTGTATATCTGAAGGTGTGAAAGTATTTATTGATGACGTCACGGCGACTAGTCGACAATTAGTAACAAATCAACCAAAACTATCTACAGCTAGAGAAAATCGAGCAAGCAAGCTAGGTAACTAATGATGATTTTCAAATATAAAATAATAAATTTGTTTCAAATATTTTCATTGAATAATATTAAATTAAATAAATAATAAATTATTTCTTCGCCATATAGCCTCTTCCTATAAAGAGCATCGACCTGATTCTCAGCAGGATACTTACGTCGTCAGTCAATAACTGGTAATAGGGCCAGGGATATTTTCAGGTGACTGTGGTGGATGTCTTCTTTCAGTTGAGATATATTCTTCGTGAGGGCTTGGCAGGTCTATGTTCACGTCAATGTAGTTTTTTTTTATTTCTACTGTGGTCTGCAAGGAAGATTTTCTAAAATTACGCCTCACCTCCAATATGGTCTATCGTCTAGTTTTCATGGCGTGGCGTCCAGCCAGATCTTCTAGCAGGTGAGAAATGTTATCTGTTTCGACTGGGATATGAGGTAGGGCTTCGGTAGCGAGTGAAATTTTCCTCGATGATTTGTCATTGGGCTCCTGAGATTCGGCTCGAGAGTTGTAGAATACCAATTCGTCTTACTTTCTTTGGAAATATTCATTTCTCCTTTCCTCATTGTGTCTCTTCCTGTCGCGGCAATAGCGGACGAAGTGACCTGGGCGTCCGCAGTAGAAAAAGATTGGCTTTCTTTCAGTTTTCCGCAATTCATTGGTGTCGCGTCTTCTTCCTTGTTTTCGATACGAAGTTGTAGGATGAGGAGTTTTAGATTGAACCTCGAATATAGGATTTGATACTGACTTGGGTGCTTGAGGGGGACTTTTTGTAGGATTTGATTTGGGTACCAAGGTCTTTATAATCTTCTCCTCCCTCACTAAATCCTCAATCGCAGCGATTTTAGGCTCTTCTTGAGGAGAGGCCAATACTTGCTGTATCTCCTCGCGGACAATTTTCGGATCATTCATTTTCGGACTTTCGGATCATTGATGACTGATCTTCTCCATCATCCTGGTCACAGAGAGGGGCTACATTTGGTAGGCGCTCGTACCTGGTTGGGGTAACTCGCCTACAACGGAGCGCTTCGACACGACGACATTCTGTAATGAATTTCACGGTGCTTTGTACATTCCTTGGTAGGAGTACTTGATAAAGCTTCTCAGCTATCCTCTTCATGAGGTGGGATATTTTATCTTCCTTACTCATTTGAGGATCAATCTCTTTGCACAAACACAGGACATGCTGGATTTAAATTTAGTACTTTCACCTTTTAATTGTGCCCGTGTTTTAAGTTTCTTCTCCGTTTGCAATTTTAAATTTTCTTTTTTTTTTCAAACACATTCTCTAATTGAGATGTGAATTCCTTCCAAGTCTGGATGATTTTATCGTTGTTTTCAAACCATTTTAGAGCAGTTCCAGACAGATAAAAATAAACTTTAGTAAGACAAAAGGTTTCGTCTCAATGGTTGTACCTTGCCACACGTTCATACCCTTTTAACCATGTTTGGAGATCTTCACCATCCTCTTCGGAGAAAATGGAAGGGTTCCTTGGCAGATGTTGAATAACGTAGTTGCTTACCTGGGTACCTTCCTTCTTTACATTCATAGAAGTTACTTCTGGTTCAAGAGAATCAATTTTTTTTAAATTTCTTAATGGGTATCGGTCCAGTCTCTCCACCAGTTGTAGCGTAGAAATCAAGTCTTTGTATATCTGAAGGTGTGAAAGAGCATTTATTGATGCCGAAACGGCGACTACTCGACAATTATTAACAAATCAACCAAAACTATCTACAGCTAGAGAATATCGAGCAAGCAAGCTAGGTAACTAAATGGTGATTCTAAAATATAAAATAATAAATCTGTTTCAATATTTTCATTGAATAATATTAAATTAAATAATAACTTATTTTCTCGCCACAATATATTCTTTTAAAAATAAATTTGATTTTAAAAATTGGAAGCACCTAAAAGCACGTTTCTGATGTGTGTAGATTCTCAATAAAAACACAATAATTCCTATATGTAGAATGAATAAGTATGTGTTAGTACCACCATGAAGTGATAGGGCATTTGAATCAGCGAACCGCATGTAGAAGAGCAAAGAGCGATATGGAGGCTTCATCGACAGCATGGGTCACTACAATGCCCTTTCGTGGAAATCTACTGAAAATCCGTAAATTAATCTAAACAGGCCATTTGTACTGGTAGATCAACGGAGTGGAAGCTTTGACAGAATAGTGGCAACTAGACAAATAGATACATTTTGAAATAAAACGCTTTAAGAATGTTACGCATGGGCTCCATCTGTCCTTCACGAGGGAATGTTCATAAATTTATGTTCTACCTTAGAGAGAAAAAAAGAGACCAACTCTCTTTGTTCCTTTGTTTGCTAAAGGTAACAGTAATTTTTTATTTCGTTTAATAGTTTAATAGTAAATACAAAAAGCAATTCACCAGAGATATTCGCGAACAGAATTTATTATGTCATATTTCAAAACCATTTGGAGAACGTGACAGGTAAGAGAAAAAAAAAAAGAAAATTTAAGAAAAAAATCAAAGAGTTATTTGAAATTGAATAAAGAAATAAATTTAATGAACAGGAATATTACATCAATATTTTGTACAATTATATATTGAAAATTATATCTATACTGTGAGAAATATCTTTATAACTGTATCCATTGTTTCCTATGAAAATACCTGCAGACACTAATTCGAAAGAGAGGAAAATATACAGCAATACATACAAGAGACTTTTTTAATATATAATTGAAGATATTAATTGCATCACATCTATATTTCGATTCAAATAGGTGTCTGTGCATAATGAATTCAATTTAAAATGAATATATAACCGTGTGCAATCTATAAATTATTTGGATATATGAGTTTTGTTGGTTGTGGTGAGGGTAAAGCTGTAATAGCGAACGTGAAGAGATTTTGGAGTGAAAAAGAGGAAAATCAAAACTAACTTATTTATAATATAGAATATGTGCCAATATGCAGACAATGTTGAATGAAAATAATAATTTAGCGCTCTATTTTCAGATAATATCATTAGAATAATTGATCAAGGGCGTTGCTTCAGCCTTAAGCCAAAGGTGCATGTTAGCAGGTCTTGATCCTCTATAGTAGTTAAGACTGCATAACATTGATAATTCTTGACTAAAAATGCTAAAGTACTGTGTACAAAGTGTTAATGCATGTACGAGGGATTATATATATTTGTACACTCAGGTAGTTCTAATTCAGGTCCGTTCACACAATACAATTTGTTAGAATTTGGATAGGGATAGACTCACAGAATATAGAGAGGGAGATGAAGGTTACTACAAAGTAGACTACAAATAAACTATGAATTTTGTGTAAACAAAAATGACTAAACATATGCTTTCCAAAATTATATATGCTATATAGAACTATCGTAGATAATTCCATAAGATTTGAAATCAGATGCGTGAATGTACGAGTAAGTGATGGCCCGTTGAAACGTAAAGAAGGAAGATTTGGTAGCGGATAGAAAGATGAGCGGTAAATATATAAAGAGAGAGAGAGAATGGGGGGTAAATGTATATAGAAGAAAGGTAGGTATTTCATGTTCCGCATCATCTCTTGCTTAGATAGAGAGGAAAAGTTGGTCCGCATATAATCCGTAAGGCAATCGACACCTGATTGAGCGGATGAGGGGTATCGCAGTTGGCACAAATGTGTTATATGTGGCAAATGTTTGTAAATACACGTTTATATTGTCCCTAGGCGGTAACGTAATGTAAATACCCGTTAATTGTTATTCTAGTTATATGTAACGTGTAGTAGAAATGACAATAAAAAATGCGGAGGAGTATTAGAAGTCTTGATGCTAGTTGCTGTTATGACTCTCTCGCCAACACCACAGTCGCTACTCTTCTGGTAAGTCTCTCGTGTCCCCCCACCAGTGGTAAGGTCGTGAGATACTGCCAGAGGAAAGGAGATCCACCTGAGTGGTGGTTCTCGGATCTTTGGGTGGTCTGCAGGGTAGAGCTCCAGAGAGAGAGAGAGCAACGGGAGCCTGGGTAGGTGATCTACGAAAGAAGAAGTGGCGTCGTCGTGAAGAACCTAGGAGGCACGCGCGACAACTGGTGTCAGAAGTGGGATTCTTCCTCGTGGAGGTCACCAGGGAGCTATTTTAGATTTTAGATTACAGATAAAGGCCCATTGACGTGAGAAGCCAAGGGATGGCCTCGGAGCAGGGCTCGATGGCCGACATCATCCGGATGACACAAAGATATCAGGAGAAGAGGGACGAAGCAAAGCGCCGTAGAGATGAAGAATGGCTTCTTTTAGAAAAAGAAAGTGAGAAAAGAAGGCGGCTTAGGGAAAAAGAGATGCGACAGTTACTGTCTCAAATAATGCTCATTTACAAATGGAGACAAGTGCTGCCCAGACAACCTTGGGGGGTGATGTCAGCGAGGGCCGGGCGGAATCCCGAAGGCTGGAGGTCGAGCCGGCTCACATGGAGGAAGTCCATAGAGCAGAAGGCCTGATTGTGGCACCTCTAGGGCCGACCGTGAATCTGCTTAAGGCAGAGCGACGAGAGAAGCGGTGCCCTCGGGGTAAGCGGTGCCCTCGAGAGAAGTGGTGCCGGCGAGAGAAACGGTGCCGGCGAGGGAAGCAGCTTTGGCGCGAAAAGCGGTACCGACTAGAGAAACAGTACCGGCGAGCAATGCCATGAGAGAAGAGGCCCCAGCGAGAGGAGTGGTCCCGGCGAGAGAAGTGGTCTCGGAGAGAAAAGTGTTCCCGAAGATAGAAGCGGTGCCGTCAAGCAATGCCACGAAAGGAGTGGTCCCGGCAAGAGAAGTGCTCCCGGCGAGAGACGCAGTGCCAGCAAGAGAAGCAGTACCGGCGAGAGAAGCGGCACCGGCGAGAGAAGCGGTTCTGGCGTGAGAAGCGGTACCGGTGAAAGAGGCGGCTCCAGCGAGAGAAGCGATCCGGCGAGAGAGGTGGTTCCGCGAGAAAGGAGGTTCCAGCGAGAAAGGAGGTTCCAGCGAGAGAGGCGGCTCCGGAGAGATAGGCGGCTCCGGCGAAAGAGGAGGCTCCAGTAAGAGAAACGTGCCATCAAGTCGACAGGACCGATGGGACCGGATCGGGACAATCCGCCTTAAGGGGGAGGCAGTGTCGCGTATATGAGCCTTCAAAACACCTACAACCTCCGCCAATTGATGGCGCTTTCGCATATTTCCTGTCTGGAAATAATGTGGGAATCGCCAATTGCTGTGGTCCTGTTTCCTGGGGCAAATGTTTGTAAATAAACGTTTATATCGCCCTAGGCGATAACGTAATGTAAATACCCGTTAATTGTTATTCTAGTTATATGTAATGTGTAGTAGAAATGACAAACAAAAAAAGGGAAAGTGTTAGGAGTCTTGATGCCTGATGCTGTTATGACTCTCCCGCCAACATCACTGTAGCTACTCTTCTGGTACGTCTCTAGTGTCCCATCACTAGTGGTAAGGCCGAGAGATACTGCCAGAGGGAAAGGAGATCCACCAGAGTGTTGTTTCTCGGAGGTCTTTGGGTGGTCTGCACGGTATAGCTGCAGACGAGAGCAACGGAGCCTGGGTAGGTGAACCACGAAGTAGGAAGCGGCGTCGTTTCTAAGAACCGGAGGGGTCACGCGCGACAATATTGTTACGTCGTACCCAGACGTTATCCGTATATTTTGCATACTCAGGATGCCGAAAAGATACACATGTGAGTTCGAAAGGATTGCAACTAAAGTTGCGCTTTATTAGGTCTAACTTAACAGAAGGAATACAATGAGTTGGACTTGCCTTCTTCAACCTCCCCGTCAGAAGTATCCTTGGCGTCGTGGATATCCCTCTTGTGAAGCTTCCCGCTTCACACTATTCAAGTCCAGCCTGGACTTACACCGCCTTGTAGGCCGCATCGATATCAGGCTCTCCTGGCACCGCGTTACCGGATCATCCACACGCCCGGAGGCAAGTCGCCACCTCTTCTCCTCACCGAAGATGTAACCAGACTCTCTCCTCCCTCAAACAGGAAGGTTGTTTTTGGCGCCTGCCAAATGGCAGCGGGGGCAGCTGGAGTCCACCCCTCTTTCCCCAACTTTACACTATTATTTTGGGCTTGTCATCAATGTAACAATATATATATTTTGCTAATTTGATTTTGGAGTTTAGTATGCTTATTATAAATTCATTTCATCCTAATGTAATTTCCTGTTTATATTTTTGGATGTATTGTTGCACCGGTCTGCCGTTTGGCAGATTCTTCAGTCTTGACTCTCTCCTCAGACGCGTCTTGCATCTTTCCACAACGTGTCTCAACCATTCTACAAGGTTAGACCAGTCAATAATAAGACAACTATATATTTAGGTAGCACCTAGAATCTCTCTTTATTTATCATATCAAAGTTTAAAGCAGGAGGGGTATTTTAGTGTATCAAAATACAAATGTTTTATAGTACATAATATTTTATAGTGATAATAGGTTTTATAAAATAAATAAATATATAATTTAAATTTTAAATATATTAAAAATAATATTATAAATAATTTTTAAAATACGCACATTAATCATGATGCAACACTTCCCCCTTCCAGAGGTCGTCATGTCCTCGTGAGTGACCTCATCAATTCTTTCAAAATAGGGTTTGAGTCTTGAGACATGGACAATCAATGGGTCTTGGCCAGGATTATCTTTCGGCTCAATTAAGTAATTTACGTTGGATAGCTTCTTTAATATTCGATATGGGCCAAAATATTTTCTCAATAGTTTTTCACATTTTCCAATTTTCCTGACTGGTGTCCAAACTGCCACTAAATGTCCTGGTTCATAGATTCTCTCGTTGTGTTTTTTGTCATAGTTTCTTTTCATTATTTTTTGAGTCTTCTCTGTGTTGTTAATGACTACCTGTCTCGTCCTTGCTATTTTATCTAAGTAATTTTCTATATATTCGTCGTAATCGTCCAGGTTACTGTCTGTTGGGATATTCTCGTCGTCTAAGAGGGACATGGGTTCCCTCCCAAACAACAGGAAAAATGGAGAGTAGCCTGTGGTTTCTTGAATCGTGGTATTATACGCGTGGGTGATAAAAGGTAGGATTTCATCCCAGTTCTTCTGATCCGTATTCACATACATGCTGCTCATATTGATTAAAGTTCTATTTAGCCTTTCTGTTAGTCCGTTAGTCTGGGGGTGGTAGATCGTCGTGAAGCAATGTTTAATTTTGCACATTTTCATAACCTCCTTCATCAAATTGCTAGTGAATTATGAACCTCTGTCGCTGATAAGAAATCTTGGAGCCCCGTGACGTAAAAATATATGTTCGATTAAAAATGTAGATACTTCTTTCACTGTCGCTTCTGGTACTGCCTTTGTTTCAGCATACTTGGTATAATAATCCGTCAACACAATTATCCATTTCCTTCTTCTTTTCGTTAATGGCAAGGGGCCAACAAAGTCAATTCCGATTCTGTCAAAAGGGTATTTAGCTGGGGGGATAGGTTGTAAAAGTCCAGATGGCAACTGATTTGAACCTTTCCGCCTTTGGCAAAGATGGCACGTCTTTATGAATTCGGAAACATCTTTCAGCATGGAAGGCAAATAGTATTTATTCTTCAATCGGTAAGTGGTTCTGGCGACGCTCAGATGACCATTCAGCATATGGTTGTGGTATTCACTCATGATTTCCTTCCTTCTTTTCTTTGGCACTACCAGCAACCATGCCCTACTTACAGGATTTGGATTTTTCTTGTAGAGACACCCATTTTCTTCTTTGAAGTTCTGTGTAATTAAACGCTTGTTTCCACTAAGGTTCTCCTTAATATTCTCTATAAAATCATCCTTTTCGTCTATTATTTGATTCAAAAATAGTCTTTCATAATCCTTGTCCCATTCGATTTCTGGTAAGGGTCCACTAGATAGACCATCAGCGTCCAGATGTTTTTTTCCCGATTTGTGTATGATTTCGAAATTATATTCCTGGATCTTCAGTGCCCATCGTGCTAATCGACCGGTCGGATCTTTCAAATTCTTAAGCCAGCATAGTGCGAGATGATCAGTGACGATTTTAAAGTGCCTTCCATATAAATAGGGCCGTAATTTTGATATTGACCACAGCTAAACATTCCTTTTCGGCGGTTGAATAATTTTGCTCAGGTTTACTTAGGGTTCGGCTCAAATATGATATTACCTTCTCTTCGCCACCGATATTTTGAATTAGTGTTGCGCCTAAGCCGACGTTAGAGACATCTGTGTGAATACAGGTGGCTGCATTTGGATCAAAGTGACCTAAAATTGGTGGATTTATAAGAGCTTTTTTAAGATTTTGGAACGCTTCTTCCTGTTTTCCTGTCCAGATAAATTCCACATTTTTTTCAGATGAGACTGGTCAATAGGTCAGCGATCAATGAGAAATCTTTATTGAATTTTCTATAATATGAGCACATTCCTAGGAATGATTGCACTTCTTTGGCCTTCTTGGGTTGAGGAAAATCTCTAACGGCTTTGATATTATATTCGGCAGGTTTTATACCTTCTTGGTTGGTTATATGACCAATAATCTCAAGTTCCTCGAAAGCAAATCTGCATTTTTTGGCGTTCAATTTTAAATTAGATTAGTTGAAGCATCTAAGGACAGCTTCAAGTATTTTAATGTGGGTTGGAAAGTCCGAGCTGTATATAATCACTTCGTCCAGGTAGCAAAGGCAAATCTGCCATCTCAGATTTTCAAGGACATTGTTCATGTTCCTCTCAAAAGTAGCAGGGGCGTTGCATAGACCGAAGGGCATTACGTTGAATTCACATAATCCATGTGCCGTAGTGAAAGCCGTCTTCTCTTTGTCTCTCTCTTCAATTTCGACTGCCAATATCCCGATTTGAGATCTATTGCTGAGAAGTACTTGGAGAGTATCCATTACATCATCAATTCTTGGGGTTGGATAAACATCCTTCACTGTTACTTCATTTAATTTCCTGTAGTCCACACAAAATCTGTATTTGCCATAGCGTTTTTTGACCAATATAACGGGAAAGGACCAGGGACTTGAAGATTGTCTAATTATTCCTTCTTCAAGCATCTCGTCTATTTGATCCTTTATGATGGTTCGTTCCTTAGCGCTTACCCGGTAAGGCTTGTGCTTTATCGGTTTTGCGTCTTCTGTATGAATCTGATGTTTTGCCAAATTGGTCCTTCCTAACCTCGATGAGAACGAATCAGTATACTTGGCCAAAATTTGTTTCAACCTCTTTTGTTCTTTAAATGATAATTTTTTGTTTATTTGAAATTGTATTTCGTCATTTTCATTCTGCTTCTCTGTATTTTCTATAAAATTCAACTCTGCAGGAAGACTTCCATAAGCCAATGTTTGGTCTTACATGATTTTTAAAGGTCGAGGATAAGGGTTCGTTATCCAGATATGGGGTTTTCTTATCCGCGACAGTATGCAAACTTCTTGCCAATTGAAGACCATTTGTTTGAGTCATTCTGTTGTTCTCTCCGAAGACATATTCGCCATCCTCTGGCTATATTGAGGCTCTAATCAGTTTAATAGATAGTTCAGGTATAACGGTATCTGTAGTGCTCTTTATTTTATTACTCGTCAAATTATATTTTATTGTTTCTCGTTTACAATCAATTTTAGCATTCATTTTTTTGAAGAAATCTCGTCCTAGGATAATAGTTCGTAGATGTGCGTCCATTACTACAAATTCGTGGGATAATTCAGTGTCATCAATTTTTAAATCTAAAATAATGCTACCTACCATATCTAATTTTTTCTCATCGGATCCTGAACACGTTTTAGTGAGACTATTTATTTCACGGCCAGTAAAAAGTGCTGTTCTTAGGTCGACCACTGAAAGATCGGCGCCTGTATCAATCAAAGCTTCGCATAACCCTATCTTGTCCACATTAATATTAATTTTGTACCTTGGGTCCAACTTTCTAATTTCATTTATGGTCGACTTGCTTTGAATGAAGGAATCAGGCGCAACACTTAGTTTAAATCTTCCAACACAGAATATCTATTCCGTGTAGGAATATTCGTTCGTGTGTCATTACAAACATCCGCATAGAGGCGAGGCCGTGTATAATCTTTTCTTTCGTCCGTTTGAAGATTTTCTTGACTCTTGTCTTGGGAAACTGAGGGGTCCTCTTCTACGATCCTCACAAACTTGACCCTACAATAACGCGCAATGTGTCCTGGCCTATTGCACTTAAAGCATATAGGTCTTCCATCCTCCGTCCTGCTTTTGTTTGTAGATGGACTCTTGTTGTAGACTTTATTTTGGTGGGTCTGTCTTTGCGTGAAACTTGAATTTGCATAGGTAGGTCGTCCAGCGGCAGAGACCTGGAGCGAGGGGTTGGCCTTGTATTGTCTGGGAGCAGGAACCTGGTGCTTGATGGTGTTCTAGTGTGGTCTTCTGAACGACGGAGCGTTCTTCCATTGCTCTTGATGATGGGGACGAGGAGAGCGTGGTACATTATGTAGAGCCTTTGACTTTTCTTCACGTTCTTGATAAGTATTTTCAAACAAATCCATTTTTTTACCACA
>CP092867.1:82896459-83000266 GCA_030710605.1 Cordylochernes scorpioides | reverse complement strand
AATATTGTACTGGATATGAGTTTCCATCTGGAGAGAGAGAGAGAGAGAGAAGGAGCTGTTTCAATACTCCTCCTATCCTTTGCAAAGATGCATCAGAGAACACTTGGCAGGGCAAATCTGATTTATAAAGATGGAGAATGGGACCTGATGAAAGTAGTTGTTTGAGTTTGTCAAACGCCTTTTGACAGGGGGGGGGGTGATTGCAAGGTTTTTACGTTAGTAGGGGTTTTATGGCATTAATTACATCTATATTTCTAACATGTGGAGTGCAGGTACCTGAACTAATCTTATAACTCAGGTATTCAATAGACGTCCTGAAAAACTGGCATTTATTAAGATATAATTTTATATTTTATAATTTAACAAAAATGAAAAAAATCCAGTAAGTGTCCTAAGTGTTCCTCCAAACTGTTAGAATGGATTATGAAGTCATCAAAATAATGATTAGTAAATTTTAATTTGTGTTTCTGTATCAATTGATTCAGCTACCTTTCGAATATTTAGGGACTTAATATGAGACCAAATGGTAGTCTATTAGAATAATATTGCCTTAGGTGGGTTACAAATGAAAGTAGGGGCCTAGATTCTGGATGGATAGGAATTTGCCAGAAGGCGGAAGTTATATCTATGGTGGAAAAGTATTTGGAATTAAATAATTGTTCTAGTACCGTTTCTATTAGTGGTATGGGATAATTATATCTGCAGATATTACTCTCAAAAGTAGCAGGGGCGTTGCATAGACCGAAGGGCATTACGTTGAAATCATATAACCCATGTGCCGTAGTGAAAGCCGTCTTCTCTTTGTCTCTCTCTTCAATTTCGACTTGTCAATATCCCGATTTGAGATCTATTGCTGAGAAGTACTTGGTCCTTGGAGAGTATCCATTACATCATCAATTCTTGGGATTGGATAAACATCCTTTACTGTTACTTCATTTAATTTCCTGTAATCTACACAAAATCTGTATATGCCATCTCGTTTTTTGACCAATATAACGGAAAAGGACCAAGGACTTGAAGATGGCCTAATTATTCCTTCTTCAAGCATCTCGTCTATTTGATCCTTTATCATGGTTCGTTCCTTAGCACTTACCCTGTAAGGCTTGTGCTTTATCGGTTTTGCGTCTTCTGTATGAATCTGATGTTTTGCCATAAAGGTTAGACCAGATGGAAAGAGGTACTCAGGTGGGCCTCTTCAGATGAAGACCAGAGCAGCAGTTTCAGCCCTACCTTCATTACTGCTAAACCATACCTCTTCGACCAAATAGAAAGTAAATTTAGGTTGGAATGTAAATGGGGTAATCGTTAAGCTGCAGATACAACACAAATCAACTAATGAAACTGAGCAAGCAACATTTTCTGTATTTTCAAAATTAATTTAAAATGTGTTTTTTTTTTTAATTTTAAAAGTTAGAACTGGAAGAAAATAAGATATTAGAACTATAAGAAAAGGATAATTTCTTTTATAATACAATCATATTTAGGATTTTGGGTGTCAATATGGGAGCGGGGAAGCTAAGGTTATAATCTTTATAAAGGGGGGTATAGAGATTTAACAATCAATCTATTTGATATAAAGCACTAAAACCTAAATTCCTAAGCTCCCTTATTTAGCAGAAATAACAGGTAATGGTCCACATATATAATACATATATTGAAAAAGTATAAATAGTATTACATATAGAATAAACGGAACCGGTAGGACTGATCCATGTAGATTGGTGATGTGAGTTATTATGGGGCAGCATTTTTACCATCTTCAGACAAGGGATTTATTTCTTTGTCTTTTGAAGCTGACTTTTCCGTTTATGGGTTGACGCACACTGTTAACTCATTTGAAATTAATCGTATATTTTTGTAGTTCTAATTTTTCACTATTCTCTCGTACTTCTAATATCTTATTATTTTTCTGCAGTCCTATTATTTAGAGTGTATAAACACAATTTGGAATATAATTTGAAACTACAAACATCAGATAGAGTTTATTTTTCTCTGTTCTTTGATGTTATATTTTCCTGTTCCCTTGTCGACGCACATTGCTAATGGCTTGGAATATGATCATATTTTCCTGTATTTGTAATAATCTATTAACTGTATTACTAAACTCTTATCAGTATCTTATAGTCCTGATATCCAAAAAGAATAAACACAATTTGATTTATAGTTTAACACTAAGGGAAAAGTATGTCTCAATCTGATTATGTTTGGGGAACTGAATACATTGTAGTTACTATTATCAAACAAAGGATCCAGCCCTAGACCTATTGAAGAATACTTCTCTTTATCATTTTTAATCACACACTGTTGATCTATTTGAAATGAGTCGTATTATATAATATTTCTGTAATTTATTATCACCCTCCTGTATTTCCAATAATTTTTCTTTCTTTCCTCACACCTTTTTAATACGTAGAGTGAATAGGAGCATGCTAGATTATAAATAGCAATTACAGTATAGGTAGACTTGATCCTATAAAATATTTCTTTGGTTCTTTTTGTTTTGAATCTACTGGAGTTACCTTAATTAGACAAACGATTCAATCCCTGGTCTGTCGACACTAACTACTTTGATTCATTATCGACGCATACATCTGATTTGAGGGGATCGAGACATATTAACTTATAGTTCTAAGAATTTATTATTATTTTATAGTTTTAAAAAATCTTTTAGAGTAAAAGTATATCTTGGATTATGATAGTTTTGAACTACGTAAATGTATGTTTGGATACGATTAGGTTGATAGTATCTGCCCTTTCTAAGACAGGTTAATTGAAATTATGAGACAAAGGATTTAGTCCTTTGATTTAATAAATTTAGCTTCCCCGCTCCCATATTTACACACACAATTTTAATTTGATAGTATTAAAAAAATTATCCTTTTCTTATAGTTCTAATATCTTATTTTCTCTCAGTTTTAACTTCTTAAATGGGGGAAAAAAAACACTTTTTTTTTTAAATTAGGTTTGAAAATACAGAAAATGATACTTGCTCAGTTTCATTAGTTGATTTGTGTTATATCTGCAGCTCAGCTATTACCTCATTTCCATTCCAACCTATATTTAATTTCTATTTGGTCGAAGAGGTATGGTTTAGCAGTAATGAAGGTAGGGCTGAAACTGCTGCTCAGGTCTTCATCTGAAGAGGCCCGCCTGAGTACCATCCTCTTTCCATCTGGTCTAACTTTAAGGTTTTCATTCTTCCTAATTGGTTCATTAAATTAATATACTATCTTATATCGGTTCCTCCATTTTTACACAAGAATGTTTTCAAAATAAGCTTATAATAAAAAAGTCACAAACATTTTTTTTTTTTTTAAATCTTCTTTCATCAAGAGAAAAAATAGGGCAAAAAATACTTCTCTTTCTCTAATTAGCTTAATTTTATATTTAGAAAATTATTATCATGGTTCTGTCTTTGCTCTTTTCTATAAAACTTTCTCTTCGCTTATTCCTTTTTTTATCCAGCCTATGACGTTTAACCTCCGATTATTTGCTGGTGTTACTTTTTTTTTATATGCTACTATATTCTAACTACTTATTTATTACAAAAAATTAAAAAAACAAACCTCACTTGTTCAAACTAAAAACAATTTTTATAAATCTTGAAATTCTCATAACTATACTATATATATAGAGAATTCATTTTATGAATTCTATATTACTGTGATAAATAATTTTATGTGTAATTTGCTTCAAGTAATTCAAAAGAAAAACTACTTGATATATATATATATATATATATATATATATATAATGATTTTTTTTTTGTTGTTGAAAAAATTAGGGAATTGAAGGTGCAGTCGTGAAAATAGGAAATAAATTATTTACTTATCAAGTAGTTTTTATTTTGAATTACTTGAAGCAAATTACACATAAATTTATTTATCACAGTAATATAGAATTTATAAAATGAATTCTCTATATTCGTGATTTAAAAAAAATAGGCAGGTCAACTATATATATTTACAACAAATATTCAAAAGGTATTCTAAATATATGGTCAAAAATAAAAGAATAGTCAAGGATGAAAATAAAATACATGTTTTTATATAATAAAATATTTTATTTTAAGTTTTATAATATATATATATATATATATATATATATATCTTCAATCATTTTGCCTTAATACAAGAGAATAGAAAACGATGCTTTCTTTCAAAATTCTAGCTACTTACTTGGTATCATATCTTCAGTTAAATGTTCTAACAATCTAGTGAGAGAAAGTGGTTTAAATATCCTTGGGTACACAGATGTCAATAAACATATCCTTGTCACTTTGTCCTGTCACTTCTAGGTCCCACTACTGCGAAATTATATATTACCAACCAAGACAAGGTCATTCAAGGCTCACTACCTATCCTATATTTCACTAATTATAAAAAAATAAAAATGGGAAAAACAACATAACTCTCAAAATTAAAAGGTCATGTTACAGTAAAAACCGATCAGCAGATGCAAAACCCGAATAAAATACATACATACCTGTCATATATGCATTGTATTCTGACCTGACATTCACTTATGTATTTGGTTAAGTATCAAATAAAATTTCAAACAATTGAGGCGACAGCCAGGGAGATAGGCAGGTTAGGAATTATATTTAGTGTCCAGAAACTGACATCAATGGCGCATGTTTTTACAGAACCTTTCGGACAGCCGATGCACACGCGGCAGTTCTTTATCCAATATTATAGCAGAACTTGTCATGGGCACCATTAACAGTTGTATTTTCGGACAGAAACATCTCCGAATAGAGGTTTAGAAGAGATACCTTCACGGCCTATTTTGTATATGCCATAAGAATGATGCCGTTTTTGGTGTTATAATCTTTAAATAAATACCACATACGCCTCACTTTTACAGTTGAACATGAGTCACACCGGTTCTGCCATATTTGGACATTATTTTCATCAGAACTTATGAATCATACCATACAATGTTTTTTTTTTTTTGCAAAAAAAGCCATAAAACAATTCAATTTTATTTTTGACTCATATAATCCAATATGCCACAATCTCACAGTTGTTAGAACACAAGAAAAAATAATTCATACACACTGTTCTACCCCAACTCTCAAAAAATTAGAAAAGAAAACAATCATCAGCAATCTAGTATCACGAGGCTACCCACTAAATCTTTATCCTCAAACATAGTTTCAACCCCTCCAAAAGCACTCAACCCGCAGTAAACCGACACACCTGTGTAATACCTTACCCCATTGAATATCAATCAATAGCCTACTCCCTCAAAATATTTAGTTTAAGAATCTTTTTTACCAGCCACCTTTCATAGACCAAATACTCCGGGTCCCCATCACAAGATCTAATATTAAAAAACGTTCCGACCAGCAACCACATGCCATTTACTCCTTAAGTTACCATGACTGTAACGCTACTTATGTAGGTGACTGGCCGCTTTATTTGCAATAGAATCTCAATAAGCAGTAGAAACAAAGGCAGGCTAAAACTATATACAAGATGACGGCGGCAGAAGGGGGGGGGGGCGTTCCCATTGGTCAGTTATCTTCATGCAGCGCCGCCAAGCGGCCGCGTCCACGCTTCTCTCATCATTCCCCCACTGAAGCGCTGGACGGGAGAACAGTTCATGAAGTCACAGGCGTTCTTGTGAGCCACTTTGCTCAGGATCTTGGTGAAGACGTCGGCCAGGTTCTCCTTTGTAGGGATGTAGACAATCTTGATCTCTCCGCTAATTATTCTTTCTTTGACGTGATGATATCTTATGTCAATGTGTTTGGATCTGTTGTTCTCCAAATTATTTTTGGAAAGTCTATACCGAATCTATTATTGCAATGAATTATTAAAGGAAAGGCAAAATTCGATAAGAACTTTAATTCTTTCAAGATGGTAGCGATCCAAACTGCTTCCTTAGTGGTCTGGGATAGCGCTAAAAATTCTGCCTCCATTGTGGAAAGTGAGACACACTTCTTTTGCTAGTCTCCCACATGACTTAGGAATGTCCTATAGTGATAGCGTTTCTACTATTGGACCGTCTGCCATCGATGTCGCTAGCCCAATCTGCATCACTGTATGCACAAACATCATTGGAATCAGTCTGGCGATAAACGAGAGATAGATTTATGCTGCCGTGTAAATATCTTAAGACGTGTTTGGCAGCTTGCCAATGTCGACGTCCAGGGTTGCTGGCGAATTGAGCTAATCTCGTAACAGAAAACATTAAGTCTGGCCTAGTACAATTCGCAAGATAAAGGAGCGACCCGATTAGTTCTCTATATGGAATAGCTTTCATCCTCTCTTTCTCTCCTTCATCTGTGAGGAAATCTCTTTTTGAGATTAGAAAACTAATGTCTAACGGTGTGGATACCGGTCGACATTCAATCATGTTGATTTTTTGTAAGATTGATTTAACATACGTACTTTGAAATAGTACTACAGTCTCCTCATCTGGATAATCAATCTGAACTCTCAAAAATTCCTGATTGCTCCCAATTCTTTTACTCTGAACCTTTCATTAATTTTGTGTTCAATATTCTGCAAAATCTCTTCACTCTCACCAAATAAGGCCAAGTCATCTACATAAACGGCAATAATTACCTTATCTAGATAAGTATAAATACAATTACATGACGTTATCTAACTCTGAGTACAGCTAAATCAATAACAGGTTCATAAGTTTCCTGAAAATCGATTCCTGGTTTCTGTGAGAAACCTCTAGCTACTAAACGTGCTTTGAAACGCTCTACATTTCCACTCTCATTTGTCTTAACCTTATACACCCATCTGCTGCTATTCGGTTTCTTTCTCGGAGCTAATGTTGATAACTTCCAAGTGCTCGTTCCTGAAGCACTTTAAGCTCATCGTCCATTGCCTTTCTCCAATACACGGCTTCGGAAGATTGGACTGCCTCTTCAAAACTTTGCGGCTCGGTAACATCCAAAAGGCTAACTCTACTCTTGGTTTACCTTTCCTTCCATATGGATTTCGAACAATGTTTTTGGAGGTGTAGGGTTGTGGCTGAGTGTCCTCTACCCCCACTGAATCCATATTACTCAGTAATTCATTCTCCAGGTCGTTATCATTGCTGGTTCGGCAACCCTGGAGCTCTGACGTCACTACCTGTGGATGTAACCCAGGCGAGGCCGCGTGGCCACGAGACTTATTCTTTTCTCTTTTTCCCCATGTTTACTTTTAATCTATATCTAATCCCTTTACCTTGTAGTTAATTAAAGTATAATTAACGTCGAGCGCTGTGTGTAATCAATTGGAATACAACAAAGATTATGAGACTGAAGAAGCGCAAGGCCTAAAACTTGAGACAAGAAGCGCAAGACTTAAAACGTCAGACTGAAGAAGCGCAAGGCCTAAAACGTGAGTAAACAAATTTCCTTTGATTACTTGGACCATCCTTTTTTTCTACTTACCAAATATTTTGTAAAATGGCAAACACAACGATTACAAAACTAAATGGTGCTAATTACTCCAGCTGGAGCTTCCAGATGAAACTCGTTCTAATCGAAAACGATTTGTGGAGTTTGATCAATCCAGGAGAGGCTAAGCCTGACCCTAGTGACCTTGTTGCAACAAAACTTTTTTTGTCGCGGGAGGGTAAGGCGTTTGCAAAAATTTGCCTCGGGATTAATGATGAACAACAATTGCATGTTCAACATTTGAATACTCCGAAAGAGGTCTGGGAGGAACTGGAAAAATTATACGCACCAAAGGATAGTAGATATCGAGCCGTACAACTAAGAAGGCAGTTATATGGCGAAAGGTTGACTCAGCACAGCAATATGGAAGGGTATATGGGGAAGATAAACTACATTGTAAACGAACTGGCCCAAATTGGCGACAAAATTGATGATGGCGATTTGGCTATGGTTCTTTTGGGTGGATTACCAGAGGATTGGGACATCGTTGTCTCAACCATATGTAACTTGCCTGATTCAGACTTCACGACCGCCACAGTTAAAAGACGGCTGTTGGCAGAAGCAGAAAGGCGTTCGCCTAATCTACCAAAAGATGTGGGTGCCATGGTCGTTAATGCCTCTTCGAAGCCCATTGAAACAGAAAAACAATTTAAAGCAAAGGTTGTTTGTTTCAAATGTGGAGGTAAAGGCCATTATGCAAGGGAATGCAGGAAGAAAGGAAAGAATGAACAAAGACCAAAGAGGTTTGACCAAAACAAAGGCGTAAATATGTCGGCAATGTGCAACACTTTGTTTGGAGCTACCGCCGAGACCTGGATCATAGATTCTGGAGCGACGCACCATATGACTCCCAAGAGAGATTACTTCACATGTCTGAAAGAGTGCACAAGCAATATGAGTTCCATCACTATTGCGAATGGCTCTTCTATAGAAGCATGTGGTATCGGTACTGTCAGTGCCAATATTGTTGGACACAAGGGAGATGCCAGCAAAATGGTTGTCCAGAACACCTTGTATGTTCCAGATTTGCGTCACAGTGTTCTGTCTGTACTCCAAATGATAGAAAACGGTAGAAAGGTTGTCTTCAATAAGAGTGGTTGCCACATTATGGACATGAAAGGTAAACTCTTGATAGAGGGAAAGAAGCTGGGTAGACTTTACTACGTCCAGACTACTCCATCCTCTCCGATAGATCAGAATGATCGTGTTTCTCTTGCATCTGAATGCAAGGAAGAGCTTACACTGGAACTTTGGCACAAAAGGCTGATGCATGTAAATGCATATACGATAGCAAAGATGGCCAAGAACCAAAGCGTAAGAGGACTTAATTGCAGCCCGGCAAAGCCAGAAAAGTGCGAAGACTGCTTGATCGGCAAGTCTTACCGTCTGCCATTCCTTCAACACTCACACAAGGAGGAAAAAGAAATCATGCCGTTGGACTTGGTGCATGCGGATTTGATGGGTCCACTCGACGTATTGAGCTGGGGAGGAGCCAAGTACGTCTTAACCATCATTGATGAATCTACGAGATATACAAGTGTATTTTTCCTGAAAAACAAAGGCGAAACCCTGGGAAAAGTCAAAGAGTGGATTCAAGAATCTGAGAAACAAACCAGCCGGAAACTAAAACGAATACGTACGGATAATGGCTTGGAATTTTGTTCCAAAGAATGGGACACTTTCTGCACGAGCGTCGGAATAGTTCATGAACACACTATGACGTATACACCTCAACAGAATGGTGTGGCAGAAAGAATGAATAGGACACTCCTAGATCTTGTCAGGAGCACTATATCTGGAAGTGGTCTGCCAAAGGCTTCCTGGGCGGAGCTGACTTACACCGCAGCCTATGTCAGAAACAGAGTTCTCAACAATCTTAATGGTGAAAGCACGCCATGTGAACTGTGGAAAGGGAACAAACCTAGCCTTAAACACATAAGAGCTATTGGCTGTCAATTATTTGTCAATATTCCAAGACAAGTCCGTAAATCCAAACTCGAAAGGAGAGCTGTCAAAGGTAACCTTGTTGGATATGCACTCAGAGGACGTGGCTACAGAGTGTGGATTCCTGAGATGAAGAAAGTAGTGGAATCTCGGGACTGTGTCTTCAAAGAGAGTGATGTATCGAGGAACGACAGCAACCGGGAGGTGCTTCCATCAGTTGAACACTACAGCTATGGGACTCAACGGGAGATTGAAGATAATCCAGTGTCTTTATTAGATCAAGAAGACGTGACACCTACAGAAGAGGACAGCCATAATGAAGATACTGTAAAGCCTTCTCCTACTCGATCTCATCCAATGATCCTAAGGAACCAGAGAAATGCTCAGAACTCAATTGAACTCCTCAGTACTGAAGCAAATAAGGGGAGAAACCTACACGAACTTCATCGTTCGAGACTCTTAAGCGGCGAAGTGATCCATGAATAGGAGGTCACTTCGAGGGAGGAGATTGCTGGCTCGGCAACCCTGGAGCTCTGACGTCACTACCTGTGGATGTAACCCAGGCGAGGCCGCGTGGCCACGAGACTTATTCTTTTCTCTTTTTCCCCATGTTTACTTTTAATCTATATCTAATCCCTTTATCTTGTAGTTAATTAAAGTATAATTAACGTTGAGCGCTGTGTGTAATCAATTGGAATACAACAATCATCATTAGTCTCAGGTTCTAGCCAAACGTGGTTGTATCTTTCCGGTTCTGTCTCTTCGACAATTTTGGTCCACCTTAGTCCAATTTTAGACTCGTCGAATCTAGCATGTTTTGTTTCAATCACCTTTTGTGATTCTGGGCACCAGAGACAATATCCACGTGTTTGAGTGGAGTATCCTACCAGAATACATCTACATTCCCGATTGTCTAATTTTCGCCTTCTTTCTCTTGTTATATGGCTATATGCCAAACATCCAAATGCTTCAGGTGTCTTACATTAGGATGTCTTTCTAACCAAAGTCCATCAGGTACTTTGTCTTTTAGAGCACTATTATAACTTTTTTTTAAATGTAAGCAGCTGTGTTTACCGCCTCTGCCCAAAATATTTGGGGGGAGATTAGCGCTATGTAAACAAGCGAGGGCCATATCTAAAAGTGTTCGATTTACACGTTCTGCCACACCATTCATTTGCGAAGAATACACCTTCGTGCGTTCATGCTTTATCCCGGGTTTTTGTAATTTGTCTTGGAATTCTCTATTGCAAAATTCAAGTCCATTATCCGATCGTAACACTTTGAATTTATTACCAGTTTGTCTCTCTACAGTGGCTCTATAAATATCCAAATTATTTAATACTCCCTTTTGTTTTTCAGAAAATACACAGTAATCCTTCTTGAGAAATCATCAACAAAAGATAGAAAGTATATATTGCCTCCGGTTGATTTTATCGGCATTGGACCGCAAATATCTGTGTGGATAAGCTCCAGGGTCCGTTTTGATCTATTTTGCCTAGGTTTTTATGTGACGCTTTAGTGGATTTGGCGATGCAACAATCGTCGCATAGGCCTTTGTCTCTTGAGGAAATTTCTAAGCCTATTACCAGCTCCTCCCGCACTATCTTTTCAAAGGCGTTACTGTCATTATGGCATAACCTTTGATGCCACGTTCTCAAGGAATTGTTCTGAAAATGGTCCCTTTAACTATTAAATGATTTTTTACTGGAGTTTAAGGTCTCACCTTTCACAATATATAGGCCATTTACATTTGTCACTTCCGCTATAATCCTGTTTTCTGGGTTGAAAACGCGAGCTACCATATTACGGAAGGTCACACGGTTGCCGTTTTATTCTATATTGGAGACATTTGGGACGTATAGCACATTGTTTAGCTTGATTTCGATGCTTTCATTATGGATAGACGACTGGAGAAATATGTGTCCATATCCTTTGGCCTCAGTTATCCCACTCGCAGTCATGATAGGATCAGTTGACACCTCACGAAGGTCAACGTACCAGTCTTTGTTTCTGCATACATGGTTGGTTGCTCCGCTGTCCACTAGCTACGAATCCTCGTAGCTCGTTAGGTTGAGTGCAGCCAGGAAGTTATCTGATCTGTTCTTCTTCCTCTTATAATGCTGATTATCGCGGTTCCCAGTAGTTGTTTGCTTCATTCCTCGGCAGTTGGTGGCGATGTGACCGATCTTCCCGCATTGGAAGCATTTTCTTCGAATATTGGTGCAGCTGTTATTTTATATTTGTTCCAGGGTCGTCCAGGCTTCTCTTGCAGTCTCACAGTCGATAATGTGTATTTGCTGCTCCGTAGAAATTGATAGAGCAATCGTTGCCAGAGCCTTTTCTTGTTTATTTTTTGTCTTCACATATTTTCTTTAATCATCATCAGCGTCGATCATTTCTTCGTTAATTACACATTCCCATAATCCTCTTTCGATCAGAAGAATCTTCATGTTAAACTTCCATGATCGATAATTGCTGCCGGTGAGCTTCTCGATGTTCAGGGCAACCCTTGGGAAGACGATGCCATTTGGTTTCACTTACTTTTCGTTCTTTTTATGCAGCTAACCACATTCTGCTACCATGTTGTGGGTCGGTGTTACAAAGGAATAGCCAAATAAGTGATTTTATAAATATGTGATTATTATTAGATATAAGGATACATATGTTGACAAAAGAATAACAACCGCACACAGCAGTAGAACGAAGGCAGTCTTTTGCTTATATACAAGGAAGAAGACTGACGGTTGAGGTGGGCCGTTCCCTTTGGTCAGTTATCTTCATGCAGCGCCTCCAAGCGGCGCCCGTGTCCACGCTTCTCTCATTACAGAATAATCAATATTTTGTAAAATTAAAGTCCCTTGATTCATATCACTTAAGAGAAATATTTTTCCAAGAAAAAGCCTATTCGAAATTTATTAAATTGACTCAAGAGTTTTCAGGCCTCTCGGGCTACTGTAGAATGGCTCTAAGGCCCGAAAGTTTGAGTAAATTCGATAAAATTTTGAAGTACCTTTTCTCTGAATAAAGATATCTCTAAAATAATGAAATTTATTGAGACGAATTTCATCTGGAAAACATGCCGGGCGAGGTTAGGGGTTATTTAGAATCAGAATATAATAATAATTATAATTTAATTACTCAAAAATATTAAAGGTAGTTTGTTACTTGTCTAATTTTAGTGTTTGAATAGCTTATATCTTAATCTATATATTCATCTATCTACATGCAATTTTTCCAGTAGTTTGTACAGTAGTTCATCAGTTTATTAATATTTATATTAATAGGAATAGAATAAGTAGAGAAAACATGTTTACTTCAAAAATATTGTACAAGCTTGTCTCAAAAGTTCGTTAACACTTAATATATAAGATATATTGTATATGTGTTTACAAACTTTGGGGACAACATTATATTAACAGATGTTTTTGAGGAAAACTCTCGCTCGAATATGTGTGTGAAAAATATGAAAATATAAAAAAGTCAGATGTTGATTATTAAAAACAAAAATAGCATATCCTGACCGCTCACATGAGCATTTTTAGATGGCAGAGCGCCATCTAGTGGCACTATAATAAATTAAACGTTGTATTAACTTGCTCCATGATATTTGGCCAACCCAATTTCTTGATGAATAAAAAAAAGCAATCCACCCACGCGTTTCGGACTTTTGGCCCTCGTCAGCGTGGTGCAGACTGTACCTATACGACAAAAAAATTGGTCCCAGAGATTCCTGGAAAATTTCCAAAACTGGTGTTATGGCTCATTCTTCATCACCACCATTATTATTTGTACTAGGGTGATAAACCTAAATGGATTGTTTAATGCATTTCAAAGAGAGGGGTGCCATTTTATATAAAAATGGTGCACATATATAAAATTTGATTTTTCAAAATTTCATATACACTCATGGACAAAACTTAAGTAATTGGAAAGTCTTCGATATCGCTGGTCGTCTTTTTTGTTGATTTTAATGAGACCGAGGCAATTTTGTTGACACTTGATTATCTCGTGTGTCTTCAATAAAGGTCACTGTGTATTGTTGGGACACCTCGTAACCATAATATGCCAAAGTAACCCAGAACCCCACCTAACCTAACCATATCCCACCTATGTCCATCTAAGCCACAAACCTCTGGTGATTGCGAGGTGTCGAGATGGAGCCTGAAGCCACCTTTAGCCTTGGCAGCACTGAGCCAGAGACCGAGATCCCCTTCCTGTAGTCAAGCCACCTGACCTGTGGTGGATGACCTGGCCCCACCAACATCAAGCTAGTCTGAGATGGACTCAGACACCCTTTCCTGGTGATCGAGCCACATGTCTGATGGTGGCTGACTTGACCACAAGCCAGTCCAAGATGGACTCAGACGCCCCTTCCCTGTAGTCAAGCCACTGACCTATGGTGCTTGACCTGACTCTCCCATCTTCATGCAGAGCACCAGCTCCACCACGAGCCTGAACCTTTCCCAAGCTGACCCCAAGATGCCCAGATCCTACAATATTAATTATTTTTTTTAATTCAATATTTTCGGATTTTTATTTTATTTTTTTTGTGAATATTTTTTATATTTATTTTTTTTATATTTTTTTTTAAGATGCCTTTTTTATTTTTTTATTTTCATAGAGAGAAGAGGGATGATAGCCTTGGGGGGTGAGTTCAGCAACACTGGGACAAGGAAGCGGGATATTTACATTCTTGAAGATTGACAATTTTGATATTGACATTCGGATTTTTACATTTTTTTTTCTTAACAAAAATTTGATTTTTTTCTGAGAAGCAAAAAAGGCTTGGATTTGGGGCCTTTGCCTGCCCCTTTTGAATGGTGGACATGGCTGGGATGAAGAGGTAGGTCGGGGATAATCTGGGACTTTGGCACGATAGGCCTTTTTTTTCCTTTTGTATAAAGTTTGAAACTCCTCCCTTTTAACCTTATTTACAGTTTTTTTTCTTTAATATATATATTTTAAATTATATATATATGTGTGTGATTTCATTAATTAATATAATAAAAAAAAATGTTGTACATTGAAAGATTTTATTAGTCTTAATAAAAATTTGTCTAACTAAAAAGATTGATTGGTTAATTTCCCCATCAACATAATTGCTAGCCGGCACAGCTTTAGGTCTCTACATGTGCCATAGATGAATAAATTTGTGGTCTGCTTTTCTGCAGCCACTGGCGCCCTAATATTTGGACATGTAGAGATCTGGAAATAGTAAAAGTATAAAATCATCATTGTTTTTAACAATGACTTTCTTCTTCCGTTATACCTAAAAAAATATATGAAATTCTCTCGATTCCTCTACAGTATCAAATACCTTTCAGAGTTATTATCTGAATCCCAATAGACATGCGAAAAAAAAACTTCCTTGAGTTTTGTCCATGAGTGTATATAAGTGATCAAATTATAATATAAATTTCAAGATATTAGATATATATATATTATATATATATATATATATATATATATATATATATGCCATAGAATATTTCGTACTATATAACAATCTTAAATCTATAACACCAACTTTTTAAAGTACGTTAGATAAAATAATATCATTTGAATATATCTGTAATTAACTTTTATTTCACAATATGCGCACTGTATACTTTCAATATATTTAAAATTAGCATTATATGTTTAAACCCACAATAAATACACTTCATTTAGAAACGTTAAATAAAATAAATATATTTTAAAGCATGCCCACCTGTATAAAACATAAGTTGTATTGTCAAATTATATTGACCAACATTTGCTCTTTTATCTTATCTCAGTTTTTAGTTAGAATAATGTTATTTTCGTTTGTTAAGTGAACCGATCTCTCAAGACTTCTCATTGGGCAAATGTGGCCATGTTTGTATATAAGAGGGGGCTAAGGTAATGCGAGAGGCCAGTGTGGTGGATTATCGTGTGAAGATGCTTTAAGTGTACTCTGCGTGCTTTATCCGTATCTGGTGATCTTCTCGAATACCTGTGTGATCCCGGTCCGATCCCTACCAACGATACAATAAAAGATAATGTTGAAAAAGGAGGAAGATAGGAGAGGGCACTGAACACCGGAGGATTTTATTGAACCGATCACGGTAAGATAACACAACTAACTAACTAACAACGATATTCCGTTTATATATACACTGCAACACACCACAGAGTAACAGGTCACTGGTCAAAATAATTATATCATGAAATCCGAGAAAATTGCCATTTTAACACTTCCTCTCAATTCATCAGATTTCTACATTCCAAATCCAGTGACGTGTTTTTCATACAAAAACCTTGGTAGGCCTTTAGTAAGGATGTCGGCAACATTTTCTTGGGTTGGTGTGTGGACGACCTCGACAAGTCCATCGCTGCAAATGCTTCTGATGAAATGCCATTTGATGTCAATATGCTAAGTTCTGGCATGATAAACCGGATTCCTCGCCAGCTGTTGAGCACCCTGGTTATCCGTCTTCAGAACAGTCGGTCCATTCAGCAATTCACCAAATCCCATCTCATCCAACAGCGCTCTAAGGTAGACTGCCTCCTTTCCTGCTTCACAAAGTGCGATGTACTCAGATTCTGTGCTCGAAAGAGTGATAGTCTGCTGCTTCTTCGATTCCCAGGCTATTGGACCTCTTGCCAAAAAGTAAACAATTCCCGTATGAGATTTTCTATCCACGAGGTTTCCACCCCAATCAGCGTCGGCATAACCATGAAGAGCCTCATTAGATTTCCTGTAGGTAATCCTCAAACATGAGGTGCCTTTCAAATAGCGGAGGACACGCTTGGCAGCATTCCAGTGCTGTCTCCTAGGATCATTACTGAACTGTCCCAAAGCACTAACTGCATAGGCTATATCGGGCCTTGTCGACACTGAGAGATATATCAATGATCCAATCAGTGATTGGTATTCTACCTTTTTCACTGGCTCATTCTCACCTTCTATAGATGAAATTTTTGTTAACTTGGAGTTCGAGTCCATGGGTGTAGAAATAGGCTTTGCCTCTTTCATCCTATATTTCGCCAGAAGTTCTTCAATATATCTCTCTTGATCTATGGATATTGAACCATCCTCTTTCATTTGTATCCTTATACCCAGGCAACAATTTATCCCTCCAAGATCTTTTATTTTGAATATTCTTTTCATACTTTCTTTAAAGGATTTCAACGTGTCTTCTCTTTCAGCCGCAATTATCAGATCATCAACATAGATTGCCACCAGGAGAATACCTTCATCATGCTTGATATAGACACAATTGTCAGATTGAAGTTGCTTCAATCCCAAATTCTTTAATTCATTGTCAAGCTTTTCATGCCAAACTATTCCAGCTTGTTTTAACCCATAAATGGCCTTCTTGAGTCGACATACTTTCTCTGGATATTTTCTTGAGACGAAGTTTTCCGGCTGTGTCATATAAATTTCTTCTTTAATTTATCCATTTAAATAAGCAGATTGAACGTCCATCTGATGGAGTATCAAGTTGTATTCAACAGCCAAGGCTAAAAACATTCTAATAGTACTTTGGCGCTCTACTGGGGCAAAAGTTTCCTCGTAGTCTATTCCGTACTGCTGTGAATAGCCTTTTGCTACTAGGCGAGCCTTATGGCGCTCAACAGAACCATCACTATTGCATTTCGTTTTGAATACCCATTTGGTTCCTATGATGTTTCGATTCTTAGGGGGATCAACCAATTCCCAAGTTTTGTTCTCAATCAAGGAATCAAACTCTTCCTCCATTGCTTTCTTCCAAAAATAAGAATCCCTTCCTGACAGCGCTTCCTCTGCGTCTTTTGGATCTGGCAAGTATTTCGCCTCTAGAAGTTCTTGCGTTGACAAATTGGCTGTAGGGTACTCCTTTCTTGGTCGGCCAGGTTTTCCTGTTCTAATGTATCTTGGTCGTCCTCTTCCTCTTCTTGAAATGATCACTTCACTTTCTGACGGCTCGTTTAACACCTCAGATACTTCTAGATCCGATTGGCTTTCAATTTCAGCTTTTGGGTCAATTTCTGATGTACTTCCTCTTTCTTCTACTAGAGGGATTTCCTTGAAAGAAGCCCTTTCTGAACCAACATCAATTTCAACGACTTCATTCCTAATTTTGGACAATTCTGGTTCAATAAAACGTACATCTCTACTTTTTATAATTGTACGTGTACCAGGCTTCCAAAGTCTGTATGCCTTAGATTCTGTGAAATAGCCTATTAACTTGTATTCCTCACTGCGAGGTGCGAATTTAGATCGATTCGGCCTATTATTCACGGCAAAGGATTTACTTCCTATAATTTTTAAATGAGAAACTACAGGTTTTCTTTTAGTAAATAACTCATGTGGAGTTTTACATTCGTTAAGCTTCGGGCATCTATTTCTGATAAAAGTTGATGTATGTATCAATTCAGCCCATAAAGTTTCAGGTAAATCACCTTCGATCATGAAGCACCTAGTCATATCCAGTAGAGTTCTATTCGCTCTTTCAGCTACACCATTCTGTTGAGGTGTATATTCGACAGAGAGCTGACGTCCTATACCTTCTCCTTCTAGGTAATCCTTGAATTCTTTGCTAAGGTATTCAGGCGCATTATCATTCCTAATACATTTCAACCTTTTTCCGGTTTGTTTCTCAGCATAATTTTTGAATATTCTAAATCCTTTGAATACTTCACTTCTCGATTTCATTATAAATGTGAAGATAAATCCTGAGAAGTCATCAATAAATGTTGAAAAATAAAGGGCGCCACCCAATGATTTTGTTCTCATGGGACCACAAATGTCAGTATGAACCAGCTCCAGTGGTTCCCTTGATCTTGTAAAAGACTCTTTCTGAAAAGGTAGCCTTGTTTGTTTACCTTTCAAACAAACTTCACAGGTAAAATTTTTAACATCAAAATTTGGCAGGCCGTAAACAATATTTTGAATTTTTAGCTTTTTGAGATCTTGCAAATTTAAATGGCCAAATCTACTATGCCATTTTTCGTAATTTTTCTCTCCAGCTATGCAAATTTCTCTTGTCGCTAATGCCTTAGGACAATTAATTTGACTTAAGATGTAAAGTCCATTCCTTTCATAGGCCTGTATGCAAATTCACTATTTCAGCCTTTCTGTACTTGAAATTTACAATATTATATTTGCCCGTACACCTACTGATGGAAAACAAATTGCCGTTCAATTCAGGAACAAACAATACGTCCTCCAAGGATAAGGTTACAGGTCCGTTTTTACCCGAACATTCCAATTTTACCTTCCCCTTTCCCAGAGCTTTAATGAATCCACCATTGGCCAGTGTAATTTTCACTGGTGCAGTCTCCTCAAAATGATCGAATGAGTCTCTTGAGCTGCACATGTGGGCAGTTGCGCCACTATCCAGACACCATTCATTTGCGCCAAGTTTGCTCAAATATTTTGTCCCAAAGGACGCAACCATTTCATTTTTAGGGTTCCTGGACTTTCTTTTTCTGCAGTCGGCAGCTTTATGCCCCTTTTTTCCACAGAAGTGGCAGCTAAATGGGAATCCCTTTGGCATTGGTTTTGATGTGCTGGGCAAATTCTTTCTTTCTGGGTTTCCAAGGAAAGCTTGTTCGGTATTAGTTGTGCCGTTCAATTGAGTTTGCCTAATTTCCTCCTCCAGCATTTTCACTTTTAAAGCCTCAAAGCTAGGCAGTTCGTCCCTAGTTTCAATGGCAGTTCTAAAACCCTCATAACTCTCGGGAAGGCTACACAACAGAAGGATGGAAAGGAAGTCTTCTGGACTTGTGCATCCATTTCACTCAACTTGTCAGCCAAACTGCTAAATTTGTTGAGATAATCCTGCATCCTTTCATTTGGTTTCATTTTCAATAATATTAACTGTTTCGTAAGAAACACCTTCGTTGCAGGTCCTTTTGGCTGATGCACTTCATTTAAAAGCTTCCATGCCTCTGCAGAAGTTTTACATCTCTTCACGTGTATTATTTCTGAAGGACTTAAACTTAGAACTATAGTTGCTAGCGCCTTCTGGTCATTCTTCTCCCATTCAGAAGATTCTACTTCGGTTTCAGGTTTGATCCTTATGCTATTTGCATAATCCCAAAGTTCGGAATGAATTAGAATCATCTTCATTTGCATCTTCCATGTCTCGTAATTTTCAGAATTTAATTTTTCTATTTGATAAAGGCTTGACATTTTGAATACTTTCTTGATGCTACAATTTCTTTAATTTATTCTCAATGCTACACACAGCATCATTATAAGGTCCTTGTACACAAATTTACATTTTATTCCTTATCATAAAAATATAAAAAAAATATATGAAATATCTACTACATGATGGTGACAAAGGAAGAAATGGCGTTTTCAGAATCTTAATTCAGAGACCATCCCAGGAAAACTACCGAGATCCAAGCTGTCCTCCGGCAGGTATATTTCCAGAATGTACATCTGATTGGCTGGAATGAAACGGTTACGTCATAAAGATACTTAATAGGGGGGGTCGGTTCGCCATCTTTGAAGAATTTCGAACCTAATGACAGCAGATGGCTGCGAGTAATTTGACCGCAACTCGCGCACCTTCTCTCCTTGTGTGACGTACTATCTTTACTGTTGTATCTTTACAGTTTACTGTTGTGGAGAGATGGCGAGAGCGGCGGAAATATTGACATAGGTATTTCTCGCTTATCCAACAAAATATTGATTTTATAGTCACGTTCACGATTTCAGATGATTTATTTGACTCTAGATATCTTGGCAACTATAATTTATAATTGCAAAAATATATATGATTTGGGAATAAAATTTATTTTTAATTTGTAAGGTATTTTATCATGAATACAGTTGCTCTATCAAATCGGGCTATACAAGATGTTTAGAAATACATATCAGAGCGGTTTTCTATCAATCCTATCTAGCACAGCAAACAAGCCTCTGCATATCTGGGGAAGAATGGTGCGGCATGGGTATATCAAACGTATCCAGGACAATCATATTGGAGCCTCTGTGCTTGAAATAGTTGGTACTAACGTGGCATCCAACTTCTTGATCTGCCCTGCTGATCCTAAGATTACTTTAGGCATCCGGATGCCTTATCTCGCTTTTACTCTTAAAAATCTCAAGAAATATTTCGCATTCGAAGTTCAAATCATTGATAATAAAAGTGTAAGGCGACGTTTCCGTGCAAGTAGCTTTCAAACGGTAACGAAGGTGGTGCCGTTTTTGTGCACTTTACATCTGCGACTGGAGGAAGGCTGGAACCAGGTGTGGTTCAACCTTGAAGACTTCACACGCCGAGCTTACGGCTCGGGCTACGTTGAGACACTGCGAGTGCAGGTCCATGCCAACTGCCGCCTTCGTCGCGTCTTCTTCGCCGATCGTCAGTACGCCGAGGAGGATTTGCCTATCGAGTTCAAGCTCTACCCAACTTCCCAAGCCTAAAACCAAGCTTCCTCCAGAAACTTAATCAATAAAAGTTCTAAATAAGTTTGCCGTTGTTTAAAATTTTATATTACTCAACAAATAAAACTACAAGGTGTCCCAAAAACTGAGCTGTTGTTTAATTTATCCTAACACGAAAGTATTGAACCATAATAAGTTTAATTATGTTTTGTCGGATTGTCCATGTTTTCACGTACCATTATGTTAAGTTTCGACATTGTGCTAACTTTTTTGTCGTGTTTTTTAGGATGTCAAACAAACGTAGAGAGATTGCAATTATTGAGCTGTTTCGTCAAGGAAAACGTCAATGCTAAATTTTTCAGCTGCTCAAAGTGTCTCAATAAACAGTGTCCAAGGCTATCCATCGCTTCAATGAGCTTGGCCATGAAAGCGACCGTGCCGGAAGAGGAACCGCCAACACTTTCGCCAACCGTAAGATCATCCAAACGTGACTTCAACGAAATTCAAGGGTTTCCATGAGAAAAATCGCTCGTGAGACCGGCGTAAGCAAATCGTCGGTACATCGAATAATGAAAAAGGAACTCAACCTCAAGGCGTACAAGTTTCAAAAAGCTCCTCACGGATGAGAACAAGCGCGTGCAGTGGAGACATGTCGCCAACTCAAGCATCAGACCACTGGTCAGAGATGGGAGCGTATCCTCTTCACTAACGAGAATCTATTTACCCTTGAGCAGGCGCACAAGCACCAAAACGACAGGAGCTGGTCTGCTGAGGCTCCTGGCACGTCGGTCATGGTCGAACAGCGCCAAAATCCGCAGTCAGTTATGGTATGAGCCGGGATTTGAGCCAGTGACAAGACCTCCCTCCATTTCGTTGACCAGAGAGTAAAAAATCAACCAAGAAGTGTATCGGTGTGACATTCTCGACACCGTAGTACTCCCATGGGCTCAACAGCACTTCGGCGATGCTGATTGGGCGTTCCAATAGGTCTACGCGCGGGCTCACAAGGCGAAATTGACTCAGGACTGGCGTAGGGCCCATTTTCCGGACTTCATCACGTCGGCGGAATGGTCGCCCTATTCACCCGATCTCAACCCGATGGATTACAGCGTGTGGTCCATTCTGCAGGTCAGTCCCTGTGCTACATGTCATAAAAGTTTAAAGTGGCTGAAGCGATCACTGCGGAGTGAATGGGACCGATTGCCACCAGAGGACTTGCGGCCCATTGCTGAAAATTTCAAGTCACGTTTGGACCTATGTATTGCCGCCAAACGAGATTATATTGGAACCGGCTGAATAAATTGTTAGTTAGTATTTAAAAAATTGGGTGATGATTAAACATATCATATACATGATCAATAATATTTTCAAATAATCATAACGCTATATGAAATTAGCCTTTGAAATATTGCCGTCCATTTTTGTTGAATGAGTCCATTCTGACCTATCTTTTATAGATTTAGACAATATACGGACCTAAGTAAATACAATGAGTTAATACATAAATTTAATAATTTATAATAGAAGTAAAATTTTTAACAGAGACCGAAGATAAGTTTGGAATACAATAAAGGTAATTAGTATGTATGTTTTTTAAGAATGATATATATTCAGATATACAGTAACTCAAGTCAATATGTAATATTTTAGGATATAAAATCTCAGGCGTCCTTTCTAACGGTAAGTAAATTAGACCCATAGCAAATTCCCAAGTTATGGAATAGGGAGGATCCAGAAGACGAAACCGTTTATAAGTACATCTTCGTTTAGATGAAACATTTTATAGGGGCTTTGAAAACGTGTAAGAAAACTATAAGCCCACGTTGACAATAGAATCTTTATTATCATCGATGTAAAAATAAATGCGTATAACATCAAGTTACAAACCAAAAACTGCACAACCCTGAGTTGTGTCTAAGTCGCGATATTGCATAGAATTAGGAGTACAATATTTTCACCGTTGTATGTTTCAAGTCTAGGGACATAGTTTAGGAGTTTTTAAAACGTATAACAAAAATCAATTTTAATATTTTTGGATCGTAGAATCATAATATTCGTATAAATAAATATAGTTTGTACGAGATGCGTCCTAGCAAGATATCAAGATATACACTGAGGTTAAATAACTCCGTGGGGGCTATAAAGGTAGAATAAGTCGATATCAGTCTCCAAGTTAATGAAACGGAATATTTACATCTTGATTTTCTGGTAATTTCACTGTTGTATGCTGCAAATGTAGACTTGCAGTGGCATTAATAACAAATGAAGACATTAAGACACAATATTTCTTTTCACAAATAAATAAAACTTCTACTGGCCTTACTGCGATGATTTTACCCTTCGATGTGGCATTTAAAAGCAGAATGATCTTATACATTATTAGAGAGCTCTAAAGAAGCGGTCTGGTCGATTAAATTGGCGAAACCGCTGGGAGTGTTCACCACTGATGAGCCAAGCCCTCCCAATATTTTTTCATCGCAGTAAGGACAGTAGAAGTTTGATTTATTTGTGAAAATGTCTTCATTAGTTGTGTATAGATAGCCGTTATATTGCTTTGTATTAATGGCATTTATGTTTATATAATCTCCGGCCAAATCTCTACTATGTATTCTCGGCCTTTTGGCTAAGATTAAATGTAAACCGCAATATAGGTACTGCCATTTCTTACAAGATACACAATATTCTAAGCATAAAATATTATTGGTTATTCGCTGTCTCCTGTTAAGACAACTATTTTATCTGTATTCATACACAGTATAGAAATATATATCATACATATTATTATTATTTTTATATGTTTTTTTTTTTTTCTTTTAAAACTCCTCTATATTGGAATTCATTGCATTCAGGTCGTTTGGGAACTTCTAAGAAATAAAATAAGAATAATTTTTTATTCACACAAATTCTTCACTTCATTATTTTAATGTATACAAAAAAAATAAAAAATGATGTTTTTAAAATAAAAATTTACTTACTATATCCTCAGTTCAATAGTGGGACAATCTAGTCAGAGTGGTATTAATATCTTGGACTACACAGATAGCATATCCTTGTCACAGCAACTAAATAATCCACGAATACAAGGCCAATATAGGTTTACTACATGTTATGGAAAATTTTAAATACAATAGAACCTCTCTTTAGCGGACACCTCTCCACAAAGGACAGTTTTCATTTTTACAATTTAGTAACTCTCCGGTAAGAGAATACCTCTCCTTAAAGGACACTTTGGCTCTGCAAATAGGTGTCCTTTACAGTGAGGTACTACTGGATATATATTTTATTTATGATAAGATTAAATTAATTTCTGGCAACCTCGTCTTAAAGAATATATAATACAGAAATTAACAGACGACGAATGATATGGAACGTGTAAATTACTTTGTAACTTTGTATCATGTTGTAATACCAACTTTAAAATACTTTTAAACTCATGAATAAAATTAAAAACTTATAGTCATAACACATCACGCTGTTTCTTGAAAACATAACATATTTAGCGACGAGTGGTAAGTGGAAATATTGAATGGCTCAAATCATAGTGCAGTATATAGCTATATATATATATATATATATATATATATATATATATATATATATTATTTATAGGGTTAACTTGTAAATGGCATATTATATGGTAAAATTCATATATATAATTGTCACAGTGAGCATAGACTCATGTGCATATTTTCAAGTCTTATTTATATTTATTTCATTTTAAATATGGACATATGTGTCATTATTTGTATATAACTGTATGCACCTCCGACCTACTATGTATGTACAATGTATGTTTTAAAAAGATTTAATAAAAGAACAAAGGTAACTGGAGGATAGAACGCCTTAGAGAAAAACCTAGGAAGTAGGCTTAGAAGAGAACACAACTATTAATAAAGTCACAGTCAACCTTATGACCCCGGAAAATCATAAAAGCTAAGTTTAACGACCAGTATTTCCTGGGCAAGGCCGGTCATATCTTCCGCCAAAGAAATCCGCAAGGCCCAATTAGGAAACAATACCTAAGTAGGTCAACCAATAGAAAACGGCCATGTGACATCTTCCTACCAATTAGGAAACAACACCTAAGTAGGTCAACCAATAGAAAAAAGCCCACGTGACAGCTTCCCGCCAATGGGAAAGAAGAAAACTCTTGGTGTTAAATCGAGAACCTAGGATAATTAGTAGTGCTTTCGCTCCCACCGAGACAGCATCTAGAAAAGTCTTCGACTCGCTCTCACCAAGGTAACATCTGCTCTAGAGATCTCTCTCTCAATTCATCCCATAGCCAAGTCGATCATCACCATGTGATCCGATAGTTAATAGTCAAAATCGCTCCGCTTTCTCAAGCTTTCTTTCCTCCAAACCAGTTGCCTTTTATTTAAACCCATCAAGTGTTCTGGCTTATTTCCCTTGTGTGAAAACCTTTACCATTCAGACACCACGACTGCGCCATCACTTCAACTATCTTCAACCCCAAGAGTAAGGTTTCCCAGCATAGCATAATATCACAGCTATATATTGAAAGTCGACAGGATATATTACGATATATATTTAAAGTCGACAGGATATATTACCACAGCAATATTTAAAGTCGACAGGATATATTACGATATATACATATTTTATAATTATGTGTATATATTTGCATCGTTGCCCGGAGAACGGATTTAGAAAGACAGCTCGCTAGCAGGCACGTGAGAAGTTCGCTGGCAGGCGCGTGAGAAGGCAGCGCGTGCCTTTTGTTCTAAACATTGCAAAATAAACGAATTTGGTTTTGCTTTTCCTGGCTGATTTTTTTTTTTTTGATAGTTTAATAGATAGGGAGTAGTCCTTAAATTAAAACCACCTACAATAATGAAGCAGATGATTGTAATTTGTATAATGAAAGAATCAGGAAATTATTTGAGGCCAATGATATAACGAAGGTAAGTAAACAGAAGGCTATATTTTTATCCTGTTGTGGACAATATCTTTATAAAAGTATAAGCATTTTTTTACCCGATTGAATGTTTTGATTCAAATACTATTTGTTACAATTATAAATTAGCGCCTTATATAAATGCATATGTTAGTTAATAACTATAGCTTATGTGCTTTATCTGTCTATGTACTGTTGGCTTCCGTAGGCGTATCTTACTGGGAAAGAGAGGATTCCATTTGGTTATTAACTAATATATGCATTTATTTAAGGAGCGACCCGCTCCAACACAATGGTTAGAAAAACGAAAAGGCGAGTGGGGGGGGGGGGGCAAAGGTGGCGTGATCGTAGCCGACCAATAGGAGGGCGCCATTCCAAAAAAAAAAAAAAGCAAACGGTGACAGAGATGACTGATGAAGAATGACGCTCGTAACTGTATATATATAATATATATATATATATATGTGTTATATTGAAATATTTTATTTAAAAATGTTATATAAAAGTATTATTTAAAATGTTATATTAAGATATTATTTAAAATGTTAAATTAAGGTATTGTTTTATTTCAAAATATATTTCATAGATCCAAATACTCTGTTTAAATCGACCGCCAGAGGTCACGCTTTCCCTATAAATAATCATTGTTGGTGTTCCCCGTTGGTCGGCTCAAACTTTTGTACATTATGTAAATAATTGTTTTACTTCGGAAAGTTTCAACTTTGCAGATTTAAACATTGTATCATAGTCCAGAATCTACTTAGCATACTCAAAACTTATAGATATATTTTAAAATTATTTTTTACTTACATATGTAAATTTTCCTAGTTTCAGATACATATATAAGATGCACGTTTATTTGTTTGGATTGTAGTCCTGTAGAAGGGTTATAGGCCCGAAAGCTCGAATCTTTATTAAAAGTTTAAAGAAACGTAACCTCATACGCTTCAAATCTTTTACTTATTATGTAAATAATCTTTTCTTTTTTTTATTCTTACGCCTTAAGCCAGGCAGTACTTTAATCAAATTATGTTATTCATATATATTACTTTAGTTCAAATTAAACAATCTCTCATATCAAAACTATTTTCATTATTTTACTTTTCAAGATTATAGCCACGACTGCATCACCAATATCATTTAGTACCAAAAAGAACCAACAAATAACTCCATACCATAATCCTGAAGATGATCAAAAATTCAAGCATCTAATATCTTTTCTTTTTATATAAGACTAGACGAATGACGCGGGCAACGCCCGGGTTTACCCGATTAAATGTTTTATTCAAACACTATTCGTTACAATTATAAATTGGCGCCGTGGATGTCACTCTTGTGAAACGTCCCGCTCCAAACTTTACAGTCAGATTAGTTACGATATAAATCTTCAAATCGAGCGAGCGTCTATAAATATTTCGATTTAGATCAAGTATTCTAATTATTAAGCGAACTATTATTAATAAAATTTTGAGAAGATTTCGATTTTAAACGTATTTATAACCTTGATAGAGGGCGCTGTTCGTGAGCTAAGTAGAATAATTTGAATATATAGTTTTAATATTTAATTTATATATAATTTAAAATAGCCTATCGTTTTCCTCGTATTTTTTACCTATGTATGGAAATTTTGGTTTGAATTAGTGAACTACTGCGAATTTGTATACCGGACATACAAACCAACAAACAAACATACAAACATTCATTTTTATATATATAGAAGATATAATATAAATGAGTTTTAAAAATTGTTAAAAAAAAAATGCATCGGCCGGGAATCGAACCCGGGCCGCCCGCGTGGCAGGCGAGCATTCTACCGATGCGTATACAAAATGGCCATATTTGGGTATTCATTCCATTCCGGATTACTCCGCGTAAAAAAAAAAGTTCTTCAAATGAAAAAAGAAATAGCCAAAAATACTAAGCAAATTGTATCCAAAAATTTTCCTCAGGTTTATAAAAAGCGACATGCAAAATTTGGTACCAATTGGTTCAGTAGTTTTTGAGTTTATCGCGAAACAGACAGACAGACAGAAATTGACTTTTATATATATAGAGATTAGTGTTTAGGTATTTGATTTAATTCATATAGTTGATATAATAGTATATATTTATATTATATTTTTTATAAATTAGTTTTAAAAATTGTAAAAAAAAATGCATCGGCCGGGAATCGAACCCGGGCCGCCCGCGTGGCAGGCGAGCATTCTACCACTAAGCCACAGATGCTTTTAAAAAAATGGCCATATTTAGGTATTCATTCCATTCCGGATTAGTCCGCGTAAAAAAATAGTTCTTCAAATTAAAAAAAGAAATAGCCAAAAATAATAAGCAAAATATAGCCAAATATTTTCCTCAGGTTTATAAAAAGCGACATGCAAAATTTGGAACAAATTGGTTCAGTAGTTTTTGAGTTTACCGCGAAACAGACAGACAGACAGGAATTGACTTTTATATATATAGAGATATATATATATTTTTTTTGCTTATCACTAGTACACACGTGGTACAAGCCATGATAATCATGGTGGGTAGTAGTAGGCGATTGCTTTTACTGTAAGTGCACCACATCTCTACACATGTGAAAAGCAGTTCGACTTTGCACTTACAAATGTGCCAGAGCCCCGTTTGGTTACTTGCACTCGCTGGTGGGGTTAGACTTTTGCAAGAATCGGGGGCCATTAGAGCTTTTTTTTTTAATCAGAAAAAAATTGCCCAATGTGGGATTCGATCCCGGGTCTTAGTGGTCGAAAACCAACGGTTCAGACCATCCTTCCACCGACCCCCTTTAGATGGCAGAGCCCTATCTAATGGAACAGAAATCAACTAAACGTTGTTTTGCCTGTTATATAATATTTGGCCAACCCATTTTCTTGAATCAAGAAAAGTCAACCACGAACGCGTTTCGGGCTGTTGGCCCCCGTCAGCGTGGTGCAGGCTGTACCTCTACGACCAACAATCAGCGTATTTACGCAAGTTTGGCCTTAAATATCCATTTCTTGATATCTCAAGAAGCCTTTGGAACCAAAACATTTATGAATATCACCGCCACTAGCCATGTAGTTTTCAATGAAAATAAAACTTAGTTTTTCTAGTGGCAACATAGTAAGAAGGTAATATCTTCTATTATCCAAATAGTAAGGTACATATCTAGTAGTTTTAGCGCATAACTTGTTGATAACATAACAACGCGGATTTTTTTTAACAGTATTTAGTTTAAGGAAAAGGCATCTCCTTATCGTGCAACTGAAAGTTGCTGATGGCTTGCGCCATCTATTGGAATAAATATCAACTAGTCATTGATTTTTAATTATTCCAGAATTGGCCAAACAATGACAACGCAACAAAAACGCCCGAAACGCATACGAGTACGCGTACGTGGTTTGCTTTTTTTTTTTTGATTAATCAAGAATGGGTGTTTGGCCAATTCTGGAATAATTAAAAATCAATGAATAGTTGATATCTATTTCGATAGATGGCGCAAGCTATCAACAACTTTAAGTTGTACGATAAGGAGATAATTTTTTTTTTATTTATGAACCCTATCCTGGTACAAGGTCACATTTGTGCTATTTTTTCCACAGTATTTAGTTTGCTAACTAACAACTCGTTTTTTTATATAATAACAAATTGCTGCAGATTCCAATCAACACTTAACAACGAGGTTGAAACAAAGTAGAGCCGACTGTTAATTCCCAAGATAGAAAGGTGGTTTGTCAACGGAACTAGAGCTCAGGACCGTCCATCATACTCTGATGTAAGATGGATTAGTTCCTACAGCTGAAGACACTGTGCCACCTGCCCTCTACATCTGTAGGCACTGAAACAAGCACCTTATTTACAGTACATAACATCCCGTTATTTTCATGGTCTGTTATATACAATATTATGCTTGCTCTTCTAATGGAAAGCAATGACCTACGCTTTTTTGATAAAGTTTTCATATAGAATAGAGTTTTCAATAAATATTTATAAGCATTACCTATAAATGTCAATATATATATATTTGTTATTAATTATATATAAGCAATAAAAAAAGGTTTCCAAACCTTATTTTTAGGGAATTTTTAAAATATATTTTTCTCGCAACTTATTAGGATTTCCAGCACCATTTCTATAAATGGTGCTGGAAATAATACAAAAGTGAAATTATACTGAGATCTCTCTGGTGGTAAATTAAGAGAAAAAGAGGCATCTCCTGATCATGTTGATGGCTTGCCCGGGGTCAGATGGATAAATTGAGAAGAAAAAAAAAAAGAGACATTTGCTGCTCGTGGAACTAAAGGTTTCTATGGGTTGCGCCATCTGTCGGAATGAATATCACCTATACGTTGATTTCTAATTATTCAATAATTGGCTAATTACCATTTCTTGTATTGTACCCAAAGGTCTGCACATATAGTAAATAGAATGAAAGGGTGAGACTGAAAGGTTCAATTCCAAGTTAACACGTATGTGACAGAAGCTATCACTGTCTCTCCTCCATCAGGAAAGGAAGACTTCACCCAAAAAACGCAATTAGATTCTTTCTAAAATTCCGAGTGTTTAGATGTCACGGTGTGACGGAATCAACTTCTATTCCTAGATAATGACTTCCCTATTTATGAGTCATCAGGTCATTTACGTTCAGGAAATTTCACAAGTTCCGCGATTGGTGGGGCGGACGGAATTCACATAAGATAAGTAATTCGAGTACCGAGAATTTTCAACTGTTTATAAAACCTATATATAAAACTTTGAATCGTAGAATCGCGGTTGTTCAAGTGGAGTTAGTACGAGAGAAATGCATACAAATCGTGAGCGAGCAACACTGAAGATAGAGAGTGTAACGTAAATATCAACCCTCCGCTTAACACCAGTTCTTGTAAGTCGGGGTAGGAAAAGTCAGGCCATTCCTGGTAAATAAATGATACAATAGAGCAAAGTAAAATTGTACTGGGTGCATGCGGTAATATTTTGAAAAGGGGGTTGGTGGAAGGGCGGTCAAGACCGTTGGTTTTCGACCGCTACGACCCGGGATCGAAATCCGCATTGGGCACTTTTTTCTGATGAAAAAATAAAGTCTCCAATGGCCCATGATTATTCGAAAAGTCCAACTCTACCAGCGAGTGCAAGTAACCAAACGGGGCTCTGGCATATTTGCAAGTTCAAAAGTCGAACTGCTTTTCACATGTGTAGACATGTAGTGCACTTACAGTAAAAGCAGTCGCCAACTTCTACCCAACATGAATATCATGGCCTGTACCACATGTACTTGGGATGATAATATATATATTTTGAAAAAGATATATCTGATCACGCAAATGAAAGTTTCTGATGGATTGCGTCGTGTGATCGAATTAAACCAATTGGCCGTTGCTAGTTTTTTTTTTTTCATGAAAATAAATCAAAATTCGTTAACATTTATTCCGACAGATGGCAATAAAAAAATTCCCGTTGTATCATCACGAGATGCATTTTTAAAATAAATTTCTAATAAATATGGGAACATAAAATGTCACTGGCTATTATTTTCTCCATAAATTCAATTCCACTCGCTTTTAATCTCCAGTTTTATATTTTTGAAGCTTAGAGGGAACTTTGTCCAGGGTGGAGGAATCATAACAATATTGGTAGTGATTGCGCACTTCATGATGAAGGTATGTGTCATACAACAACAACACAACAACAATAGCCTTTATTGGGCACACGTGTCATACAGGATTCTCCCGGTAGGACAAAATAAATAAATAACAAATTAACATCATAGTTATATACAAATATTGGGTATTGACCTCGACCAATTATCGAGTTGGATCCGATGTCTGTGCTAAATATTTCGATTGAGCTGATTTCCAGTATTTATAAAAAGCTAATGCAAAGGGTCTGGATTTTACGACTTTTGCCATTAAAAAATAAGGCGAATTGCTATTATAGCCGGTCTCTTGACGAAGAATTTCTCTCTCTTCTTCCATTGCCGTACAGTAGAACATGTAGTGTGGAAAATCGAGACTAAATTCACCGTTGCATAAGGTGCATTTTATGGTCTTAGTTTTCAAAAGTGAAACATGATTAATTATCTGTACTGCAAAAACGCTTCTTACTTGTGCAATGATTCTCTTTAAGGTTAGGGGGATATTGCCATTCAGATAGCATTCCATTGTAGGTGATGAATGAAAGTATTTATAGTGAGAGTAGGGTACTGATTTTCTTATTCTTACATAATCCAGCTGCAAGGACTGATCGGTTGCCGTTCTAATAATTAGGGGGTTGTATCTTTGTAGAATATTGAAGTCTGTACTTGGTATGTGTCATAGCTAAGTTCTAGAGAAGAAAACGCTAGTTTCAAAATATATTTTTTAATGCTTCAGAATTTCAAATAGGTTTGAAAGAGTTTCTCATTCATAAAAACGCTATCTTATATATCAGAAATTTGCTGATGTTTTATAGACCAAAGATAGTTTATATTATCCTCCTTTTTAATAGCCTGTTGTATTATGTATTATACATTAGCGCGCCATCTGTTATGAGAATTCGAAACTATTATAGACGTGTATGATTCTTTTTTTATTATTATTAAACAATTTTCTACTGCCCTCGTTGCAGCAGCAATGAAAAATTAATGGGAGGGCTTGGTTCATCAGTAGTGAACCCTCCCAGCTGTTTCGCCTGTTTAATCTATCATACCGCTGTTATATTGAATTTTCTGTTTTCCTTTTTAAAAATTAAACAATTTTCTAATGCCTTTACTGCAATGAAACATTAATGGGAGGGACTGGCTCATCAGTGGTATATATATATATATGTTGTTTATAGTCAGATTCAATAAAAACGGCACCACTTTCCAAATTCCAAGTCCTGTCATTAAAATACTATCTTAAATAGCGATCAACACCTTCGTTCCGACTAGCGGTCATTATAATCGGGAGTTCCAAAATAAAAATATATTTTTATAAATAGTTCTTGATTCTTGATCACTATATTAATATAAAAAATTATGAAAAAACGTGCCTTATTTAAAAAAAAAATTGTTTGATGAAAAATATATAATTTGTGAATTATGATTGGATAATTTGGCATCCAATTATTGGCTCATCAAGACCAATAGGTTCTAGTAAGGAGCTTTGATGAGGCGTTTTACTGTGAAATAAGCAGTGTACGGAGGAAGTTTTTCTTCATTGATTTTCTATAAGAAGTTCTTATTGAAAAAGAGAGTAAAATGAAAGTTGGTGGAGCAGATGATTGTATATATAAAACGGCAAAAAATAAAGAATAGGTTTCTACTTCCTATTTTTATATATTTGAAAAAAAGTCTTACATATAACGGACCTCGTTATATATCAGGAATTGGAGCTTTTTAGAAAATTCTAAATTATCGATATTCATATAAAACCTTCTTTAAGAATAATTATTTACATAATATTCAGCATAGAATCATTGTCACAATTTAATATTCTATGTATCGTAACATATCCATCTTAAATAACCTACAGACAAAGGCCTATATGCTTAAAGATTTATATTTATTTTGCTTATTTTCTCTATAATGATGACACTCTCTTTATAGAAGGTAAACGATCCATAGTATAAGTGTGAAAGAGCCTATAAATGTTCTTGATCGAAAACATTGTTTCAAATTACTAGGCACCAAGAGAGGTGAAGTCCACATCTGGAAGGGATCGTCCCAAAAGAGAAAGTGTTTACAAATGTTGCGGAAGCAGAGGGCAGCTCCATCTAGCGGCCAGACAGAGTTCGGCCCTCCGGAGATAAGGTAAGTTGGCCTGGACTTCTGATAGCTCAGTGTAGAGTTTCATTGGAGCCTGGTATTACAGACGGTATACGCCTCTAACTGAAACCTCGGAACTTATAGTACTCAAACCCTTTATGTCTCTAACTGACACCTCGGAACCTATAGGATCCAAACCTCTGATGCCTCTAACTGACACCTCTCAACCTATAGGACCCCAAATTCTGATGCCTCTAACTGACACCTCGGAACAGATAAGACCTAAACCTCTGATGTCTCAAACTAACACCTCGGAACTTATAGGACCCCAGCCTCTGATGTCTCTAACTGACACCTCGGAACCTATAGGACCCCATCTCTGATGGCTCTAACTGACACCTCGGAACCTATAGGACCCCATCTCTGATGTCTCTATCTGACACCTCGGATCCTATAGGACCCCAACCTCTGATGTCTCTAACTGACACCTCGGTATCAATAGGATCCCAAACTCTGTTGTCTCTAACTGACATCTCGGAACCTATAGGACCCCAACCTCTGATGTCTCTAACTTATACCTCGGAACAGATAAGACCTCAACCTCTGATGTCTCAAACTAACACCTCGGAACTTATAGGACCCCAGCCTCTGATGTCTCTAACTGACACCTCGGAACCTATAGGACCCCATCTCTGATGGCTCTAACTGACACCTCGGAACCTATAGGACCCCATCTCTGATGTCTCTATCTGACACCTCGGAACCTATAGGACCCCAACCTCTGATGTCTCTAACTGACACCTCGGTATCAATAGGATCCCAAACTCTGTTGTCTCTAACTGACATCTCGGAACCTATAGGACCCCAACCTCTGATGTCTCTAACTTATACCTCGGAACCTATAGGACCCCAACCTTTGATGTCTCTAACTGACACCTCTGAACCTATAGGACCCCAACCTCTAATGCCTCTAACTGACACCTCGGAACCTATAGGACCCCAACCTCTGATGTCTCTAACTGACACCTCTGAACCTATAGAACCCCAACCTCTGATGTCTCTAACTGACACCTCTGAACCTATAGGACCCCAACCTCTAATGTCACGAGTCTTCACTTCTATTATTTGGTGTCTCTGAGCTGCTACCTTAATCCTTAACCCAATCCCTAATGTGTCAAGCTTCCATCACTTATCTCATAACTTAGAGTATTCCTATTCCTAATACATCTTACTATTATGACCCACTTCAAGGTCCCAGTGACTGCGATCTTGAAACTTGTTGTTACGCTTTTTTTAAAATTAATAACAAATTTGTTTAAAACAAAAACGGATACAATTTATTCTTCGACATTTTATTTTTATAACCAATAGATTATGATAACACAGAATACCAAATTAACGATTATTTACAATACACACAACAACTCGTCCTCATTAAGACAAACTTAGCAAATAAAAATCTTTACTACTCTCCTGCTGGATAAAAAAATTGTTTATAAATATTTTAAATTTTTCAAGGATTGATAAAATGAGAGAAGAAGTACTCAACTCCACAGACAACGGCTGATTGCTCCCCCTCCCCTCTAAATTGCTTTTCCTCCTCACTCATGTAGATATATAACCTTTTAGGGGAATCCCCTTGTAAGACAAAAGTGTATTGATGAAGGTTTTTGTTGTGTTGACAAACTTAGCAAATTGCAAGGAACTCTTCCTAGTAAATTATGAAATGAATCAGGCGATAAGAAAAATGGGTGTCTTTTATATAAAACGAGCACAAGCTTTCGGGTAAAAACCCTTCTACAGTGGCTATCACATAGCAAGATGGATACCAATGGCAAGAGCTTCTCAAATATATATAGCAGAGGTAATTTGTATAACAGCGGGAAAATAAAAAAAGATGCAAAGTAGACAAAAAAAGCTATTAAATAAATATATATGAGGTAATTTGTATAACAGCGTGAAAAGAAAAAAGATGCAAAGTAGATTAAAAAAGCTATTGAATAGATATATATGGAGAAAAGGCTCGAGATGAATAGAAACTATTACATTAAAGCTTTAAGAGATACCAGAAAGAAAAACACCATAGATGTCAGGAATGTCTATTTTCCTATTTATGCTATTGAGTTTTTTAGAGATAATAGATTCCAGCACTAATCGTTGATGCTGGTTGTGAATATGTAGGTAGTGAACAATGGGATGGAGAAAGTCGAAGGAGTGACCAGTGTCGGCTATATGCTGGTATATTAAGGATCTAGGGTCACAGTTAGATATATTGCGCTGATGCTCCGACACTCTAGTGGCAACTGTTCTACCCGTCTCACCCATATACGAGGCAGAGCAATGCTCACAGGAGACGGAGTAGACAGCGCCAGAAGAGAGAAGGACGTCAGGTGGAGTACAGGATTTAGTGATTGGATGCCTTAAAGAAATTAGTAGGTTAGGGCTATGTAAAAAATTCGAATTCCAAAAGATTTAAGGGAACGGGCAATGTCAACAGACAGAGAGGAATAGGGAAGAGTACATATTGATCTGTAGATATCCGGTGGTTTCCGAGGAACAGGAATATATGAATGTCTCTCAATAAAGGACAGAGGGAAAGAAGTAGCAGTGAGATGGGAAATTATTAATTTATTTTCATTTTTTCTGAAAATAGGAAGGGAGCAGTGGGTATAGACACGTTTTGTGAGAGTTTTTACAATATTGATTTAATGGGGAATTAGGCAATGAGAATTGAAATGAGTGTAATGAGGGGGACAATCTTTTTTGTAATATACTGAAGTGTTGAATGAGCAATAAGAGCGAATGACGAGCACATCCAAGAAAGGGATGGCCCGCTCTTTCTCTAGCTCTATGGTGAAAGAAATGTCCGGATGGTAACTATTAAGGGATGAAAGAATGGTGTTTTCCCGGCTGGCATCGCAAATGCAAAAAAAAACGTCGTCGACGTAACGACGCCATAACTGGATGTCTGAGTGGTGAACTTGGTTTATCCAGGTATCGATGCGGGTCATAACAATTTCTGCAGCTATAGATGATAATGGGCTTCCCATAGGGGAGCCCCTAATCTGCCTTTAATAGTCCTGTCTATAGTTAAAAGTACCCATATCTAGGCAAATGCTGACAAGTTGAGCGATAGTTGAGAAGGTGGGGGGATCTAAATTGACCGCAGTAAGGAAAAGATTAATGCTTTCCACAATAAGGTCATGAGGGAGGCTAAGGTACAGGGAAGTCACATCGTAAGAATACTGCACTTCAACCCCACCATGTTATGTGTTCTTACGATGTGACTTCCCTGTATTTCCCTCGTACCTTAGCCTCCCGCATGACCTTATTTTCCTGACATCTATGGTGTTTTCCTTGCTGGTATCTCTTAAAGCTTTAATGTAATAGTTTCTATGTTATCTCGAGCCTTTTCTCCATATATATCTATTTAATAGCTTTTTTAATCTACTTTGCATCTTTTTTTTTCTTTTCACGCTGTTATACAAATTACCTCATATATATTCATTTAATAGCTTTTTTGTCTACTTTGCATCTTTTTTCTTTTCACGCTGTTATACAAATTACCTCTGCTATATATATTTGAGAAGCCTTTTCCATTGGTATCCATCTTGCTATGTGATAGCCACCTGTAGAAGGGTTTTTACCCGAAGGCTTGTGCTCGTTTTATATAAAAGACACCCATCTTCCTTATCGCCTGATTCATTTCAAAACTTAGCAAACGTCAAAAAGATTTGTAGGCTTTTTCATCCTTGAGAACTCCTCAATACTGGCCTCAGTGTTACTGCAGGAGATTATATTACTGGAGCAGCTTGGGTTCCTTCAACTTCACTTTCAGGTGACACTTGTGAAGTCTACGATGTCGAAAGCAAGGTTTCATCTTCTCCGTAGCTCTTCACTTGATCCAAATTTCTTTCGATAATTGTTTCTATCATCAGTTTCCCCTTTACCTGAAACGAGGCGCGTTTTTTCATAGACAACTTCAGGTAACCATTTAGGACCATGCTAAATCTTAAAAACAAAATCATATCCTTTCTCTACCTCTCAATGGGGTCTCCATGTTCTCATATATTTTTGTTTAATCCTCTCCTCAAGGACATTTTTTGGATTAAATATATTCAGAAGATATTTAAAATTTCTATTCATCAGCAGCTGAGTTTGATATTTTGAGTACCATTGTTTACAAATTATAATAGAAAGAATCGCGATATTACATTGTTGGAAGAGACAAAGGTAGAAGCGACGCGTTTCTTTATTTAAAGGCTGCGAGCTCTCGGACAATGACGTTCTTCAACAGGCTGTTACGCGAATATAAGAAACTATATATATATATATATGATAACCGAGGGTCAAACCTGTAGTAACCGAGAGGGACAGTCAGGCCGTGGAGTGTTTCCAGTACCTCTCTGCACCTTGGAGGACCTTTAACAGTTCTCACAGAGTACAGCCAGTCGTGGTCGAAGCAGAGTGGAAAGCTTGAGAATGTCCACACACAAAAACGAAGAGACACAGTAGTAGTAGGAAAGTTTCGTGAACAGATAAAAGTCGAGCTAAGATCAAGATGGAGATAGAAGAGTTCTTACTGTTCTACATGGTCGATGAGGTGGACCTGGGTACAACCGACGAGGGCTCACGCTGATGGTGAAGTGATTATATTTTCGGCTAGGGCGGAGGTCTTATATATATATATATATATATAATAAAAGGATTTAAAAGCGCGAATGTTTCTTTTATACATAAAATGAACTTCTACTGTCCTTACTGCGATGAAAAAATATATTGGGAGGGCTTGGCTCATCAGTGGTGAACCCTCCCAGCGGTTTCGCCAATTTAATCCACCAGACCGCTTCTCAGAGCTCTAATATTGTATTGGATCATTCTGCTTTTATATGCTACACTGAAGGATGGAATCTTAGAAATGGTTTTCAAGTAAACTATGGACATAAGCTTATAGGACAGTAGAATTATATTCAAATATTTGCTTCGAGCAATGCTCTTCAGCAAACTATAAAGACAAGGTCATTAGGAATAAGTTAACACAAAGCAATAGCGCGCCATCTATACATATAAAATAAAAGGATTTAAAAGCGCGAATCCTTTTATTTTATATGTATAGATGGCGCGCTATTGCTTTGTGTTAATTTATTCCTAATGACCTTTTATTTATAGTTTGCTGGAGAGCATTGCTCGAAGCAAATATTTGAATATAATTCTACTGTCCTATAAGCTTATGTCCATAGTTTACTTGAAAACCATTTCTAAGATTCCATCCTTCAGTGTAGCATATAAAAGCAGAATGATCCAATACAATATTAGAGCTCTGAGAAGCGGTCTGGTGGATTAAATTGGCGAAACCGCTGGGAGGGTTCACCACTGATGAGCCAAGCCCTCCCAATATATTTTTTCATCGCAGTAAGGACAGTAGAAGTTCATTTTATGTATAAAAGAAACATTCGCGCTTTTAAATCCTTTTATTTTATATGTATAGATGGCGCGCTATTGCTTTGTGTTAATTTAGATATTATATATCTTTGCCGAAAGGGGAGGTATGCGGGAGTTTGGACTTTGAGCGGGTGCAAAGGGCGTGGGGCGTCAGTGATATTCTACACCCTTTGACCTGATGGGAACGACCTGCCAAATTCCTCTTTAGGATTGTTGGACTTCTATCTCTATTTTAGACGTTTTTGTACTTCTATCGCAATATTTTGCTTTAGCTCAACTATTAATCTATTACAGAGTTTTATTTATTCATCCTCGGTTTGTACAAAGTACATTACATATGGTGATGCAATGACACATGTCAATCATGCGTATAATTTTTTATAGATGTGTTTCTATATACAACATGAAAATCTTGTTATAAGTATTACACAATATAAGGTTATTGGTTTAAATTACCATATATATACACAGTGTGGCAAATAATTTTCGAGAATGGGTTTGTAAAATAATACATAAACAAGCTAATTCAATTTCTACTATTTTTTTATTCAAAATAATCCCCTCCGGATTCAATACATATGTTACAACGATTTAATAAGGAATTAAATGCCCCTTGCAGGCCACTTTGAGAAATCGCCTCCAAAGTGCTCGTCGCAGCTGTCTGGATGGTCGGGATATCATTAAAAAAAAACCAACCTTTTAACTTCAATTTTATTTTTGGGAATAAATAAATGTCACATGATGCTAAATCAGGCGAGTACGGAGGATGATACAACACACAGACGTTATTTTTGGCCAAAAAGAGACGAACAATGAGTGAGGAGTGACTCGGTGCATTATCATGCAGCAAACACCAACTGTCTTCATCGCGAAATTCTGGACAAATGCGACGAATTCTGGCAATCAAACGTTTTAAATCGTTTAAATAATACTCTCCAGTAATGGTTTGTACAGCGGGAACAAATTCTTTGTGGATAATACCTCTACTATCGAAAAAGGTAATCAGCATTGTTTTGATTTTTGATGGCACTTTTCGCATTTTTTGGCTTGTGGAGAGTGTTTTGACTTCCATTCGGCACTTTGGCGCTTTGTCTTTGGGTCATACTGAAAACGCCATGTTTCATCACCCGTAACAATTGATTTCAGGAAGTTTTAAACATTTTAATAGGCAGAAATAATGTCCCTGCAATGTGCAATTCTCAATGATTTCTGCTCGCCCGTTAAAGTGTGTGGAACAAATTTAGCACAGACTTTAGTTTTACCCAAATCTTCATGCAGAATGGTTCGATTCGTTTCTTTGTTGATGTGTAAAACCTCTGCCATCATTCACAGGGATGCACTGCGATTGTTTGCAACAAATTCTCGCACTTTTTCTATATTTTCTGGTGTCTTCGAAGAACTTGGTCGTCCAGTATGCTTATCATCTTCTAGCGTATTTCTTCCATCCGAAAAACGTTTGTGCCAAATGAAAACATTTGATTTACCTAAACATAACGTACCATAAACTTGCTTCATCAAAATATATGTTTCCGATGCATTTCTACCAAGTTTTGCATTAAATTTAATGACCGCTCTTTGTTCCATCTCAGAATTCCGACGAACAAAAATATTTACTTTTCAAAAAACGCCTGTATGGTTTTAAAGAGTTAACCAAAATTGCTGAAACAAAGCCACGCGCTAGATAAGGCTTCGAATATATATACGCATGCGCAATTTCATAACTGGCTCTGCTATTGGCTTTTATATAGCGCGAGTCTTAAAAATTATTTGCCACACTGTGTATTTATATAAAGAAATATTATAAAATTGATATAATAAAAGTGATTTTTTCAAAAAATAGTTAAAATAATTTGAAAATAGAAATGTATACAAACATATATTTAACAGAGAGGTATGCTTAATCTGATTTAATATAACTAACATATGATCTTAAAAGGTGAAATGTAATGAGTAAGATAAGTTTATATTATTACCTTTGAGATAAATATTAAGAGCATTCATAATATTCACCTCCTTCACAACGAATGCAAAATATTAATTTGTTTACTCACTTTATTTTCTTGATCATATTTAATTCTGGCATTTTTTCCTTTAATATACTCGCATATGCACTAAGCTGATTTATCACAAAGTCCATAGCTTTTTCAAAGTTAAATCTCGTTCAGACAACAGACCTTCAACCAGAGATTCATTTCTTAAGACACACACCAGCCTCCTATCTCTTACCCGATCATCTAAATCAATAAAATCACAATTCTCGCTTAATTTTCTAAATTCTGCCACCTACGAGGAAACAGATTCAGTGCCTCTTGAATTCTTCTATTGAAATAATATCGTTACATTATTACGTTTGGTTTAGGCCAGGGGTCGGCAAATTTTTGAGTCAGAAGTGTCAAAATTACAATTTACAAACTTCAAAGGTTTTAAAGAGCCACATTTTTTTCTTGCCAACAATAAATAGTGTCCGCATAAATAATATTTACGTATGGAACTATACAAAGAGCCACAGCTTCACATCCAAAGAGCCGCAAGTGGCCGACCCCTGGTTTTGGCCAAATATGGTAGGTGTTAATACCTTAATCCATTATAATCAATATCACAAATAAGCTTTTAGATGAGGCCAACTATCTTGCTTAAAGAAAAATATTCTGAACCTTTTAACGTTGATAAAATCGTTTTTGTTCAATTTATTAAATTATATTTTCTACGAAATAAAATTCATTCTTTCCAGATACGGAATCCACTTTACAGACTTGGATGAATCAAAATATTCAAGATTGCCGAAAGTCGTCATTATAAAAAACTAGCGGATTTGTACTCGGCTTCGCCCAGTTTTATCAGAGTGAAAGTTTGCCTAACGAATATTATTGATAATAATATTCCGGAACACACAGAATATTACGATAATAATTATATATATATAAAATATATTTTTCGAGCAAACATATCCACTCTCTCTACTGAATAGATTTTAAAAAAGATATATATGAATAAAAATATCTAGAGATTTACTACATTATCTTATACAAAAGGCCGAGAAACGATATTTTATATATAGAGATGACCTGGCTTCGTGTGTCTTCTGCTCGAGTGAATGTTTCGCTGGTAAAATTTTGTTCCTGCCTACTAATAATTATTATCTGCCTTCGCCCGTGGTCTGCTTTATTGAATACTAGCGGATGTGCCCAGCTTCGCCCGGGTTTTACCCGAGTGAATGTTTGTCTAACGAACATTTGTTAAAACAATTCTCTACAAACTTATAAAAAAAAAAGATATATTTTGATAATTTGAAACTCGTAAATTTGAATCTCTCGATAAAGTGAACATTTTTTCCCGGTCCCTGTGTGCCGTGTCATCCTGAATTTTGTCTTCCATAATTTTCTACATTACAAAATCGTCGTTTTATCTAGTGAACATTTTTTCCCGGTCCCTTGAAAGATATTCGATAAGTTGAATAAAATCATGGTCGTGAATCTCTCGATAAAGTGATTATTTTTTCCCGGTCCCTGTGTGCCGTGTCATCCTGAATTTTGTCTTTCCTAATTTTCTACATTACAAAATCATCGTTTTATCTACATATTTTCCCGGTCCCTTGAAAATTACTCGATAAGTTGAATATAATCATGGTCGTTTATGGAAGATGGACGTAGTTCCCGGAGGTTACCCGCCCCCCCAGCGCCAGGACCTCTTGATCCCTCTGATTGGCCGGCGGCCGGACGGGGGTGGGGGGGAGGGGGGGGGAGGGGGGGAGGGGGAGTTAACTTGATCCCTCTGATTGGTCGGTGGGAACTTGGACTGTCCAATGGCCGGCGGCCGGACGGGGGGGCAGACCTAAGCCTAAGGTGGCGTTGCTTGCGAGTTAAAGCTACAAATCTGCAAATAGCTCTAAGGATATTTAAGATATTCAAGAAATTATTTTCGTAAACCTTTCCGGGGATACACCTAATAATATCCCAAAATTTCACGGCGATTGGATGTATGGTTTTTGAATCCATAGAGGACACACACACACACAGACACACACACAGACATTCAATTTTATATATATAGATTCCCCTAAAGAATTTTGTTTATGGCAATCAAGCATGATACAGCAATATTGTCATCATCATTTCTGACTAAAAATATTGTTGCTCAGTACTTGGTTAATTTCAATTTTTCTTGGTTAAAAGTGCGACAAAAATCTCTTCTAGATTTAACTCTCTGTCCTATTCAAATATCAGCGAGATTAGTTACATATTGAGGGCGTGCATAGCCGACAAACATATATGTATATGTTACCGGCTTCGACCGTTTTTTACCCGAGTAAACATTTGTCTAACGAACATTTGTTGAAACGATTCTAGCAAACATCCAATCCCTACTGAATCTATACTCGTCTATACTCTCGATAATTTGAAATTTTTTCTCGGTCCCTTGAAAAATACTCGATAAGTTGAATAAAATCAATATTAATTGGTCAACTCGGTAATTTAAAGTTGAAGGAATAGTATCTTGCCACAAACGAACATTTGTAAATAACTGTATTTTGCGAATGTACCCGGTTTCGCCCGGTTTTTACCCGAGTAAAAGTTCGCCTAACGAACATTTATTAAAACGATTCTAGAAAACATCCAATCCACCTATATATAGATTTATAAACTTATATAAATATGAATATTGTTATATGCGTTTAAATATATTTTTGAAAAACATATTTTTTTTAAGCATTTAATAAATTTTAAATAAGATATTTTCTTTAAATATATATTAATATTGAAATGCCAAGTTTTTTTACAACGTCATTGGAATATTATATTACTAAATGCTCAAATTATATATTAAATTTATTATACTTGGAACATATTTTAGCATATTTTACAATTTATGAATGTAATTTCACCAGAAGCTGCGAGAGGCGCTGCTTGCGAGTGAAAGTAGAAAATTTGCAAATAAAATTCCAACGAATATTTATTTCAAATCAAATTCAAACCAGAAACTTTCCCAGTAGTATAGTAAATAACTTCCTAAAGCTTCACGGCGATTGGATAATACCTTTTAAAAACATGCTCCAAACAATTTATTCTTCGGCATATTCTTTTTTTAATTATGATGATGATAATGATTAACCACACAAAATACAAAATAAATTATAATTTTTAATACATAACACTTATAAAGCCTGATTCTCTAAACTCTCTAGCTATCATCTCGTAACCTATGGCACCCTGACTTTTTCTTTTCATTTTATTAATCAATCAAGTTCGATATTGAAATATTTGCGCCTATTAAAGAGGAAAAACAAAACAACAAACAAATTAGAACTTAGAATTAAATATTTACAAATTTACACATGTATTATTCGACAGAGTAAATAAAATTTATATAGACAAAGTGGCAGATGTAAGAGTTAAATGATTTAGATAAGGGGGAGAAATCGGATGTCTCACTTCTGCAAAGTTCGGATAGTCTTAGATAAGGTGAAAAGCAGTTTCTCCGCAGGAACATTTTGAAATTTTCCGTGTGGTGTGAGTGACTATAAAATTTGAATGGAACTGTGTAAGAATTTTGTTTAAAATGCACCCAGAGTTCAAACACTTCTTTCATTCTACTTATAGCAGTTGAGCTCGAATGCCTGTTGTTGCTAATGACCTTTAATTACCTCAAATAAGAATTAGGAGAGAGAGCTAAAAATATTTATATTTAAAAAAATTCTATATTACACCTATATTTAGAGCTAGAAGTAACGCTATGATATCAGATTATTTAATGAGTTATTGATCGGCAATCTATTGCTCCTTTCTTCCGGTACGGCGGCAGGATGTTCGATTATTTCCTCCGCCAAGCCTTGTAGGCATCCACATAGCTAGTTTATATAACCTCTGTGTTTGAACGGTAATGCACAAATTTAAAAATATACTATTACAAATTAATATTAAAGGTATATCTATAAAGAAAACACATATTCAATATATACCTATTTTTAGCCACACATTTCACCTACCATGCTTTATATTGATGGGATTTTTTCTAGGAGGATATTCATCTATAAAGATAAAGGTCGCCTCTGCCGTCAAAATAGACATCCAAACTAGACGCCGTCTATTGTCTCTCGCCGCAAACCAACGGCCTCGGGACGATGGCAAAGCTACAACATCAGCTTGTCTGGCATCTAGTTTTGTCGTCTGTTTTGACTTGAGAGGCGACCTTTATCTTTATGGATCAATATCCTATCAGTAAAATTTCCATCTAAATTTTAGCTATAGAATTGGCCTGGCCACTTTGCCAACTAAACACCTCTTTGATAGATTGTAAGGATTCAATTGAATCCCTTGTGGATCTCATGGAATAAAGTCCGCCCTAGGCTGACGATGGTCAATAGCCCGAAACCATGGTCTCTAGGTGGACGCTTCCCAGTTTGCCAAAGCTGGTGTTGTGGCTTTGTCACCTACCTGAGGCCGCTGGTTTGCGGCGAGAGTCAATGGATGTCGTCTGGTTTCGATGTCTGTTTTGACGGGAGAGGCGACCTTTATCTTTATAGATGCTTTTTATTGTCTGTAGTCAGTTTAGTAAAACAAGGGTTCTTGTCCTGCACCGTCTTCCAATATTCTTCTCTAGGTCAAAGTCGTCTCCTGGTTGATGTCTCTTCAGGTAACCATCTATTTAATCCTAACCCAAAGGTTGGTGGGCCATAATTCTTGTTCTCCCTGAGCTTTCTTTCATTATCGGTGATTTTATGATATCGTAAGGTATTCTTCTGAAATTGACCATGACTCCATTTTCGGTCTTCATCTTTCCAATCATCCTTCCATCCATTTCTCCCGAGATACCGTTAACCACTCCCAGTGCCGGGGAAGATCTCAAAACATCCTATTTTCTACTTCTACATCGTTTCAGAAGACCCTATCTCTCCTCGATATTTTTAGAACATCCAGGTAACTTTGTCAGTCCATGGGATTCTCACCTTTCGGCCCCACATCTCGATAGTCTGTAGCCTTACCATTTCTGTCTTTCTGAGCGTTCAGGTCTCGGAGGCATATGTGCACATGATCCAAATGAAGATTTTGAAGTTAATCAAGTTGAGCTATTTACAATGAGTTATATTCTAAAGAAACTTATTATGTACATTGAAGTAAATCAAGTCGCATAGTAGTGTAGTTCCTCAAGATGCATGAAGCTGTCTATTTATAATAAAAAGTCTGCAGAACCTATTAAATTTGGTATATTTTTCCCTATTATAAACTATTTGACCCATATAAGTTATTTCCATCTTGCTCTGCTTTCTTAGGTTTGACACCAGTGGGCATGAGTTCAGAATGTGTTCGAGGGTTTCTTCTTCCGCTCCACAAGAGCATCTGGGCGAATCTATTTTTCTAATTCTGAAGAGATATGATTCGAAGTTACCATGACCCGTAAAGAATTGAACATTTTATAAATTTGGTTTAACAAATTGTGGTATTTTTGAGGAGATGAAAAAACGTTTGAAATTATTATTGGATTCTTCATAGTATTCCTGTAATTTTCTTTCATTATAGTTAGCAATTTCTTTTCTGCTTGATAAATTAAATCTATTGTAGCCTATTTCATTTTTCAATATGTTGGATTCTATGTAATCTGTGTTTTGGTATTTGTGTTAGTATGTATATGTGTACAGTTTGACGATGTTGTGGTATAGGCCTGTATGCAGTGTTTTAGAATATCATACTGCAGGGAATTTAGTTTGTCTTTAGCTTTCTTGCTTATAAATGGAAACCATATTGTTTGACCATATGTTATTGTACTTCGGAATATTGTCTTGTATAAAGTTAATTTTCGTCTGCATTCTAGACCCCATGCTTTCTTTATCAAACCTAGTAGGTAACCGTTAGCTCTAGTCGTCTTTTCGACGATTTCATTAATGTGTGGCATGATGTCCAGCTTGTTCCTGCTTCGATAATTTTTGAAGGTCAATCCCAAGATCTTAAGGCTTTCGACAGGTCTAGCTATATTGCTATTAAGGAATTTTGTATCATTTTTGCAATTATATAAATACAATATTTTCGTTTTGTTCTTTGATATCTGTAATTTATTGTTTTCACACCAGGTATCAATTTTACTAAGTACATTGTTAATTGTTGTCTTTAGTTCGTCATGGCTTTTGTTCCAGCATATTATAGTTATGTCGACTGCTTTCACATGTGTAGACATGTGGTGCGCTTACAGTAAAAAGCAGTCTTTAACTACCCACCATGATTATCATGACCTGTACCACGTGTACTAGGGATAAGCAAAAAAGAAAAAAGTTATGTCGTCAGTGTAGCCAACTGTTTATATATGGTATAATTTATAAGTTTGATGCTGAAAGAATTGAGATAATTTTGCCTTTAAATATCTTTGGCCTTCTCTATCCAAGATGATTAGGCTACCGTAGTACGTACATTATTTAACTGAGGTTAGTTTTGTTGTTCTCAGAGTAAATTTTATTTCGGTGTATTTTTAAAAATTATTATTGTGATATTTTAAGTAACATCATTGGGAACCTATTCAGGTTATTTTTTCAGAGAATTTTCAAGTGTCCTATATTCTCTCCGAAAGAAAGCAAATTCATCCATAAATCTATGAATAATAAATCTGTAAAGTTGCCCATATATTTATATATTTATATTTTGAAAACACTGATAATATTTTCTAACATCTCTGTCTCACACCTATATTTATCTTTATTTCCTTTTTGCTTATATATCAAAAGTTGCCTAAATTTCTTATATTAGTAGTTGATGTTGGAAAATATTCAATTATGTTAATTTGATAGTGATTTATATAAATATTTATTTTAGGTATTTTCATGTGTATTAATGATTTAGTAATAGAAAATTGATATTAAAATGTCTCTAAAATGAAGAAAGGAAAATATTGTTCAACGAATCAATAAAGGAATGCGCCCATGCATCAGTGCTGTACCGTCTTTGCGCCAGATTCTTCTGCCTAGACCAGGGGTCCGCAAACTTTTGAGTCGAAAGAGTAAAGAATTACAATTTACACATTTTCAAAGTTTTTAAAGAGTCACAAATATTTTCTTGCCAACAATAAATAGTATTCGCATAAATAATATTTGCGTATGGAACTATATAAAGAGACGCAGCTTCACATCCAAAGAGCCGCATCTGGCTCGCGAGTCGCAATTTGCCGACCTCTGTTCTAGACATTCCGCCCATCAGGATGTCCTGGACACAGCAAGCTTCGTCCCGACACTATTGCCCGCTCCAGTTTCTCTGATCCGGGTGTTCTTTCAGCCCGTCTTCTCCAATTTCCTCTTGCGCCACCATATCCTCCTGATTACCTCCAATAAAATCACGTATTGGTGTTATCGACACTGTTGGGTAAATTGTATTGGTTATTTTTTTATCAGCTAGCAAATTATTCTTCAGCATGTAAGTAGTCTAAATAATATTTCTTATTGGTCCAAATGTTTTATTAACGTTATCAAAAGCTGTTATTGTCTTGCTTGGTAAGTGAAGGCTGAGATTTATTTCTGATTATTTCCGCAATGTAAGGATCATTTTCCTGTTCTCTACCGATGTCGCTTAAAAGGAATAATGTGGGAATATCATCATTAAAATTCTCCTCGGTATGTTTTAGGGGATTTCTCGATAGGCCGTCAGCGTCTTGGTGCATTCTCCCAGTCTTGTAGACAATAGAGACGTCATACTCCTGTAGCCTCAGCGCCCACCTCGCCAATCTGCCTGCAGGATCTTTCAAGTTGGTCAACCAACATAAGGAATGGTGGTCGGTTACAACTCTAAAGTGACGTCCGAACAAATAAGGCCTAAATTTTCCAATCGCCCATATTATGGCCAGGCATTCTCTCTCTGTTGTTGAATAATTTTGTTCGGCCCTTAAAAGGGTGCGCGAAGCATAAGCGATTACCTTTTCATCACTTCCTTGTTTTTGTGCAAGCACGGCGCCTATTCCATATCCACTGGCATCCGTATGCAGTTCAGTTGGAGCGTCATCATCAAAATGTCCCAACACTGGTTTTGACGTCAAGGCAATCTTTAATTTCCGAAACGCTTCCTCTTGGGCTGTGTTCCACTCGAACTTTGTCCCCTTAGAGAGTAGTGCGTTAAGGGGGCGTGCGATATCCGCATAGTTCCTAATGAAGCGTCTATAATAAGATGATAAGCCGAGGAAGCTTCTTACCTGCTGCAAGTTATTAGGAGCTGGGAATTCGGTGATTGCTTTAATCTTCTCTTCGTCTGGCCGGATCCCATTCTGGTCTACCTGATGCCCAAGGATCTTGATTTTACTGGCACCAAAAGAGCACTTGCTGGGATTTAGCCTTAGTCCGACCTTCTTGAAACAGTTCAAAACCGCCTCTATTCGTGTTAGATGGTCCGAAAAATTATCTGCGAATACAACGACATCGTCCAGATAGCACAAACATATTGTCCACCGTAGGCCCTTCAGGAGACCATCCATCATCCTTTCGAACGTGGCGGGGGCATTGCAAAGCCCGAAAGGCATGACCTTAAATTCAAAAAGGCCATCTGGAGTGATGAAGGCAGTTTTTTCACGATCGGCTTCATCGACGCTTATCTGCCAATATCCTGACTTAAGATCCATCGTGGAGTATATCTTCGCCCCTTTTAAACAATCAAGAGCGTCGTCAACTCGTGGCAAAGGATAAACGTCCTTTTTGGTCACTTTATTTAAACCTCGATAATCCACACAAAAGCGTACCGATCCGTCTCTTTTTCTTACCAAAACGACCGGGGAGGCCCAAGGACTTTCCGAGGGTTGGACGACTCCAATATCCATCATTCTGTCAACTTCTTCCTGAATAATTTTCCTTTCAGAAGGTGAAACCCGATATGGCCTCCTTTTTAATGGTCTGGCGTCGCCTGTAGTTATCTTATGCTTAGTTATTAGTTCAGATGGGCTTTTGGTGATCGGATTGAATAATTCCGAAAATCTTTTAAGAAGTTCCAAAAGTTCGATCTTGTGACTCTGAGGAAGCTCGGGGGATATACATGATGAGATATTTTCCATTCCCACAGGGCGCTCAGCATTATCGATATTAGTAAGATTTTCTATTGAATCTTCTAACTTACTCATCTTGTAGGTTAACTCAACACCTTCAGACACATAGTTTTCGTTAGCTTCCACGATTGGGCAAACTTCTTGCGGCTGGATTTTAATAAACTGAGCTAGGCACATTCCAGAAGGGATTGGTATTTGATTTTTGCTAAAATTAGTCACCCAAATATTTGCCTGGCCATGCCATATGGTGACGTAAGAGAAGGGGATAAAAAGCTCTTTTTCCAAAAGAAGTTTCCTCGAACCCTCAATAACACAATTCTTAATTCCTGCCACGTTGGGTGTCCGAGCAACTACCCTCTTGATGGATTTTGGGGGAATAATGTCGTCCGATGCTAAGTAAAGCCGTGCCACGGATGGGTCCTCATTCGGCATTTCTGAAAACGAAATTTCAGATTGGGCACAGTTAATAATGGCACTTGAAGACTCGAGGAAATCCCAGCCCAAGATGACATCGTGGCTGCAACTTGGAAGGACGAGAAACTCGGCAGTCCGCTGAAAGTCATTTATTCCTACTCTCAGGAGACATTTTCCAAGTGGGGAAACAAAACGATTGTTTGCGACCTTTAAAGTTATATTGGTGTTCTCAATCATCACAACCTTTAGCGACTCTCTGAAGTTAGCTGAGATAACAGAGTATGACGCCCCTGTGTCAATTAGCGCCTCAACATGACGTCCATTAATCTTTATACAAATATAGTTTTCGTCTAAATCAGCTCGCGTCTGTGGAGGTTTTAAGCAACGTCCGACCTTACCTCCCTTACAGGTCGTGTTTCCTAGTTTCCCTGTACCTTTCTGTGGGGAGAACGGCTGGGGATACGGACTGGCGATCTAGATTGGTATCGTCCTGTTGTCGATCTCCCACGTCCTGGGTAGGGAGAGGAGCTTCTAGGTAAATTACGGCGGGGAGAATTGCTTCGTTCAAAATCATCCAGTTGCGGCGTTATAAAGTCTGACATATAGATAGGTCCAGGTCTTCGACGACTATAATAACTGTCCTGGATTATACTTGGTTCTCTTTCTTGGTGGCTACGGCGTCTTTCCCAACAATGTTTCGCGACGTGTCCTGGCCGATTGCAATAGAAGCAGATCGGGATGTTATCCTCCGTTCGGAACTGGTCTGTTTTCCTCCTCTTTGTCGCTTCACCCATATCTTGTTTGTCACGGCGAAAATTCTGGAAAGCCTTCCTGGAATGGACCACAGGTGCTTTTCCAATCGGCGACAAGGTTTGTTCTGCTCGCTGAAAAACCTTTTCTTCTAAAGATTTTGAAGAAATGGAATTCGCTTGTTCATTTGGAATTAATCGGAGCTCTTCCTTGACAATCTCCCTGATCAGATCCTTCAAAGTGTAACCCGCCTCTTCATCTTTAATTGTGGCAACGGAGGGAATCCTCTCGAACCTCACACTACTGATTCTCTTTTTATTGAGTTTCTCAATCCGACGGCAGTGGTTGGTGAAGTCCACAGTTGTAGCTACCTCAATTGTGAGGAGGATCCGGTAAATGTCGTCAGCAACTCCCTTCATGAGGTGGCCTACCCTGTCTTCTTCAGACATGTTTGGGTTTAGCTGGCGGCATAGGTTCAACACATCCTGAATATAGAATTCTATGGACTCGTCAGGCTTTTGTGCTCTTACTTTGAGCGCTGACTCAATTTTTCTGGAGTAATCCTCTTTGTCACCAAACATTTCTGAAAATTTTTCTTTAAAAATAGCCCAAGATGTAAGGTCATCCTCAGTGTTATCGAACCAACATTTAGCTGTCCCTTCCAAAAAGAAGACAACGTTGGCCAAACACATTGTTTCGTCCCAACCATTATGAAGAGCAACACGGTTGTAATCTTTTAACCATAGGTGGGCAATTTCAGTGGCCTTACCTGAAAAATTAGGAGGGCTTCTTGGGTGTTGAAGACATGTGAAAGTGGTAGCTTGCACACGTGGCTTTTCTTCTACTTCACTCATACCGATGTCGAGCGGCGGCAAGCTTTGCAAACGTCGACTTCTTCTCAAAACGCCGTCCAGATTAAATTATCTTGTCGGAATCGTACCCGGCTTCTCCACCAAATGTAGCGTAGCAGAAAGGTAGACGCAAGGAGAGGTAAACCCAACCGAACTTTATTCTCTCTAACTGTCCTCTCTAAAATTGTATTTACGCGCATTTATATAGCCATGCCATAATTCAAAACTATGTAAATCGATACAATAAAAATTAAACAAATAAATTAAAATATTTACATGAAAATGATAAAACTAATTACTCGCTACAATATTTATAATAACTCAAATATATAAGCATGTTTATGCATCGTTCCCGCTTCCTTAGCAAGCATATCAGCGAGTTCTATCCATTTAATTCCTGAATGTCCTTTAACCAATTGAAAGTGAATGTCATTTATACCCAATTTATAAAAATATTGCTTAATTTTTGTGCCATACGTAAAATTGTTGGAAGATGTGCAATAGTTTTCAATGAACTTTATGAATCCGTTTTAATTATGATTTTAGTTTGTAAACACCTGCCACTCATCTCAAATATTTCTGCGAGGGCTTTTTCTATTACCAAAATTTCTGCCTGATATATATTGCAAGCTTTTCCTAATTTATATATATAAGAGAAATATTTCACCTTTTATGAAAATACCAATATCTGCTCCGACATTGTCTGCCATCCTTGATCCATCAGTATAACATTCATATTCGTAACTAATTTTTCCTGTTTCCTCCGTTAATATCACTGGGGTAAATTATTCAGTTAGATGAGTTATTTCTTCAGGTTTTATTGGTGTCAACAATGGATTATCGTTTGTTTCTTTTCCCAATAAAATAATTTCTTTTAGGTTTACTTTATCTTTTATTTTTAAGTCTATTCGGATGAGGTATGCCAATGATGTTGCAGCCTCAAAAGATATTGTACGATATCTCTTGATGATTTTAATATCTATAATTATTTGCATTGCTACTAATTTTGTTTAATATATTATTTTCATTCTTAAATCCCCCAATGCTGCAAGCATATAACAATAATGGCTCAAATAATGAAATGTATATCTGCCTCAGAGAACTTTGGCTTATTCCTCATGTGTTCCTAGAAATTGTTGAAAATCTTAGGGAAAAAGCTGTTGCTTTCTTAGTTATATAATCAATATTTTATTTCCAGAATAGTTTTTTGTTAATAATTACTGCCCTAGATACTTATATTTTAGCAATGATCATTTCTTCTCCTTTTAATTGTATTTAGGGATTTTCAAATTTGTGCTTATTGGTTTATAAGTTTAGCCTTTCTATCTGTCGAAATAATTCTGATTATGTAATATAATTTTCCAGGACATTCTTTCTTTCTGAATTGATCAAATAGAATGTGACCTCACTACATATTTCAAGCACCTCACGGACATCCAAGAATATCAAGAAAGTTGAAGGTTTCTTATAAATTGGTTCAATAACAACATTGATTACATATTTTATTGCGTCTTCAGTAGATATATGAGGCCTAAATCCAAATTGGTTATTATTTAAATTTCCATTTGTTAACATGTAATGCATTAGTCTATCATGTACAAGTACTTGTATTATTTTTAAGTATCTTTGAAAATACCGGAGTTATATATACCTATTAGTCTAAACGACGTGATCCGCTCTCTTTTGCCTTACCTGGTTTTTGTATCATAATTAGCTTAGCTTTCTCCCAACATGTAGGAAAATGTTCCAATTCAAAACATTTCTTATATAGTGTTTTTATATCTTCAGGTATATACAAAAATATTTTTTACTATTTCTCCACTAATTTTTTCAATCCCCTTTGCTTTTTAAGAACTAATCCTATCAAATTGCAGTTTGCTCTTTATATTTTCAGCAGGTACTTAAAATATTTGCTTCCGTTCCCTCTCTTAAAACTTTGTTTTAACATCTCATTGCTATTAGCATCTATGGGAACATTGATTTCATTGGTGATAATACACTCATTTTTTTAGTATAAATTTGTAAATTATGAAATATACATATAAATATAAATATATATATATATATATATGTGATAAGATCCTGTCGACTTTCACGCGCCTGAAACTCTGCTCGGCAGTCCAAATGAACTTTCGAGTTTGCAACCCTGAACACGCGCGGCATCGCCGCTCTTCGCCGGAGAATTCAGCTCTGCTGTTTTCTCAAGGAGCATGAGATCGACATCTGCTTTCTGCAGGAGACGAACGTCATGTCCCTGGACGATGCAGGAGACCTCTGCCAAGGCTACAGCGCCGTTGTTGCTCCCGCAACGACCACCGTGGAATCAGGCCTCGCCTGCGTCTTCGCGGCCGGCGTCGTTGTTCATCGGCAGCAGATCCTATGGCCTGGCAAAATGGCTGTCATCGACCTCACCGTCCGGAGAGTCTCCATGACGTGTGTCAACGCCCACGTCTCTCATGCTCCTGAAGAGCGCTGCCGCCAGCTCCAGATCATCGCAGCTTTGGCGCGGGATTTGAGAAGCGGGAAGGCCTTGATGTAGACATCTCTGACCCGGATGAAGGCGTCTGCTTCCCCGTAGAGGACAGCAATCCACCCTAGGAAGGTAGATGGTAGGCCCAGATTCTCCAGCAGGGCGAACAGGTAGCTCCTTCTCAGGGTGTCGAAGGCCGACTTTAAGTCCAAAGAGATGACAGCCCGCGGCGTGTCATGTCTGGATGCCCCGGGGGTTTCGTCACACACTCGCGCGATGTTCCAGGAGGATGACCGTCCTGGAACGGCGTAGGTCTTACAGTCGGGCACTAGGTCTGGAAGATGACGTCGCAGACGGGCCATGAGCACGCCGCTGAGGACCCTGTAGTCGGTCGTTAGCAGGCTGATTGGCCGGAAAGCCTGTGAGTGGATCCTCGGTGTTTTGAAAATCTCCGAGGAGACGGCGAAGGACCTGGCATCAGATTCAGCAGAAGCCCTCGCGGAGCTCCAGGACCAAGCCGACCTCGTCGTAATCGCCACCTTCTTCTATGCTGCATTGGAGCACACCAGGGTTGCCACTATCGGAAGCCGGGTCGACGCGCGTCGTCTGGATAGAATCCTACTTTCATCAGGCTTCTGCGACCGTGTCACCCAATATCAAACCATCGACTACGCCTACTCGGACCACCGTGCCGTCCTGATCCAAGTAGGAGACCCAGCTCCTACAAGACTTCCCTGCATCGGAAAGCTGCTACGGTCAGACCTGTTCTTCGATCGAATGGAAACGTTCATCGATGAAGTGCTGTAAGACCTAGCAAATCTCTCACCTTCGATGTTATGGGAACACTGGACCATCGTCGCGGAGATTCGGTCACTCGCGCCTGCCGTCGCCGAGTCCGGCAATGGATACATCGAGAGAGCAAGTCTCTTCCTGAGGCGGAGACTGGAGGACGACACTGCCCGCTCCGACTATCCTTCCTTGTCGGACCTCGGGCGTTCCCTCCGAGCCAGATGTCGCTTTCCCTCCACCTTCACCGACGACGACGGCAACGCCATCTCCGGGGGCCAGCTTAGGCGTTTCCTTCTGGAGCGCTTAAGCAGTCGCTTCGCTCAGGATCCAAGCTCGGAAGAAGCCATCGCTGACTTCCTAGCTGAAGTGACTCCCCTGGAGTTCGACGAGTGGGACCAGCTATTTCTCGCCGACCTCTCCCGCGACCAGATAGCGGCAGCCATCCATCGCCTGCCAAATGGCCGTGCCTCGGCATGGGACGGACTACCCTGCGAGTTTGTCAAAGCCTTTGAAGATTTCTTCGCCGAAGTTCTTTGGCAAGTCTTCGAGGATTCGCGACTTCGCGGGGCCTTACCTCCATCCTCAAGGCGCAGCAAGGTCATCCTGCTGCCGAAGGTGCACGGTGGTCCGGGTCTACAGGCTTTCCGGCCAATCAGCCTGCCAACGACCGACTACAGGGTCCTCAGCGGCGTGCTCATGGCCCGTCTGCGACGTCATCTTCCAGACCTGGTACCCGACTGTCAGACCTACGCCGTTCCAGGACGGTCATCCTCCTGGAACATCGCGCGAGTGTGTGACGAAACCGCCGGGGCATCCAGACATGACACGGCGCGGGCTGTCATTTCTTTGGACTTAAAGTCGGCCTTCGACACCCTGAGAAGGAGCTACCTGTTCGCCCTGCTGGAGAAGCTGGGCCTACCATCTACCTTCCTAGGGTGGATTGCTGTCCTCTACGGGGAAGCAGACGCCTCCATCCGGGTCGGAGATGTCTACATCAAGGCCTTCCCGCTTCTCAACGGGGTGAGGCAGGGCTGCCGTCTCAGCGCCGCGCTCTTCAGTATCAGAGTTGGACCTCTGCTACGCCGCCTCGAGATGACCTTGGGCCGCGGCAACGTGGTCGCTTATGCGGACGACATCGTACTCTTCATCAGGGACGACGCTCAGTTTGAGCTCGTGCCCCTGATCTTCGAAGAGTTCCGCATGCGTGCTCTGGTGCGGTTCCTGGAAGCACCGGACGGATTCTTCTCTGGGAATCTCCTGAACGCAGGCTGCGCCATCACCACCAGAAATACCGTCGCCTCTCAGGCCTCACACCTGATGGGGCTGCTGGATCGAGCCATCGCGAGGTGGTCGCCCTTCACCCGCGGCCTGTCGCTGGTGGGTCGTGCTCGCGCGGCCTACAGCCTGGTCCTGGGTTCCATCCTGCACCACCTCCATGGCTACCTTTTACCTGAAACCACCATCGGCCGGCTGCAGGCGCGGTTGGCGCGCTTCGTGTGGGGTACGAGCCGAGTCTCGTGGCTCCCCGGGCGCATCCTGGTTCGTCTAGGCTCCGATGGTGGCGTCGGCCTGCTTGACATCGCGGGCCAGCTTCGGCTCGCCTGCCTGAAGGGGGTCCAGGCCTCTCTTCGCGGCGCCGCCAACGGCTACTCTTGGCTGGTTCGCAGCCGAGCGTGGCTGACACCGCCGGCTCCTGACGTCTGGCACTCGCTTAGGAGGAGGAGACTGCTGAGCCTGTGGGAGGCCGCGTCCAGCGTCCTCGAGCTTGACCACCGGGTTCTTCATCCCGCCAGCCTGAGGTCCCTGCGTCTTAGAGGTGACAACAGGTTCCTGCGGCCGCCAGACCTGCTTGCTCCCGAGCGCTGGCTACAAGCGACTGTCGAGGACTTCCCCGATGGCGCCCCTGCACTAGCGCGCTCAACGCGGGTCGCACTTCTGGACGCGCAGCATCTGGGGGCCTTCTGCCAACGTCTCCTGCGGGAAAACGCCAGGTCCAGCGACGGGTCGCTGACCCACAGATATTGGAGTTGCCGAGCCGTGCGCCCCCTGCTCCGGGAGGTGTTCGCTTCCTGCGACTTGCCCCTGGATTTGCAGGCCTGGCTCTTCTGCGTCGGCCTCCATCCCGAGGCAGTGAATCTAACAAGTGTGACGAAGGCTCACATCTACAAGTACCATCTTGGTCTTGAGTTGGGTAATACCAGCCAACACCTCGACCTGCCCACTCTGTGGGAAAGAACTCACGCAGTCCATCGGTGGCGGAGTCTTTCTCGCGGTGGGCGCCACCAATGAAGACCTTGTATATATATTTATATATATTAAGAAAAAGACATCTCCTTATCGTGCAACTGAAATTTATAAATATATATGTATACTAGCCGACTGGACCCGGCTTCGCCCGGGTATTTTTCGAGTGGGATTTACTCATGAATGAATAGAGCCCCCAACTGTTTGAAAACTTAATGTAATGAATTTTCTTTCAGCAAAATGGAGATAAACTGCAAATATCAATATTGAAAATGCTGGTAAACATATCTGAAATATAAGATCAATTTCACAAACACATCTAATGAATAGAGTGCTGTTTGGAGGAGTGGTCTGAACTGTTAATTTTTAAAAACCATGACTCAGGATAATCGAATCCAGATTCAGACACTTTGTTCTGAAAAAAAAATTGCCCCAATGGCTCCTGATTCTTGAAAAAGTCCAACTCTCAAGTGAGTGCAAGTAACCAAACTGGGCTTTGGTATCTAAAAAATGAAAAAAAAATCTAATGATTAGTGCGAATAGAGGAAAATGGTCCTCACAACCTGAAAATTTCACTTTCTCCACTTCACTCTCGGCTGTTCAAGAAGAAACAGCCAGATCAAACATTTTTGAGGGCACCTAATCCGGCACTTACATCTCTAAATAGTTAAGCAACTTTTATAAATGTAATATATCTGCAATACTAAAATACCCGGACTTGGTTGAATTTTTTATTAGTTATTGTTGCAGTTTTAGAAAAGTGTGGGAAATTGGATATTTTTACAAAAGAATGTACTTTTTAAAATGGTATATATAATAAAAAGGAAATTTGCATAATTTTCTATAAGTCAAGGGCAATTTTAAAAATACCAAAAAAGCAAGACCAAATAAAAAATAACAAATTATGTGTGATGTTTCAGTAACCGCATTGTTACCATATAAAGACAAAATTACTGAATGTATTCAGTACTTTTGTCTGAACATGGCAAAAATGCTGTAACTGAAACCACACATTATTTATTTATTTGGATTTGGTTTTGCTTCCTTGTTTTGTTTTTTTTTAATTATCTCTAGTACACGTGGTACAGGCCATGATAATCATGGTGGGTAAGTAGCGACTGCTTTTACTGTAAGCGCACCACATGTCTACACATGTGATTCTTATCTTTATTTCAAAATATACCTCAATTTTTTTACCTAAAAAGGTATATATATATTGCCAAGAACTTAAATAAAAGTAAAATGTATTACAAAGACTTTAATTTGAAAAGTATTATGAAACGTTAAAAATATAATCTTAACTTTTAAAAGCATGAAAAAACACCTATCTTGATTTGAATAAATTTAGTCAAAAACAAACATCATGTAAAAGTATGCACCAATCGAAATCATTTGTTAGCTCTAACAGTGCTGCCCCCAGCGGTAAAAGACTGGAGCTAACGCTTCATGGGTTGGTAATTTTTTTTAAATATTACATTAACTTAACAATATTCTCTCTCCATGTCTTGCTAACATAAATTCGTTAAAAATAATATGCATAAAAATAATGCAATTCTAAAAATCATAAATGAAACATCATTAAATTAAAAAAATACGGAACGAAGAATTGTATAGAAACAACTATAATACAATTGTGTATATATTATGAGTATGCAGAATTAACTTTCTGTTAAATATTGCAGAGTCATAAATATACTAATGGTGTAAAATTCAAAACAGCAAAGTTATCCTGATAAATGCAATGAGCTATCATAAGGTGTGTTGCAGGCTAACAAAAACCTTGATTGAACCAGAAATGTTGACACCATAAAAATAAAAATTCTCAAGAATAGAGTTATGTAAATGAATTAAATGTGAAAAAAAAAACAGAATAAAGTAAAAAAAGCTTTATTGATGAAACTACAGTAGAGCAATAATGATGAGCAAAATATTGACAAAATATATTTACAAAAGTCAAGCTTCCCAAAATCATTATTCGAAGAAATCTTTATCAAAATTGTCAAAATCTAGATATCAAAGCCCCCTGATAAACAATATTGCGTGTCTTGCTAGAAGTAGACCTAAAGACAAATAAATGTTTTGGGCTGGAAACACGGGAGCATGCTACATAGAGTTGCCCATGCGAGAAACGGGGAGACTCAAGATGCACACCAACTACTTGCAATGTTTGACTCTGAGATTTATTAATTGTCATAGCAAAGGCAACCATAACTGGGAATTTCAAGCGTCTAAACTTAAAAGGCAGATCATTTGGAATAATAGGGGTAGGTTATCTGAATTACTTTTTCTTGGATTTTATCATACTCCTCCAAAAAGGTATTTTTAAAATATATCTCAGTTTACTTTCTTGGTAAAAAATATCTGTCTGTATTTGAGATATTTTTTCATGTTTTGTTTTTCAAAATTCATCTAGATATAACCTTGACCAGACAGACTCTCCTCATCTAATTTTCCTTAAATAAATATTATACACACACAAAAAAAGCCTTTATTAGGAACTTGCCCCATACAGATTCTCCCAATTGGGTAAGGTAATAATCATCTCGTGTTATTTACATAGAAATTTAACTGGCTTTACTCTTCGTCTCAAAGTCATTCACTTATTGACTGGTCCTTAGATATAATGATGATCTAAAAATGTATAGTAAGCTATTGCCTTGGATTTGTTTGCTGTTATTTTTGAAAGCAATACGTAGAGTGAAGTGTTGGTACATTTAATTTATTGATATAGGGCCTTCCTCTCTGCATCAAGGGCTGTACAATTAAGCAGGTAATAGGGGAGTTCTTCAGTAATTTCCTTGTCACACAGTGTACATATTAATTCTTTGGCCAAAAACGTCAGAACGTGTTTTTTTTTTTTTTTTTTTTTTTAAGACTGTAAATAGTATTCTCGATTGCGCTATACATCGTTTGAATGGTAAAAGGAAATCATCGGTTAGGTAGCATTCTGCTTCTATTGACGTATGGAAATTTTTATAATGTGGATAAAGTTTTGAATTTCTTATTCTTGATTGGTCTTCTTGTATCGATTGATCTGATATTGCCCTAATAATCAAAATAATACAACTTTGCAATATATTGTGATCCGAGCATCCAATAAGCCATGAGAAACCGGCTTTATTTGGTGTATTTGTTAAACTCTTTGTAAATCACACAAATATTTTGTCTTGTAGAGGTATAAACATCCCACAAGTGAGCCAAACAGATTGAAGGTAATCTCGTAGTGTCCATAATTTTTCCAAAATAAATATTATGAAAAATATTTTATAATGCTAATGTCAGATCTATATAAGATTCTCCGATAGGTCACACAAATGTTGAGTCTTTATTATCGTTTAATATTGATAGGTTGATAGAAAATAGATGCTTGTCCGCATCATTATATAAAGAAACTAAGTCGTTTAGAAAATGGATAAATAAGGTTAAAGCGGTTCACCCTGTAAGACTCCGGATTACATTTTTATAAATTCCGTAAGTGAGCCGTTCCATCTAACTGTTGCTGACAGTTGAGTATAATAGCTCTGTATGAGGCTGATTAATTGTTCGCTCAAACCATAAACCGATAACATTTTCCAAAGAAAAAGATGTGGTAAAGTACCAAAGGCTTTCTTAATATCCAAAAAAGCCTATAATTTCCCCCTTTTGCGACTCGGCGTCATTCGAATCAGTAAGGTAAGTGTGAAGATATGGTCTTGACAATAATATCCCTTTCTGAAACCCGCTTGATATTCCGCCAACATTCCCCTTTTTTCTATCCAGCTGTTCACCTAGTCTTTAATATGAATGTAAAGAGTTTCGATAAGTTGTATAAAATCATATGCCTCTATAGTTTGATGGTGTAGTTGGGTCGCTGTTTTTGAAGATAGGATGAATGATTGCTCTTGTCCATGTTGAGGTAACTAATTTACATCGATAGTATATTATATATATATATATATATATATATATCAATGGTTCTAATAGTTTTCTTATTTTAAATACTCTCCTTCTTCCACCTTCCTTTTGTTTTCCTTGATTATTTTTGAGTTATCAATTACAGCCTTAATATCGTTTAAGATTAATTTTATCACATCTAATCTCAAAAGACCATATTTCCTATTTTTAATAAAAACCAGGTAAGATATATCCTTCTACTTATTTTACAAATGGCGGCGTGAACGCCGTTGATTATTAATTTAAATAGGTTATATTGAGTATTTCTCTTATCATGTTTATAAAATATTAATTAGTTAATGGCTATTATTTGTTTATATTAATTTAATAGTAGCAGGGAATTTCTTAATTTTATAAATATAAGATTGCTACTCTCATCACAAAGGGCTTATTAATCTATTTTTCTGTAGCTTTGAGCATTCGATGTGCCTCCCTCCAACATATTGAAGGGTGTACCTCTCTTTAAAATTGTGCCAACCCAGACCATGAGACCTCCCTCCCTCAAACCGATCTCTTTCTATTATGTTAGAGGGATGGAATCGGATATTTCAGGTCTTCTTCAGATAGAGACTTAACGATAATCAGTGTCTATACTGGATCCTGACTTTCCACTGAAGATAACCTGGGTCCATTAATCCTGGGCCCAGGACTGGTGTTCACGGCACCAATTTAAATAGAGGTATTATATTATACGGGCTGAAAGGGATAAGTACCATTAGTCCTATTGCTTTAGACCTCCATCCTGAAGCTTTCGATAAACAGGTTGTCTTGAAACTTGTTTCAGAGATACACGAAACTCTTTACATTCATATTAAAGACTAGGTGAACAGCTGGATAGAAAAAAGGGGAATTTTGGCGGAATATCAAGCGGGTTTCAGAAAGGGATATTATTGTCAAGACCATATCTTCACACTTACCTTACTGATTCATCCCTCTATGGTGCATGAAAAAGGATGGGCCTAATTTTATTATTCCAATATTTCTTCATAAACTATTATGAGAAGCCATTATTTGAGATTTCTCTCTCTTAAAAATGTGTAAGATTTTAAAATTTAAAAAATTATGATGTGCTAATAGTGCGAGTTTTTATGAAAATTATTTTTTAAATTCTCATATTTTCAAGTTAAATAAATCAAAGTATTTTAATAGGTGAATTTATAAAATATTTTTTTCACATGTTTGACAATTTTGGTCTTCTTAGAGCTTATTAAAAAACATTTGTTCACTTAATTTTGGATTCCAGTCTATTTGGGTTTCATTTTATTCTTCTCAAATTTTATTTTAACTTCTGTTTTAACTTAGTCAGTATTTTCTTTTGAGATACCTTATTCTCTTTATATCATAATCAGCTTTATTTACAGTGCATTTTTAAATATAAAAATTAATTAAATTAATTATAGATACCGGTTATGATAGAAGAGAACATTTTGTAATTTTTTATAATCTATTTTAATTCTGTAAAGCAATTCTATTTTTTTCTCAAAATTATAAGTAAACATATTGGGGCCATAGGATGCATATATAACGACTTCTATCACAAAATCGGTGAAGCTCGGTCAATTTTATACATATTTTTCTACGTCGTCTTTCTTATATTGTACGAGTCTTTCAAAATATTTCTTGAAAAATTCTTTAAAGAGGAATAATTTAATTTTTATACAGGTATCCTCTATCAGATAGAATCATTAGCCTAATACAATATTTAAAGTCTTTTTTAGAAATATAAATATATATGTGTAACATTTCTGTTGGAAATAAAGAAGAATAGTAAATCAATGATATTGAAATACTTTTAGACTGACAACACTGTAATATAAAAACGAGAACAAAGAAGTGTTTTTTTTTACAAAATTAGTAATTGTAATGTAAATTTTTAAATGTTCTTTTCTCTCTCTCTTTAAAAATAATAAATTTAAAATACTTTCTTAAAAGAGGTGAAATTGCCTAATTCTTTAAAACCACTTCAGCTGTAAGTAAACTTGTTATTTGTTGTTTCATTGTCTGAACCATAAGAGATTCCCAACATGGTAGAAGAGGTCCGTGGTTTTTAAATAGCGGTAAAATATATATAAAATATAGGATAAAATATAAATAAAAACAAAAATGGCTGTAAGTGAAGATATCGCAAATATTATGAGACTTAAAAGTCCTGAAAATTTTGATTTATAGAATTTTCAGATAACAATTATTTTCAAAGCTAATGGCCTTCTAGATATTGTAAATGGAAAATCGTTATTTGAAGACTTGAAAGATGAAACTGGAAAAGATAAATGGAGCCTAAAAGATGCCAAAGAACAAAAATACGTAATGTTAAACATTGAAAAGAATGTTTTAACACATATTCTAAATTGCAAAACTTCAAAAGAAATGTATGAAAAACTAGTAGCCATTTATCGAAGAGAAAATGAGCAATTGGAATGTAAATTACTACAAGAATTTCATGGATTCAAATTTGACAAAAATGCAGATATGGCAACAAATATAAGCAGAATGCAAAATTTAGTATTCAAACTAAAAAATGTAAAACAAGAAATTTAGGAAAGCTTTGCAATTTCTAAAATATTGAGCATTTTGTCAGACTACTTTAATTACTTCAGCACAGCATGGGACTCGACACCAAAAAGTGTGAAAAGGTTAACAAACTTAATATCAAGACTATCACTTGTGGAAACTAAACAAAAAGTAAAACCTGAAGAGGGAATAGCCATTAGTGCTACTAAAGTAAAGCAGTGCTTTAACTGCAAAAAGAGCGGGCACTTAGCAAAATACTGTAGACAATATTAAAAATGATGTACCATCTGTAAAAAGACAAATCATTCTCAAGACCAATGCTTCTTTAAGAAATCTCAAAATAAATTCCAGGACAATATTCCTTGCCGAATTTGTAAAAAGACAAATCATAAAGAAAAGAATTGCTTTTTCAACAACAAAAATGAAGAAAAATTGTCCTTTTTTGCGGGAGAGACTTTAAAATGTAAAAATGAGGAATTGCTAGAATTCATTGTAGACAGTCGCTCAACAAGCCATATGATAAATAGTAAAAGGTTTTTACTAGATGAAGTAGATTGCAACTCAAAAATATCAATAGCAAAAAAGGAAGAAACTCTAATAGCAAAATCAGTCGGAAAAATTCAAGGGAAGAAATGTGATCTCAAGGAGGTGATGTTTGTACCAAACTTGACAAATAATTTACTATCTGTAAGTGCCATTACCAGAAATAAAGGCAAAGTCGTCTTTGAAGATGAAAAGGTATTTGTCGTAAAAAATGGTATAAAAGTTTTAGAAGGAGAAAAACAGGAAGATGTACTCTATACAATAAATATAGAAACAGAAAATCCCGAAATTAAAGAATATCACCTAACAGCTACCCAAAATGAAGAAATGCTCAAATGGCACAGAAAAATGGGTCACATAAGTTTTTCAAGCTTAAAACAATTAAAATCTATGGTTAATGGAATAAACATAGAAAAAATAAGTCAAGATGAAATTTGTGAAACATGCATTAAAGCTAAACAGGTAAGAAAGCCATTCAATTCCATTAGAACAAAATCAAAAAGGCCTTTAGAAATAGTCCATACAGATGTATGTGGACCTTTAGATCCCACTACCCATGACAACAAAAACTATTTTCTAACATTTCTTGATGACTACACACATTTTTGTCATGTGTATTTGTTACAAAATAAATATGAAGTAAAAGGATATCTAAAAGAATTTATTCCAGAAGCAGAAAACCAAATGAATCTAAAAGTTTCAAAAATAAGATGTGACAATGGCGGAGAATATGTAAATGAAGATATAAAATCCTGGTGCAAAGCTAAAGGAATCATTATGGATCTCACCATACCTCACTCACCTCAGCTAAACGGCAAAGCCGAAAGATTAAATAGAACCCTTATGGAGAAAACTAGAGCCCTTTTGATTGATTCTGGTGTAGAAAAATACATGTGGGGAGAAGCTGTAAGGGTTTCAGCCTATTTTATGAACCCCGAAGCCCTACTCAAGAATTAGAGAAAACCCCTGCAGAACTTTGGTTCAACAAAAGACCAAATTTGTCAAACTTACAACTTTTTGGTTGTGAAGCTTATGTCAAAACCCTAAAACACATAAAGAAATTGGTAGACAGAAGTAAAAATATACCTTTATAGGTTATGCACCAAATGGTTATCGCCTTTGGGATGAACAAAGCAAACAAATCTTTACAGCTAGAGATGTAATTTTTTAGATAAAGGATGTATAAATAAAGAAGAAAAATACCTATTGTCGAACCAGAGGAAGAATCTGAAGATCAACTAGAATTAAATGAAGAACCAAGTCTACCAGAATTCTCTGAAGACAAAGAAGATATCCCTACAAAACCAAGTATTTCAAAATATAATCTTAGACCAAGAAGTAGTTTACAAACACCATCAAGATATGAAGACTTCTATTTAAAACGGGACGGAACAACAGAATCAGCTCTTCTAACTTAATCGGAAGCTATATCTGGTCCAAATCAAGATAAATGGAAAAAGGCAATAAAAGAAGAAAAATAGTCTCTTGACAAAAATGGAGTTTGGGAAATAGTAAAAGAAATTGAAGCGTCAAACAAGAAGATTCTGACCTCTAAATGGCTCTTTAAAGTGAAAGAAGATGGCCGCTACAAAGCAAGACTAGTTGTAAGAGGCTTTGAACAAGAAGCAGGCTTTGATTATGATGAGACATTCAGTCCAGTTATAAGCACTGCCTCTTTAAGGCTATACTTTGCTCTAATGTCTAAGAAAAATTTTGTTTTTAAAACATTTGACATAAAAACAGCTTTTCTATATGGGTTTTTGGATGAAGAAATATATGTTCAATTGTCAGAAGGTTATAAAGGGAATATATGTAGGTTAAGAAAGGCATTACATGGTTTAAAGCAAGCCCCATTAAAATGGTAGGAAAGATTAAAAACCTTTCTCAAATCCCAAGATTTCATACAACTAAAATCAGAGCCATGTCTTTTTAAAACCAACAAAGGAAATATGTACCTTGCAATATATGTAGATGATGGTATCTTAATGGGAGATAATGAAGAACAATTAAAAAATATTTTAGAAAAACTATCCCAAGAGTTTGAAGTAAAATAAACAAATGATCCAAGAACTTTTTTGGGAATAAATTTGTGTTTTGAGGAAAAAATAAAATTTTACTATCACAAGAAAATTATGCAAAATCAGTTCTTGAAAGATATAATATGCAAAACTCAAAACCAGTACCCACTCCCATTACAGATGCAGCAAAAGAATTAGACAAAAACTTAGAAATATCAAATGATAAAAAGTTTCCCTACAGACAAGCAATTGGAAGCCTTTTATATTTGACAAACAAAACTAGACCAGATCCACAAATTTTGAAAGCTGGTCAATGCATGATCCAACAACTCAAGATATTATAAACATAAAAAGAACCCTAAGATATTTAAACCACACCACCAATTTAGGCATATCATATGATGGAGAGATGCCATTTGAATTAAAGGCGTATTGTGATTCTGACTTTGCTAGAGATATCAAAACTAGAAAAAAGTACCACAGGATATGTAGTTTACTTATGTGGAGGTCCCATAAGTTGGTGCTCCAGAAAGTAACCTGTAATTGCCCTTTCCAGCACTGAAGCAGAGTTCATTGCTGCAGCAGATGCATGCAAAGAAGTGTCATACATAAGATCCCTATTAGAAGAATTAATTCAGATAATATTGATAAAAATCTCTATGTTGATAACCAAAGCACTATAAATATTTTAAAATCAGGCCAATTCAACACTAAAACTAGACATATTGATGTCAAATATCATTTTGTGAAAGATCAAGCTCAAAGGTTTAACCTGATATATTGTCCAACAGAACACCAAATTGCAGACATCCTAACAAAACCTCTAGCCAGACCAAAGTTTGACAAATTCAAATCCCTTCTTATGACAACCATTTGAAACATAAGTCAAGTGAAGAAACTGTTGAATGTGATAAGATCACTGATTTAAGAGGGAATGTTGTAAAAAAAAGAAGAATAGTAAATCAATGATCTTGAAATACTTTTAGACTGACAACACTGTAATATAAAAACGAGAACAAAGAAGTGTTTTTTTTTTTTTTTTACAAAATTAGTAATTGTAATGTAAATTGTTAAATGTTCTTTTTTCTCTCTCTTTGAAAATAATAAATTTAAAATACTTTCTTAAAAGAGGTAAAATTGCCTAATTCTTTAAAACCACTTCAGCTGTAAGTAAACTTGTTATTTGTTGTTTCATTGTCTGAACCATAAGAGATTCCCAACAATTTATTTTATATTTTTTTTGTTATTTTCATTTTATTTCATTTTATTTTATACGAAAAAATCTTTTTACAAATAGTACAAATAATTATAAATATAAAATAGGCGTTATTGTTAATTTTCAAAATATTCACACCCATATTTTACAAAATTTATTTTGTCCATAATATAAATATATTTATCATTTTTTATTCATTTATTTATTTTTTATCCCCATTGAATATAACAAAATATTTTAAAAACTTAATTCTGTTGACGTTATGTGGCGCTGAGTTTGTTGTTGACACATATTAAATATGGTTTAACACCTTGATAAAGGTTGGCGTTCAGCCAACTGAAATATTGGTAAAATCAATGATTTTTTAAATCCAATATATGCCTTTTTAATTGAAATTAAATATATGTGATATCTTGGGACCTCTGGGACCAGTGTTACCTGATGCTAGACGAACCTCGATGTCACCTCTACCGTGCAGTCGTGGTGGAAGGCGACACAGCTGGGCCAAAGGTGAAATAAACAAACAGAGATTCCACTAAGAAGCGTCTGAAGGTCAAGAAGGAATGGGACGAGGAGGTTTCTGGCAGGAAAGGATTAATTACCTCTATAGGAGCGGCCTACAGACTAGGGCTGAAACAAAGACTCTCTACTAACTAACTGAGGCTTGGGGACTCCTTTTATAGCCTCGCTGGGTCCAAGCAGGTCACTGCCCTTTTCTGACGTAAACAGGGGGGGGGGAAAGTTACATCATCCAGGAGGGCCACGACCTCGTAAAAATTGGACTGGGCTCGATAGGCCTACTTTCTTATTCTCACTTAGGCCTGATTAGTTTAAACCTTAATTTTCTCCTGTTATTCTCCATTCCTTCTATCTGTACAGTTGCTATACTTTATTAGAGTATTACGCGGTACAGATTGATGTTATTTGATGCTTTCTATTTGCAGTAAATAACAGGTTATATACAGTCACGTGGGGAAATAAGTGGTAGTAGATATCTGGATTATTTACAACAATCCTATGGTCTTAAATCATCACATATATATATTTGTTCCTTTTGTTTTTATCTTAAAACATCTGGCCAGTCGTTGAAATCGCGCCATGCTCCATTATATGCATTATCACTACGAGTATGGGCATCAATTCTTATTTTCTTGCAATTATCCATATATCATTATGGCTGAATAATATTTTTACTTCTATATGTTGATAATTTTCTAAAATACCATCATTATTATTTTAATAAGCTATGTTAAAACTTGTCAGTCAAAATTTGGTAGTACTGAACTTGTTAAAAATCGCTAAACTCCAATACCTTGATCTTAGCCCAAAGGCCGATATACTTAATTATATACGTGGGAAGTCTCTTCGATACTGATACGAGAGGAAGTAACACTAATTGAGTCGTATCAAAATCTAAATCTATGTTTCAACGATCGCTGGTTCACAATAGTGGTTCACAACAACTGACTCAGTTATATGTTTCTAACGGCTCTAATCCGACTATAGTAAACTGCTAACCAATCATTTATTGTTTAATTCTCTCTATTCAATTTGTTACTATTTTGTTGGCAGTTGTCTTTATAAGCTAACGTGGATAAAAACATTGTCTTGATTTGGAAGTAAGTTAACATTGGTTTTTAAGTATCATTTAAATTTATTTTTAAAAATCGTTGCTGTCAGAACTTATAATCGACCAAGACGGATAGGCAAATAACATGGAATTGTCGCTGTGTGCTGCTAACCTTGGGAGGGTATTAGCAAAGAGGAAACTCCAGACAGCTGTTTCCCGTTGCCTTTGGAAGGTCATTTGTTTGCTATGATACCCCGCTTCCTGGTCTCAAGAATGCCGATTGGAATGGGAATTTATCATTGGATATTTGTATACGAGTTAAGTATGGGGAATCTTCCTCTTGCTTTTCCTTTCCTATTGAACAGTCACAAGGTACCGATGTGCCTTCTGAGGCCTTAAAAATTACTTACATCGAACCAATGACAACCAGGCCTTCGCGCGTCTATTTTCAATTCTATGGGCTTGTCTTTTATTTATCAACACGATACCTTTAAAGCACAAGTCCTTGAGAGTTTATTAGGAATGAAGAAAAGAGCCAACTTAGGATCAAGGAAATTCTAAATCGACTCTATTTTAGAATTTAATTACACAATATGTCTAATATAATAATAATATAAGCTTATAATTTATATTAATTTGATTATACATATTGCCAGACATTTTTTCTTCTGTACACATTTCTCTGTTCTCGTTTTTTCTCCCTTTCTCCCTTTTAATATCATATGACTGTTCTCTTTACGGCCTAAAATATTGTAAATATATATGTATAGACAAATACAAAGGCATACATGTATGACAGCGTAAGTGTCTCTGGGAGAACATAGCGCTTTAAATTGAAATAAATAAATAAATAATATGCATGAAGTACGAGATTGTAATATTAACAAAACCACTGAAATCCCTATTCCACTAGCCACTTTAAGGATAGAATATTATTCTATACTCTAGTTGATAATTTCGAAAAAGAGAGAATAGGGTATCATTCTCTCTTGTTGAACCTTATGATATTGAAGCCGTTCAGGAATCACGAGGAGCTATAGTCAGAAACATTGATATAATCAGGCATACTGAGTTTTCTAAAGCTGGTGTTTATATTTTCGCCTACACACACAAATTAAGTTTATTTTCCTTCCGACAAAATTACAAGCTGATTTTCATGTTTAATTCAAAGGATATAATATACGTCTTACATAATCTTAATTATTTAATCAAAGTACAATTTCTCTTCAATATGATAGAAATCTGGAAAAGTTTCTAAAAAGTAAAAAAAAATAGACTAAATTTGAATTCACACAAGTATATGTGAATTAAAAAGAAAATAAAAAATTATTTAAAATATGATTTCACATCAGAAGGAGTTAAACCAAATGAAGAAAATACAAAGCAATACAAAATGGACCTCTGCCTGGGTAGTATTTGAATTTAAATAATTTTTATATTTTGTATCATTTTAAGTAAAATGTATTCCAAATTTAGCTCATACTTTACAACCTCTATACAAATTAACACACACGAGTTTATTAAGACTCCTGATCTTATATAGAAATATCCCGAAAGGAGGATGTTCACAAATTAGTTTAAAAAGTATGTACAACTTAGCACCGAAAGAGCGAGTGTAGAGTCATAGAAGCAGGCCGCTCGGCGCTCAAACAGTCGGCAGCAATCGTCGAATCCCTTGAACCCCTCCCTCCATTGTTGGCAGCTTTGTAGAATTGCAAGTATCTGAGGTAAATATCGGCCAACGATGTATTCATCCAACTACACATCTGTTGATAGTTGAGTTGTGGTGTACGCAAATCACCCAAGAGTTCTTGTCTGTGCTTGACCAAGAGAGAGAAACTAAATGTAATGTGCGTGATATTTCGTCTTGTATTAAATTTTTTATAGGTCACAGGTTAACTATACAAATTAACAAGAAAATATTCATGGGGTGACCAGAGAAAATAATAGTTTTTCAAAAGGTAAAGAAAGATCTTCTATGATATCAAGTATTAATATAGTCACGTGGAAAATTAAGAAAGACAAACTTGAGGATTAAACAGCAATTTATTTAAGACAAGAAAAAACTATTAATGATAAACAAAATATAAGCAAGAGGGAAGTTTTCAGAGAGTAGCAAAATATAAACATAAAAAATGATTCTCTGTAAAAAAAAAAAAAATAATAAATACTTTGTTACATAGCTCCTTTCTAATGGGAGCTGTGACCCACAGCTTGCAATTATTGTATTTGCTGACATGGATCTGACGTGCTTCTGTCAATGATTCATTCCATCGAAGTCTTGAAACATTGTCCCTAGTACCTTTGCGTCCTTTTTCTTGAGGCGTGAAGAGCGGCTTTTTCGTCCTATTGTCATCTATAGGGATATTGTCATATTGGAAGGAAGTCTTAGCTTTGATACGGCGTAGGAATCCAGGAGCCAGTCTCGGAAAATGTAAATCACAGCACCCATGGCCTCAAGGTCTTCTCGGCGATTTTCAGTTTGTCTTTCCTAATTTACCCAGCATCTCCACCAAAATGTCACGTGGAAAATTAGGAAAGACAAACTTCAGGATGACACAGAAATGTATTCAAGTCAAGAAAAACTATGAATGATAAACAAAATATAAGCAATGCGGAAGTTTTACAGAGTAGCAAAATATAAACATAAAAATGATAATCTGTTAATAAATTAATAAACACTTTGTTACAATATCGTGTGATCCAACCATGCCATTGGTTATCTCATTTGATGTATCAAGCTTTGGACTAGGTTGGGTGTTGGAACAGATTAAAGACGGAAGATGAGGGCAATTGGTTTCGCTTTGGTTGCTTTCAACATACATAAGGTATTTATCACATTTAAAAACGAAGCTCAGTCAATAATTTTTAGTTAAGTAAATTCAATTACTATTTATGGAAAAGGCCTTTCAAAATAACCACTGACCACAAACCACTTAAATTTTAATTAAACTAAGAAAATTCCCCTGACATAGAATCACCAAGAATAATAAGATGGGCAATATTTCTGGGTTCCTATTATTATGGGATGGACAATAAAAAGGCAATTTTACATTCAAACGCTAATTGTTTAAATATACAAGTATAGTAATACTTGTATTACTAGTGGACCCAAAGAGCCTAGAAATGTTTCAGGTTTATCGTTCATCTTCTTGATTGATGATCAAGAAATATTTAGTGAAGAAACAAGATTAGATTATAAACAGGAATATATACCCAGTTTTATCTAAGGTCATAGAATATGTGAAAAATGATTTGCCTCTAGTTTTAAATAACTCAAAACCTATTATCAAAAAGACAGAAATTATCAATAGTTCAAGATTGTGTTTTTTGGGGTAACGGGGTAATTATTCCAGTGGTGGGAAGAAAAGGAGTTTTTTGAAGTTACTACATGAAGGACACTCAGGTCTAGTTGCTATGAAATCAATTGCCATACGTTTCATATGGTGGTCAAAATTAGATTTCTACATAGGAAACCAAGTAAAATAATTAAATGCATGTCAGGTACATCAAAAGAATGCACGTAAAGTGCTGCTGCATCCAAGAACATATTCAAACACACCATGGATCCAAACACATTTCACATGGATTTAGTAGGATCTTTTATGGTCGAAAATATATTATAGATACATATAATAAATGCTTAAGTTAAACTATTAAAAATACAATTTCAAATGAAATCATAAATGAGATAGTAACAATATTTTCTACATTTGGTATATGCATAGAACTCACAAATGATGTTAGAAGAGTAAGTTTATTTCAAAAGATTTCAAAGAATTATGCAAGGCTAATAACATTAAACACATCACACGGCAATGCCTTATCATCAAGAATCCAACGGAATAGTTGGAAGAGCTATACAAAGATTTAAAATATATTTTTAAAAGATAAAGGTCTAACTAACCAGATATATTGCAGAGTTTTATTTCATCGGCCAGAGAGGAAACTCCCGCACAGTTGATGTTCGGTAAAAGATTAATAACACACCTAGAGAACTTGAAACCCGACTCCAACAAAATAAATGGGAACTCAAAATATCGTTATGATTAAGGAACCAAGAAGAAGACGTTTGAGGAAAGATATGTGTTGCAATTAAGAATGATCGACAAAAGGAGAATATATTGGGCTCAAGAAGTTACTAGACCTGTCACCTAAAAGGTACAGTTAAAGGATGGAAGAAATACAAAAAACCATGCAGACCATATCATTCATAGAATACTGTATTCAACCAGCAGGGAAGAAAATCAAACTCTAAAATCTTATAAAGAGATGGAACCACAATCATGACACCCCATGAGGCCAAATGAAGAACCTGTGGCCACTCTGGAGGAAATTTATTTTCTTACTGAGGTTTTCCACAATGTGCCTGAACCTCTGGGACCTTCGGATAAAGAGACTTCGTCCAATCCTCCATCTCCAAGAAGACTGAGACCTAGAGAAACTTTTAAACTATCTATAAGACATATAATTGAGTAAATGAAGAGATGTTATGCATTGGTAAATTACTCATTATATAAATTCTTAAATGATTAATTATTATATAATAAGCATATTATATAATATTATCACACTCTCTGAAATAGTATTTTGCTTATCACCATTCATGTAAATAATCTAGCCTTAAGGGGAAAAACACTACTTATTTTTGTAGAAAAGTAAACCTTCTGCTTAGAAACAACTGGCGATAAATACCTTTCTATTTATACTCTGTCGATATAATTCCGAAACTATTGATCACTGTCAATGGTAGACCGAGGAAAATTGAAGCTAATCGAATAAGTTCAGCATCGATGGTAAACCAATGTATGGTTACCGTGTTGCCAGTAAGTATCCTCGGAGACACAGATCTGTTGGAATGTTTACGCGGTCAGAGACTTTCTAAACAAATCCTCAAATATCAGAGGGGGGTATACCAACATGTTTAGAGGCTTAGATAGACCAAAGTACACTATTCGAACAAGTTCATCGTAAATAGGTATCCCAACATATAAAAATCGTGCAAGTTCAGCGGTGATTAGCAGCCCAACTCCCTCAAGTTGTACAAGTTAAGCAGCGATGGAAAACCAATATACACTATTATGACAAGTTCATCAGTGATGATAGAGCAACGCACACAAGTCGTACAAGTTCGCCAGCGAAGGTAAACCAACGTCTATTGGTTGTGTGGCAAGTAGGTGTCCTTCCTTCCAGACTCGGCCCCAACGAACTGTTTATACGAGCGGGAGATTAAGTGACCTAAACATTATCTCAGCGCAGACAGATGACTCCCTAGATGAAAGCGTGTAGCACCAAGTCTTTTACTTTGAAAAATAGGTAGGATTTAACGAATATGCAACCTGAATGTCGTTTTTTTTTAAACATAATTTAGGTATCATATATTTTATTACATATCGCTAATGGCTTATCCCTAAAATTTAATGTAACATATTTCCATACAGTTTCTCTATTAAAATTTCTTACTGATATAGGTGACCTTTGAACTTGAGAAAAATACATATTTCAGAACTAACAACAATTCCGACAAGGGAGTTCGAGTAGCTTTGGAATATGCTTAAATCTTTGCAGCATTCGCGCTATAAAGACATATAGCGTAAAATTGGTTTATAAGTGTAAACCAAGCGTTTAAATTTATATTTAAAAAAATAAATCAAACTCTCAGCCAATGGTAGATTGAAACAAGAGGTAGAGGGCAAATCCAAAAACACCTTGCAATCAATAATCAGAGTCTCTTGATACATTTGCATCCAATGGGCGAAGAAATTTCTATATCAAAGGGGACTACATAGTTATGTAACTTGTATGTGCAGAGCCATCTAAAGACATCAGGAAGTATGGTCGTTTAGGTCGGCACCCAGGACTCGGGTTCAAAACCCGCATTGAGGAAGTTTTCAGATAGAAAATTGCGGTATTTAGTATGTAGCGATAAACAATATAGAAATTACTTTCCTCGAGTTTTTAAAATAAATGTTATTGAACAATATAATAACACCAAAACGACGAAAAAAGCTATTACTAAAATCAAGTCATATTCCAATACATGCAACAGACAAACCACAACTCAGACTTCAAAAATACCAAATTCATATTAAATAAATCTAAGATCCATTCGGAGATAGGTTTCTTTATCAGTTTTTATTATACAAGTATGAACTCAAGCTTATACTTGTATGAACTCAAGCTTTGGACTTATCAGCCCTTCGACGGGAGTAACACAATAACCAAAATCATATACTGCATATTTGAAACCAGGAATATATCTCTCTTACTTCTCTCCACTTTCTGTACATTTACTTCCTTTTTCTAACCCAACTCTCTTCTTGTGCCAGAACCATTACACAAAAATCATATTTTCATTTACCAACTTGCATTCTATATGCATATATTTCATACTCTATTGTATCTTTCCTTTATTTTGAAAACTACAGGTTGAGAAAAAAGGCAGGACCCTGAAGCTCTCAATAAATATATATATATATATAGTGATTTGAACTAACAACCCCATATTGGTAAATATAACAAGGTTGTCGTGTTTTATAATAGAAACATCTCTGTAAATAATTATACGCATGATTGACATGTGTCATTACACAACAATATGTAATGAACTCTATATAAACTGAGGATAATAAAATAAAACTGTGTAATAGAATAAGAGTTGAGCGAAATATAGGAAAGATTGAGATATAGAAGTCCAACAACGTTTAAAAATGAGGTTTAAAGATGTAGGAAGTTGCCAGGAAGTAGTTAAGTGTGTATAATGACCTTTCTTACATGATCCACGCCCTTATTGCATCCGCTGAATGTCCAGTACTTCCTCATCGGCAAAGTATATAAACCTCCGCAAAGCTGGAAATGGACAGTCATTTTACCATTCGCGGAAGCCCTCGTCAGTTGTCTCCAAGGTTCCAGAATGCCACCATAGATCAATAAGAAACCTCTTCTTAATTCTCTTATCTTTTTCTAGCTCGAACCTATCTGTTCACGGAACTTTCCTAGTCCAACTGTGTCCCTTCGTTTGTGTGTGGATAATCCCAAGTCTTCCATTCTGCCGCGACTACGACTTTCTGTACTCTATGAGAACTGTTAAAGGTTCCAAAGTGCAGAGAGGTACTGGAAAACTCTCCACACCCTAACTGTCTCTCTCGGTTACCACAGGAACAGAGAGAGTCGACAGGTTTGACCCTCTCGGTTACCTCATGTATATATTTTAAAAACGTTCAGTAAATAATTTATATGATTTTATTAACAAAGATGTGATTGTCTAGGCGGAGAGAATTAAAAATACTCATTATTAGACTTGACCACTTAAAACTAAGTTGCATTGTTTAATAACATTTAGTCGCCTGGTGGCTGTTTAAAACACTATTTTAGGTACATTGAGGTTTTTATGTTAAGTTTGAGTAGTATCTGATCAGATTTGAGACGTAGTTGTTATTTAAGCCAGAATTTTGAGGTGACCACTTGGAACCTTGGAAAAGTAGTTACATACATGACGTTAGTATTTATAATCACAGGATTGCGGATTTTGACAAGCTACTGAAAACATAAGATTCCGCAAAGAGTTGTCGCGTCTTATACTTTTTTTATTACACGACGTGTTATTAAGTGTAACTGCAAATATTTTTTACCCTGTATTTGTAAGAATTGTTTAGTTTATTTTTTGTGTGGTTATATTATTACAATGGAGAGAAGGAATTGTTTAAATTAAATTTTCTGGTGGAGAGAACTAGGGTCTGAAATTTACTGTATCATGCGCAAGAAAACATTTTTGAATTTTTTTCTATATAATTCATTCAAAAATATTTCAAAGAAGTCAAACCCATCATTTAAGGAAAGTAACCAAAACCTTTGATGCATTTCAATTATAAATATACATAGAATATGCTATATAAGCTTACCCAAATCTCTTCACTTATCTTGATTTTAACGTTCTTATTTTTACATGTTCATTCCTTAGAATATTATTGATTATTATTTTTCAATATATTAAGGTATTTTATCCTTATAAATATTTAAAAAGTTTTCTATCCCTAGTACACGTGGTACAGGCCATGAAATCATGGTGGGTAAGAAGTTGGCGAATGATTTTACTGTAAGTGCGCCACATGTCTACACATGTAAAAAGCAGTTCGACTTTTGCACTTAAAAATGTTCCAGAGTCCCGTTTGGTTACTTGCACTCGCTGGTGGGGTTGGACCTTTTGCAAGAATTAGGGGCCTTTGGAGCTTTTTTTTTTTTAATTAGAAAAAAGTGTCCAATGAGGGATTCGATCCCGGGTCGTAGTGGTCGAAAACCAACTGTTTAGACCATCCTTCCACTGACTCCCCCAATTTTCATAGGAAATTATAAACACATTTTTTGGCCCTCTTGTGTGTAAAAGAGATATTTTGATAGATAACACATCATACAGAAATAAAGACACAGGTACACTTCATTATATTCAGATATAAGTTCATAACATTTACACTACATTGAACATGTCATTGCGTGCCCCATCGTACACATGGCACCCCGCTGTCAAGCCACTGGGCTACCAGTGTTCCGGTCTATTTTGTGCTTGTTATTAAAGTTTAAAACACATTTAAACTTTATATATTTTATTCAATTAAGAACAAAATTACATGAACATCACATTTAATTATATATATCATCACAAACAATTATATATCATAACTACATAACATTAAGCCAACTATTTTCAGTTTTGTTTTCGTCACCGGTCCAATATTTTTATTTTCACAGACAAAATTTTGAGATTAATTTCTAAATGAAAAATATGCAAAACAAATGAACAACTATATACATCAATCCCCCCTTCTTTGGCTTGGCCCCTCTTATTTATTTATATATATATTTTATATATCTGTGGACATCTGCGCTCCCTCTGAGGGTACCTGGGGGTTGTAACACGTTTCTCCTCTGATATTGGAGTTGGCACACATTCAGGATCATCCATATTAGTGGGATGTGATTTACAAGGCAACATTTTTTAAGGTAGTTTTGATGAACTTTTTCTCACTGTCACCTTGTTTTATTAAATAAACATTCCTTCCTAGTATTTTAATTATCTTTCCTGTATACCAAGAGGGATAATTATTAGTGATCCATCTAAATTTCATAGTCTCATCCACTTTAAATTTACTGTTAACATATTAACTATTGACTTTGGAGACTTTTACTTCTTCTTTTGACAACACAGAAAGTCTTGATCTGATCTTTCTTCCAAGAAACAGCTCCGCAGGTGATGTCCCTTTTCTAATATTTACATCTGTCCTTATAAAGAACAAAGCCCTGGACAGAGCCAAATCTAGTTCCACCTGCTCGTTTTCATATAATAGCTTTTTAGCAATTTCTTTACCTCTCTTACAGAGACTTCTGCCTGTCCATTCGATTTTGGGTGATATGGGGAAGATATCACATGGTATATGCCATTCTTAGACAAGGAATCACCAAAGTCACTACTAAAGAAAGGAGGACCATTATCAGAAACCACTACTTGTCGAAATCCGTAACGAGCAATACAATTTCTCATAAAATTTATACAAAAATATGCCCTGGTAGATGGTACTTCAGAAACTTCAACCCAAGAAGAGAATGAATCTACTGCTAGTAAAAACAGTCTATTTTTGAAATTGGAATAGTCCATGTGAACCCTCCTCCATGGTCCTGCGTATTTAGGTAAACTCTCAGTCCTTTGATGAGGCAACCTTTCATTAGAAAGACAATTTCTACATTTTTTTTGTAATTATTTCTATTGAAAAGTCCATGCCGGGCCACCAAATAGATGAACGAGCCATCATTTTAATTTCATTAGTCCCTGCATGGCTCTCATGTAATTGAAGTACCTTTTCATGTAGACCTTTTGGAATAACCATTCTATTATCAAGAAAATTTTTGGAGAATGGTGAGGTCATCAATCCTTTTTAAATTAGGAATGAGATCATCATTGGGACTTGAGGGTAACTCCCCTGTCTCAATAATTTCATACAATTGGAATAAAGTTCTGTCTAAATGTGTTTCATGAGCCACAAGAACATGGTCAATGATGGAGGTATTTAAGAGTAAAATTTCACCACTCCCATCATTATATTCCAAACTATTCTTTTGAAACTCTAGAAATCTAGAAAGGAAATCTGGAATTATATTATCCATTCCTTTTTTATACTTAATTTCAAAATTAAATTTTGAAAGAGTTAGAGCCCATCTATGAAGTGTATTTGCGATGAGTGGAGGCAAATTTGTTTTATCTCCAAAAATAGTTATTAAGGGCTTGTGATCAGTATAAATGGTGAATTTCCTACCAAAAAGGTATTTTTTAAATTTATTTACTGCAAAAACAATTGCAAGTCCTTCTCTTTCAACTTGAGAATATTTTATTTCATGAACATTTAAAGTTCTGGGAATAAAACACAAAGGCCTCTCCTCCCCATCCTTCAAATGTGAAAGGGTTGCTCCTATTCCCACCTGACTTGCATCACAAGAAAGAATCAAAGACAAATTTAGAGAATAATGCGATAAACATGTGGTTTCATCTAATGCATTTTTACAGGAATTTAAAGATCCATCTATCTCAACATTCCAAGACCATTTCACATTCTTTTTAATAGGTTGTATAAAGGATATGCTAAATCTGAAAGATTTGACAAAAATTTACTATAAAATGACAAAATTCCAAGGAAGCTTTTTAATTCAGTTATATTCTTAGGAACTGGATAATTATTTATGCAAGCTAGCTTGTCTTTCAAGGGGTATATACCAAATCCATTAATTTTATATCCAAGATATTCAATCTCATTTTTAACAAATAAGCACTTATTTTTGTTTATCGTAAAATTATTTTCTTTAAGAATATTAAGTGTTCTCTTAAGAATTTCTAAATGGTTTTCCAAATTCTCTGATGCAATAAGAATATCATCAAAATAAATGTAAACATCATTGATTCCCGAGAAGAAGGATTCCATTGTCTTCTGAAATATTTCAGAAGCAGTCTTTATACCAGAAGCCAAACGATTATATTTATATAACTACCTAACATTAAGCCAACTATTTTCAGTTTTGTTTTCATCACCGGTCCAATATGTTTATTTTCACAGATTAAATAATGAGATTAATTTCTAAATGAATAATATGCAGAACAAATAAACTACTATATACATCACGGGCCATCTTGGCAGGCCTCCAGCCGCCGATTCATCACAATGTGCCTTTTGTCAGTCAATGTCTTTCTCTGTTTTTGGCGAATGCAATCAATCGACTGGTTACCTTTTCGCCCATGTACAGTCCTATACCTTCCATCCTGTGTCCCCAGTCACAACGAGAGTTCTGGCTACAGTGTGAGTATACACGATATGATACTCCAACTAACTCTAACAAATAAATCAGTAGCATTTTGATTTGTTTATATTCTGTATTTGCTTTAGATATTGAATAACAAAATATTAATATATTTAGAATAAAATATCCTTTAACACACAATCAAACATTATATAATTACCCTTAATTTTTATAACCTAGTTTTCCAAACTGTTTGCACGGCATACATTTTGTAACGTTCCCCGTCTCTTTAATTACAATTTTCCACGTTCAATCTGTTTGGCGTAAATAACAACTAAGATTACACTACCGAATATATTAAAATCAGCAAAAGTATTCAAACAATAACACTAGTACCTAAAATGAATAAAATGTCTCCTCCTCAAATAAACAAAACATTTTCTGGGTTAATCTTTTGAGCTGATTAACGTGGTATCAATGCCTTTTTTCGATTAGCTCAATATCTCAAGTTATGGATATAATGCCTTTTACCTATGATATTCATCTATTGGAGGAAAAATTATGAATTAAACTTATTACAATATAAATAAATGCGCCAAAGATAGTGCAAATGAAGAAACAATATCATACATATATGCATGTATATATATTTTACTTAAATAACTTCCCTTATATATATATATATATTTATCAAACTACTTACTCTATCCTTATAAATTTTCATTTATATATCTATATATATATAAATGATTGTTTGTATGTTTGTTTGTATGTCCGGTATACAAATTCGCAGTAGTTCACTAATTCAAACCAAAATTTTCATACATAGGTAAAAATATACGGGGAAGACGATAGGCTATTTTAAAAATATATAAATCAATTATTAAAACTATATATTTTTAGTCAGAAAATGATGATGACGATATTGCTGTATCATGTTTGATTATCAGATACAAAATTATATCCGGAAAAATTCCAAAAGGCAGAGACCACGGGTGAAACCAGTTCATTATTTTGTACGCAGGAACAAAATTCTAACAGAAAAACATTCATTCGAGCAGAACACAAAAGCCAGATCATTTTTCTATAAAAATATCGCTTCTCAGAAACAAAGTTTGGAGCGGGACGTTTCACAAGAGTGACATCCACGGCACCAATTTATAATTGTAACGAATAGTATTTGAATAAAAACATTTAATCAGGTAAAACCCGGGGGTTGACCGGGTCATTCTGCTAGTTAAAAATAAAGAAGGCATCTCCTGACCACGAGCACATGTGCTTTTTAGATGGCAGAGCGCCATCTAGTATATATATAAATATAATTTCTTTCCTTTTTTTCAAATTATCAGAATTGTTTTTATGTATAAGATGGAAGGTCTTAACAAAAAGCTGTGTGTGCGAAAAACATTTTATTTGGTTTAATAAACATTATTTATGAAGATGTAGTAATATTTAGGAAGTAAAAAAATATATATTCATGGATTTAAAGATTTTTTTCTGTGAAGTCTATTATATTTTGCGCATCAGATTCCAACAATAATCCGCCACCATATGTTGATTTCAAAGACCATTGTATCGTTGCTCAATGATTTTAATATCTTGGTGGAAGCGTTCACTTTGTTCTTCGCTCTCTGCGCCGATATTATCAGAGAAATAGTTTAAATGAGAATCCATAAAATGCAAATTTAGATTCATTACAACAACAACAACAACAAAAAGCCTTTATTTAGGGCCTCTCGCCCTATACAGGATTCGCCAGTTCACAATGGATGGAGAGAACACTGTGCCGCCTTTTTCCGGGATATAGTCTTGTGGAATCCAAATATCGCCATCGCTATATACCTATTTTTTGATATTTCATTAATTAGTGCCGGAAATGAAGGACAAAGTTGCCCCGTTTTATCATTTAGTTTTCGTCTTTCCTCAGACAGAGCAGCACAGTCAAATAAGTAGTGCAACATCTCCGTTGTCATTCCTGATCCACAGAAAGTGCATTTCAGGTCTTCACGCCTCAATAAAATCAGATGGTGTTCTCTAAAAAAAATTGAAAGGGTTCTAAATTGTGCGATTAATCTGATGACAGGAAAAGGGAGTTCACTTAAGAAATATTCTTCGGTGGTAAACGTTGTATATATATCTCTATAGTGGGAATATAACTTTGATTGGGTTATTCTTGTTAAGTCATTTTGTATTGTTTGCTCTATCGTAGTTCTTAATATTCCTGGGATAGCATTACTTAGTGAATCAGGATCATTACAATAAGTAAGCCACGAGGATCCGTTATTATTGAGTAAATTGCTTAATTGTTTTATAAACCCGATGGGCGCACCTGTAGCACAGGATATTTGCCTCATTCTATTTAAACATATTCGAGGCAATCTATTTGTATCCATACTCAGCACCCTCAGCCAATATTTCAAGGTCAATTTCAGAGCTGTTATTATTAATGAGACGCGGCCTGTTTCTGGTCTTATTATGTATCCTGGTGTATATCTAGGCAAATTCAAGAACCTACGAATAAATGTATCTTGTATATGGTCTAATAAATCTTTATACTCTGTTGCCCAAATTGGAGCAGCATACATCAAAACAGCCATCACAATAGAATCAAACAGTTTCATTGCAGAGTTTAATGAATTAATTTTGATTTTGCCAATATTGGGGTTGTAGCATTTATTGCCGCGAGTGCTTTTCCTTTGAAAAAGTTTGCGGCTTGAGTGGTTTTAGTTGTACTGACCAGAGGGTATCCCAAGTAATTATATCTTCTTGTTACCATCCGAGGTTTACCATTCCAGTACCATCTATCTTCTCTTGAGGGTTTACCACCATTGCGGAATACCATAACCTTCGATTTGGACTCGTTCAGTGTCATATAGTTCTCACCAAGATATTCTTTCAATATATTAATCTTTTTTTGGAGGATTATCCTCGACTCCCCTATAATAGCAATATCATCTGCATACATCAGCAGGTGAACATCACCAAATTCCGGCAGGTATACACTCGTCAGATCTGAGTTGTCATACATTTTAATCAGGTCCGTCATGAATAATATAAAAAGTAATGGCGATAGTGGCTCTCCTTGTAAAACACCCGAATGTATCTTAATATTTTCTGTAATTGATCCCCTCCATCTGACTGCCACAGTCGCCTGTTCGTAGTAATTTCTAATTGCATGTATAAATTGATAGCTCACGCCCAGATTGGTTAATTTCTTCCAAAGTAATGAGTGAGGAACTGTATCGAATGCTTTTCTCAAATCAACAAAAAATACAAATAATTTTCCTCTCTTTTTCCTCAGTGAAAGTTGTATTAGTGGTCAATGTGAATATCAGATCCACACACGATCGACCCCTTCGGAAACCCGCCTGATTTTCTGGAATGACGTTTCTTCTTTCTACCCATTCATTCAGTCTTGATCTTAGTATTGTCGTAAAAAGTTTCGATAAATTACTTATCAGTGCTATACCACGATAATATTTAGATTCATTAATCACCCGAGCTTAAAGAAAAGAAAGAAAGATATTTTAAATATGTACAGAATTAGTATGCAAGTTAGTTAGAAGAAAAAAAATAAATATATCAACACAATTGATATATATAAAATAAAAGGATTTAAAAGCGCGAATGTTTCTTTTATACATAAAACGAACTTCTACTGTCCTTACTGCGATGAAAAAATATATTGGGAGGGCTTGGCTCATCAGTGGTGAACCCTACCAGCGGTTTCGCCAATTTAATCCACCAGACCGCTTCTCAGAGCTCTAATACTGTATTGGATCATTCTGCTTTTATATGCTACACTGAAGGATGGAATCTTAGGAATGGTTTTCAAGTAAACTATGGACATAAGCTTATAGGACAGTAGAATTACATTCAAATATTTGCTTCGAGCAATGCTCTTCAGCAAACTATAAAGACAAGAACATTAGGAATAAATCAACACAAAGCAATAACGCGCCATCTATACATATAAAATAAAAGGATTTAAAAGCGCGAATGTTTCTTTATACATAAAATATTATACATATGATGAGCCAAGCCCTCCCAATATATTTTTTCATCGCAGTAAGGACAGTAAAAGTTCGTTTTATGTATAAAAGAAACATTCGCGCTTTTAAATCCTTTTATTTTATATGTATAGATGGCGCGTTATTGCTTTGTGTTGACAATTGATATATGTACAAAGGGTTGGTATACAAGTTTAGTTAAATGAAATAAAATTGTAAAGTATTGTGTTTATTCTAGAAAAGCAATTTACAGCTTTAAAAAGGTTTTATGGAATATTTTAGAATGAATATATTATAGATATTAGAGAATTATTCGATTAAAACAATACTAAAAAGAGTTAATTTCTAAATAAAAGCGTTCCAATGGAATTTAGTAGTTTATGTAAAACATATGGTTCTTGAATCAAAATAATGTCAGGTGGGTCATCTCTAGTGTTGGCCTGTAGCTCACTTAACGCAGTAAAACTTTTTCTTACATTTTGTTGAATACATCTCACATATTTTCAATCATATAGGATATTAATATATTCATGATTAAGCTTTAAATTGTATTTAATTCATCATTTCTCTCGTATATTTGTGAATATTGTGTCCTTTGGATAATTCTGTCTATTTGTGATTTGTAAATCGGGCATACACTCGAATTTGATTTATGGTTTGTAGAAAGATTTTTAAATTTAGGGTACTTAGAGCAATTGTGACAATTTGGTGCTTCCGTACAGTTGTGGCTACCCTGTACACCGCATATTTTACATATTTTAAGGTTTTGGCAGTCTTTTGTTTTGTTTGTTCGGTTTGACATTGTCTTACAAATATTCTGTCTTGTGTAGAACATCGCTCAAAATCGGTGTATATCTCATTACCAATTTTTCTTAAAATTTGGTGAACTTTAGGAGTTACTCTTAATACTATATTGTGATATGGAGAGTTAGATCTCATTGTAAATAGAACTTTTATTTCATTTTTCAAATTTTCTAGATCAGAATTCATTCCACATTTGGTATGAACGAAGTTCGCCGTATCTAATTTTGCATACGCTTTTGACTACTGTAGTTGAATCTCTTAGTGTCGGTATGTATATTTTACTAATCAATAAATTCAAATCTTCTGATTTGTTTAATTCATCCAGTAGTATTTTATTGTCAGTTTGGTTTGGAACCTTTATAATTACAGACTTTTTTAGCGTTTATAATTCTATTAATCTTAATGTTTTTTACCATTTTCTCTGACATTTTTAATATTATTAGAAATTTTTTGAAGTGCATCGGAATTAGGTACACCATCATTTAAAGCCACAAATAAAGTCGATTCATCTTTGAATGACTGCTGTTTTATTTTGATTAGTTCTGCTTCCTGTCGCACAAATTGAGAATAAGAAGGTGTCTGTCTCGAAATTTCTTTAAGGGTTTTATCTACTTTATTATTTATAGCCTTTTCTATTGTGTCGGTCAAACTATCTATTGTACGTATATTGTTTATTCAACTCAGATATAGATTCAATTCCATTTTTTGCTTGGTTAATCATCAAGATAAGTAGGTTATATCATTTTTGTTAGATTCTTTTATTGGTTTTAAATTTTTTATCAAAATATATTAATATTCTATCGAGCTTAACATCTATTGATTTCAAAATACAATCCATGTCTTCTGTCCAAAATAAAAAAGGGGAAAAAAGGTAAAATCTCATTGACAGAGAGTGATATTAATACTATACTTATAATATAAATAATTTAGGACAGAAAGATATATAAGGTAATATTAAATTTAAAAGAGGAAAGAAAAAAGTACTTAGCTTAACGAGACGAGCGAAGTAAAACACGTCCGCACAGTTAGCTTCATTAGCTTCAGAAGCCATCTTATTTAAATGATGATTAAATTTTATGCTTACAAAGTCAATATCTTCAAATATTTGATTGACAGAGATGACATCAGCTTATTTATAAAATTAAATATTTTCAAATATTTTCAAAATATTTAGCTAATTTTGAAAAATAAAGGTAATATTCATGATCTACGGATTGGAATTTACTATAAACAACTTTCAAATATTGAGAAGGAAAAAGTGTGTGTACTAGTGTAATTATAGAAACGGTAATGTGCGTGTTCAATATACATACGATCATCCTCACACCGTCCTAAGAAGAATTAGAAAGCAGAATTCCAAATAACTATTTAATAGAAAATTCACTAATATTCGTATTATATGGTTTCCCACTCAAGTACCAGTGGTCTATATTAATATAAGAGATAAATAGACCTTACATATCAACGATTGATTGCTTCTAGAGGAAGATAGAAGTGTCCTCGGCTCCTAGAACATTCGACCCTTTCTAGCTTAGTAGATCGACCATAATTGTAACGCAGGTTCACTCTCTGTTCTACAAAATTTAATTAATCTCTATCTTATGGTTATATATGTAGACTATTCTATTAGATTATATAAATCAAATCTTCACTTTGTATACTTCTCCTTTCATTCCTCGAGTATATCCAGTAGGGTCAATATCCAGATGATCCTCAGAGTACGTGTCCAGCAAACCTCAATTTCCTTTGATTACTTAAGCTAGAAGGGTGTACTCTTAAATATTCTCTGAACTTCTTTTTGTTCATCCAATCTCTTTTTGGGAATCTATATTTTACATAGAGCGATAGGTTCAATTTCTCGTCTGAGGGGCATTAAAACATAAGCCCTTATTTACCAATTAATATAAGGTTATCCTAGAAGTTGGTGTTTTTCTTAAAACGTTGCTTTTCTTATTACTTGGTAAATAAGATTTTTACGGCGAATACATAATTATGAATAATAGAATTTCTTTATACATAATTCAAAGACATTATACATAACGGCGAATAATATTGGTATTTCAATTTTTTTCAAGTGTTTGCGAACTTTTGGGACAACCTTGTATCATACTTTGGATTTTAAAACGAGATGAAAGTTGTGTTAAAAATTACTTTAAAAAAAAAAAGTGTGTGAAATAATCAAAGAAATAATCGGTATAAATAATATTTTATTTGTTTTCTCACAATAACGTCTATTTTCCCACCTTGATAGGTTTATTTATGTCTACTAATAACTGGCTTCTATTTGTTTCATATTATAAAAGATTTTTAGACATTTAATACTTAAAATGAAAGACGGAAATGAAAGTATGTGTGATATCTCAAAAACCTTTTCTTCCTATCTTTTTTTTAGGCAAATAATGTGTTGATACTAATATAAAATAAAAACTAATAGTAAAGTACTTCAAGGATAATTGAAACATTAGCTGTCATTCTAGATCTGTTCGTGAAACGGGAATTTCTCTCTCGTTATATGAATATGTAAATTTCTGTCCGGATCGTTGTCTATGTGGGGCAAATCGTTTATCTCAGGTAATATTGATTATAAGTTAACATGCAACTCAAATATAATCATTATCCATTTTCCCCATTAATTGATACGTGAATTTGTGCTAATTCTAACTCAACTTTTTCGAAAGTATAATATATTACTGAACTACAAACTATTTCAACAGACCTTATACTCTAATAAATTATACTGCATATTTCTCATTCATTGCTGTTTAAGTTTTGAGAAATAGTTTTCAATTATACGGTATATTTTAAAAAAAATTGAGTTTTTTAATGATTGTAGCAATTTTCATTCAACTCAAAGTTCAAATAAACTCTTTTAAATTTATATATCTTTAGTCTATGTATTTTTACTTAGAAAAAAAAAATTAACATCGTCAGGGTCATTTGTATAGTTAGCTATAACAGTGCCTCCCCGAGCTAAAGAATATCTCGTTTACCTCTGATGAAGTTGCAATATATTTAATCTGGATCGTAGGTTATCTACGCCGTATGGACCAAAGATGAATTAATCTCTCTCCGAGGGTTCCGCGAGGCCTTTCCATTTTTTCGAGACGCAACAAAGTCATCCTGCTGCCGAAGTCTGGTGGACCAGGTCTACAGGCATTCTGGCCAATCAGCGTACCAACTACTGACTGCAAAATCGGTGTGCTCATGGATCGTCTTCGTCGTTATCTGCCAGACCTCGTGCCCAAATGTCATTCCTACGCCGTTCCAAGACGGTCATCCTTCTGGAACATTGCACTAGTGTTCGACGAAGCCGCTGGGGCAGCCAAACATGACACGTCGCTGACTGTCATCTCTCTGGACCTGAAGTCGGCGTTCGAAAGTCTCAGCAGGAGTTACCTGTTCACCCTGTTTGAGAATCGGGGCCTGCCACCTGCCTTCCTCGAGGGGATTGCTGTTCTCTAAAGAGAAGCAGACACCGCCATCCATGTCCACACCATGGTCTTTCCGCTTCTCAACAGGGTGATGCAGGACTGCCGTCTCAGCGGCGCTCTCTTCAACATTGGACTTGAGCCTCCGACCACGGTTGCGTGGTTGCCTATGCAAATGACGTTATACTTTTCATCAAATAGGACACTTAGTTTAAGATCATGCCTCCGATCTTCGAAGAGTTTCACATGGCCTCCGGAGCGGCTGTCAACTTCTGTAAGAGTTGCAGTCTCGGATGCGGTTCCTGAATCACCGGACGGATACTCTTCTAGTGTTATCTTGATCGTCCGAGTCGGTGACTGTTCTGGGCTGCACAATCACCGCCGGGTATATCGTTGCCTCCTAGGACTATCACCTGATGGGGTTGTTGGAAAGAGCCATCGCGAGGTGGTCTCCCTTCACTCGCCGCATGTCGCTGATGGGTCGTACCCGCGCGGCTAACAGCCTGATCTTGTGTTCCATCTTGGATCACCTCCACGGCTACGTTCCACCTGAAGCCACCATCGGCCGGCTGCAGACGCGAGTGACGCGTTTCGTGTGAGTTACGAGCCGAGCCGAGTCTCGTAACTTCCCGGGGGCATTATGGCTCGTCCAGTCTCCGAGGGTTGCGTCGGCCTGCTTGACACCTCGGGCCAGCTTCGACTCGCTTGCCTGAAGTGAGTCCAGGCCTCTTTGAGCGGTGCAGCCAACGTCTACTCTTGGCCACACGCTAACAATTCCCGCTTCTGACGTCTGGCTCTCACCAAGGAGAAATAGACTTCTAAGCCTCTGGGAGGCTGTCTCTAGCATCCTTGAGCTCAACCATCCCGCCAGCGTAAGGTACCTGCCTATTTGAGACGACAACAGGTTGGTCACTGCGGCCGCGATACCTGCTGGCTCTTGAGCGCTGGCTACTGGCGACAGTCGGAGACTTCTGCGATGGTGATCCTGCCCTGGCGCGCTCAATGCAGGCTGCTTTCCTGGAGGTGCAGCACCTGGGGGCATTCTTCCTGCGTCTCCTGCAAGAAAACGCCAGCTCCAGCTATCGTGCTGCGCAGAAGGCGGAGACCATCCAGAGCGTGCGCAGGGCTCTGGACTTGGCACAGCTGCAGGCGCATCCTGTTGGAGAGTTAACTGCGCGATGGTCCCCCACCGTGGATGTGTCCCGCTTATCCCCTGCGCCGACCTGCGTCGCAATGGCTTCTCGGGGAACGACGCAGACATCGCCCTACGACTGGCTCACCACGCTCTACTCCATTCTGACCATCCTGCCTCGAAGCGTGCCACCTGTGAGTCCAGCGACGGGCCGCTGACTCACAGATATTGGAGTTACCGGGTCATAAAACCCCTGCTCCGCGAAGTGTACTTCTCCTCTCACTTTCCTTTGGATTTGCAGGCCTGGCTCTTCGGCGTCGATCTTAATCCCGAAGCTAGGAAACTGACAAGGGTGTCGAAGGCTACGATCTCCAAGTACCATCTTGGTCTAGAGTTGGACAACGCCCACTTGGAGTCTTACCCGCAGTGGGCGCCACCAATTTATAGATATATTTATGCACATATATTGTTATATAATAGTTTATTTATACATATATGTCAATATATGTATTTATACATAAAGCCCTACTAAGACCAGACCGGAACAAAGTACCCAGCTACAACAACAAAGCCATAATCAATAAGTTAAAAAGCTATAAATCCCTGGTATTTACAAGAGCGGACAAAGGAAACCACCCCGTCATAATGGACCAAACGGATTACATAGCAAAGATGACAGACATCCTTCAAGACAGCTCCACCTTCTCATCTATCTCCCCACAAGAAAACACCACCCTTACCAAAATGTTCAGAAAATCCCTAAACAACATGAAGAAATCTGGCCTCATCACAACTGAACAACATACTCATTTTACAGCCAACTTGGACAAGAATGCTTATATTTATGGCGTCCCCAAGGTGCACAAACCGGGAGTCCCACTCAGACCAATCATCGCTTATCACCAATCCCCGGCATATTCAGTCTCCAAATATCTGGTAAGCCTTTTGTCCCCTCTCATGAAGCAAAACCCGAACATATACAGCATCACTCACCCCCCCACATTTATAGAAAACATCACAGCCCTAACTCCGCCACCACAACACATCATGGCGTCCTTTGACGTCACATCTCTGTACCTTTCCCTACCACATACCCTCATTACAGATAAATTACAACTATTCCTCACAACATCTAACATAGACACACAGACAGCTTCCACCATACTACAACTAACCTCCCTCTGTTTGACCGTCAGTTCCTTCACATTTAACACGCACTGTTACAAACAAATCAGAGGCACCCCTATGGGTAGTCCTCTCTCATCAATAATTGCAGAAATAGTCATGAATTCGCTGGACACATGGATCAACCAAACCCTCCCCTCTGACATACACTACTGGAGGAGATATGTGGATGTTGTTTTTTGTATCATTAACTCAAACAGCCTCCAACGCATCCATAGTACCTTACACGACTTCAACCCAAATATAAAATTTACTTATGAAACCGAATCGAGCTCCGCTTTACCCTTTTTAGACATTTTAGTCATACGCACACTGCACACCTTTCAAACCACATTTTCACAAAAAGAACTCCCCCCCCCCCCCCCCCCCCCCAATACACACACTTCTCCTCCAGTAGCCCCATAGCATATAAAATAAATACAGTTAAGACCCTATCCAAGAGAATCTTCACCCATTGCTCATTGCCCATATTTAAAACCATCGAAAAATCTAGAATCCGTTTGATCCTTATGGCTGCAGGTTACCCCTTGCCCTTTATAGACAAACACATATTTGATCCATGTGTCCATACAACCACTACAATCTATAGATCCACATGTTGGCTTCCATATTCCCCCAAAGCAGTTTCAATATCCCGCATATTGCGCCCATATGACATCAAAGTTTATACAACAGTCCTCCCAACCTAACCACCATCCTCAGAAATAGCATCACCAAATCAGATAGACCTACCCTCCCAATAGACTCCACTGGCGCCATCTATTCCCTACAGTGCAATAATTGCCCAGCATCATATGTCGGGGAAACAGGCAGAACCACACGTATCAGAATTTCAGAACATAATCGCAATATTCATAACAAAGATACAAAATCCCTAGTCTACACCCATATCGCACAAACAGGCCACAGTTTTGATCTTGAACATCCACACATTAAATACAGACATATCAACAACAAACACAATAGACTATGCTTAGAATTCATTATTTCCTCACAAACCAACAGTATTAATCGCAAAATAGACCTTTCCGATATATACAAAGTCCTTTATTAATAGTAGATACTACTCCTCCCACCCAACCCCCCCACTTCCTCCCCCCCCCCAACCCCCCCCCCCCCCATCCCCTACCCATTGGTTGTGACATTGAGTGGGGCCCCTGGTTGTGCCCTTGGACTTTTACTCGTTTGTCGCAACAATGTTGGCTGGTTTTGCATATATTCATAATTTTACAAATCTTGTTTTCGGTTTTTTTATATGTAAATATTCCAATTTTAACGTCGGCGTCATATATTCTCATTTAATCCATTAGCTTAAGTATGTAAATTTCCTCCTAGGTGTATATAAGGTCCCTGTGTTGCAGTACTTTTGTTAGTGTAAAAGCTATCCATGCCAGATGAAGAACCTTGTAGGTTCGAAAGCTAGCGAGAATAAACGTGTATAAAGAAGCTCCTCTACTTACTTTATTTCATACTAATATATGTCATAATATATGCTCTTCCAGGAATAATAAAGTAAATCTACAGTCGACCAGAGAGAGAGAGACGTAGAGAGAGAACGCAGCTAAAGTACGGTCATTTGAGACACCAACGACCACATTCCAGGGGGCGACCGCAGGGCCTTTTCTTGGAACCCTCAGCTCTATTTTTGGACAGTTGGGGGTGGTGTGCGACACAAACGGTCGTTCAGCGGTGACAGCCCCTCGCGCTACCTCTCTCTCGCTGGTTTGCCTGGGATTCCTCTCCCAAACTTGTGGTTTCCTTATTTCTCTCTCCCCACATTATTATCATATTGTCACATTGAAAGTCGACAGGATCATATTACATATATATATTAAAAACAAAGAAGACATATCCTGAACACGAGAACATGTGCCTTTTAGATGGCAGAACGTGGAACAGAAATCACCTAAACCTTGATTTAGACTGTTCCTTGATATTTGGCCAGCCAAATTTCTTGATAAATCAAGAAAATATATCCACGAACGCGTTTCGGGCTGTTGGCCCTTGTCAGCGGAGAGCAGGCTGTACCACTGCGACTAAATATCTTTTGGTCCCAGAGGTTTTTTGAGAAACGAAGAAATGGGCATTTAAGACCGAAATCGAGTAAATACACTTAACATGTGAAAAATAATAGAATTTCGTCTTTTTAACACACACATATATAATTTATTTGTATTCATATAAACCTTATATAACGTTATATGAACGATGTAATAAAGTAGTTTAAAACTCAATATTTCTGTCTCAAATATGTTCCTTTTCTAAATCGTGATAAAGGTAAAAATATGAAAAATAGACATCTAATAAATATATATTTCTACTAAATAAGGTATCTAATTGGTGTAATAAAGTATCTGGTTGACAATAGTAGATAATTAAATCCATTCATACCGTTATTAAACAACACATAATGCCCTCTCTGGGCTGAAGATAGAACCATTAAACCCTATTTCTTTCAATCATATAGGAAGATTTTCTCCCCACAATTATTTATTTCACATTTGATTGAATGATTATGGAATTTCGTCTCAAATTATTTAAAGAAATGAAATTGAACGGTTCCACCCTCAACATACAAATGACGCTATGTATTCTGTCCACTAGTATTTAAAAACAGAGGCCTTTGTGATTGTTGTCTTGTCCTTTGAGCTGAAGATCCGTTCTCAAAGAAAATTTATTTGTAGTACTTCTACAATTACAGAACTGTCTTCCTATAGTTTCGTTAAATACCATCACCAAGAGTAAACCTCCAAGTGCAGACTATATAAAATACATTAGTAGCGATTCGGTAGAATAAAGTGGTGAAATCGATGGAGATATTCGCCAATAAGCCAAGTCTTCCATATATTTTTCATATTCTATATACAGTTACGCGCGTCATGCGTTATCTCTGTCACCGTTTGCTTTTTTCTTTGGAATGGCGCTCTCCTATTGGTTGGCTACGATCACGTGGCTACGATGGCGCCGCCACTACGCGAGACACTTTGTTTTTGACTTCCCCCCCCCCCCCCCCCCCCCACTCGCTTTTTGGTTTTTGTAACTATTGTGTTGGAGCGGGTCGCTCCTTAAATAAATGCATATATTAGTTAATAACTAAATGGAATCCTCTCTTTCTTTTCCCAGTAAGAGACGCCTACGGAAGCCAACAGTACATAGACAGATAAAGCACATAGGCTATAGTTATTAACTAATATATGCATTTATTTAAGGCGCCAATTTATAATTGTAACAAATAGTATTTGAATCAAAACATTCAATCGGGTAAAACACGGGCGTTGCCCGGGTCATTCGGCTAGTTGAGTTTATAATTGGGAGGATTCGTTGCATTAGATTAAAATAAATATTATTCTTTTCACATGTGTAGACATGTGGTGCATTTACAGTAAAAGCAGTCGCCTACTTCTACCCACCATGATTATCATGGCTGGAACCAAGTGTACTAGGGATAAGCAAAAAAAAAGAAAAATAAATATTTCTTAATAGTCCCCCTCAAACCTCAATACCTTGTTGCACTGACCCGGGTTCTGCCCGAGGATATGTTAGCTCAATCAATATTATTTTTATAACGAAGGTAATCATCTACACTAGCGCAGTAGTGGTAATAATTAACTAATCATAAGTTGCTGGTCAAACACATAAGATATTTATCAATTTTCTATAGCGGTCGGTTTCTATATTTGAATACAAGCGAACTAGTTTTCAAGGCAAAGTGCTCTACTATGGTTTAACCTACAAGACTTAGAAGAGCGATTTTGCTCGAAAGCCCGTCCGTTTTTATTGAATAAAAAAACATGCACCATAGGAAATAGTGGTAGTATTGAATATATTATATTAGTGTTATTATCACAATAATTTGGCTAACCCTCAGAATATACTAATCAGGGTATTATTCGGTTAATTTATACATTCCGAGATCTAAGCTACGACAGTAACTTTTTCCCTATCTACCTTTATAAATGGTGAGACGGTCTCATGGAGACAGGTCAAACCTTGTGGAAACTTTTCCTGAACGCACATTGTATTTATAGATAGTTTTACCAACGCTAAGTAGAGCTGAGGATCCTCCTCCGCGCAAACAGGGATTACTCAACAATCCCCTTATTTCCTGACCCCACAAGTACCTCCACATTCAGCCCATTTCATGGCCATATCGTATTTTCCAAGGAATAAAATTAAGAGAAAAAAGTCTGTGGATCAACCTATACATTCAAACCTTGTGTCATTACAGAAGATGGGATTGTTCAGACCACCTCCATATCTTGAAGGGATCACAAGGTGTCAAGGCTGTCAGAGGAAGACTTATCCCGTGGAGCCCCGTTGGCCAACAACAGGAGGCCCTGAACATGTAAGTACCTCGACCTACTTAGTGTGACAATCTATTACTGAACACGTCAGGCCACTGAATCATTGTCTTTCAAAACAAGTTATTTTGTAAAGAAAATTAACAAACTCTAAATTCCACAAAATATAGGAAATTATATAGTATAATAACTTGCAAACAGCGTTAAACTTTCACACTTGTATTTAACTTTCGGATTTTATAAAAATAAATACACTAATTCCAAATAATAAACACGTTGCCCTACGAGAAAACTAAAAAAGGGAAATTCTGAAAGCTAACTAAAAATGGCAATATTTAGCGCAGTTTAGAATTTTGTTGTTAAACATTATAGATGGTTTGTGCTCACGATAATTTTGGTTTGAAAAGAATAAAACTGTGAGTATCCAACCTTCAATAAGGGGCCACCTTAAAGAGAAATCAGGAGAGTGTCCATGTTTCAGGATAGCTCTTATGGTAAAGCTCGTGTAATATATTTCTAGACGCTCATTCCTACTAACACATTTGATTGCTGTATAGTTTGTATAATTGGTACTCTAACTAGAGACCGATTAGATACTCCTGGTCTCTCCTCAGATGACCATTCAGTCGAAGTTTCCTTACCTTTATGGTCAATTGTTTTTATTTACAAATGTGGTGGCTCGGGAAGTTAGTCCCTCATTAAAGATATCTTTACCTTTCAGGTCAATTAACATTTTATTTTATAAAGGTGGTGCCTCAGGGAGATTGTCTCTCATGGAACTGGGTCTCTGCTATCTCATAGGTATAACAATCTCAAAGTATATAACAATTATAAACTACTAGCGGACGTACCCGGCTTCGCCGGGGTTTTACCTGAGTAAAAGTTTGTCTAACGAATCTCTCGATAAAGTGAACATTTTTTTCCAGGTCCCTTGAAAAATACTCGATAAGTTGAATAAAATCAATATTAATTGGTTCCCTCGGTAATTGGAAGTTAAAGGAATAGTATCTTGCCTTGGAATTGTATCATTATTCTTGTATGGATGTACCCGGCTTCGCCCGGGTTTTACCCGAGTAAAGGTTTGTTTAACGAATCTCTCGATAAAGTGAACATTTTTTCCCGGTCCCTTGAAAAATACTCGATAAGTTGAATAAAATTAATATTAATTGGTTCCCTCGGTAATTGGAAGTTAAAGGAATAGTATCTTGCCTTTGAATTGTATCATTATTCTTGTCTCAAATAAATTGCCGTGTCATCCTGAATTATGTCTTTCCTAATTTTCTACATTACAAAATCATCGTATCATCATGATAATATTTAGAGCAGATTGTTGAATTATAACAGATAAATTAGAATATTTATCTTGATTATTTCTAGGCGAAAAGTTATTTCAAAAATTTTATTTGCTAGAAGCCTTCCCAGTACTATACTAAATAACTTCCCAAAGTTTCATGGCGATCCAATGAGTGGTTTGGTCAGGCATAAAGGACAAACAAACAGACACACACACACATACATTCATTTTTATATATATAGATTACCCGAGTAAAAGTTTGTCTAATGAATCTCTCGATAAAGTGAACATTTTTTTCCCGGTCCCTTGAAAAATACTCGATAAGTTGAATAAAATCAATATTAATTGGTTCCCTCGGTAATTGGAAGTTAAAGGAATAGTATCTTGCCTTTGAATTGTATCATTATTCTTGTCTCAAATAAATTGCCGTGTCATCCTGAATTTTGTCTTTCCTAATTTTCTACATTACAAAATCATCGTATCATCATGATAATATTTAGAGCAGATTGTTGAATTATAACAGATAAATCAGAATATTTATCTTGATTATTTCTAGGCGAAAAGTTATTTCAAAAATTTTATTTGCTAGAAACCTTCCCAGTACTATACTAAATAACTTCTCAAAGTTTCATGGCGATCCAATGAGTGGTTTGGTCAGGCATAAAGGACAAACAAACAGACATACATTCATTTTTATATATATAGATATAGCCTTGCGCTTTTATTTATTTATAGTTGATGTAGATTTTTCTCATTGCAACAAATATAAGGATAAAATATTATACGTTAAAATATTGTAAGAAGAAAATTATAGTATCGAATGCATGTTTGAATAGGTGGGCAGTTTAATTTAACGCTGTTTTAATAGAAAATGTTACTACTCAAGCAATGGTAACACAATGAAACTTTTATTTTTTCTTTGAAAGTATTACCTTCATAAATATATCTTAATTATAAATTCAATTTGGAACTAATCAAATTATTCGAAATGAATATCGCAAGAGATCGGTCCAAGCAGAATCCACTAAAGAATCGGCAGTGTGTAAGCCATCAGTTCTTGATTCATCGTACTAAAAATCACCGATATAATTTTGAAATCAAAATATTCTACAATAATATCGGGAGCGACAAGTTTATTTCGTTAAAATGTGGTTAGCTTTCATGTCCCAAAAACTTCCTCGGGTCCTTACCTATACATGATTGCTTACAAGATGTGTTTTACTCTATAAAAGCTATATCTGTGTATATAATGAGACTAAGACATTCAAACCAATATATTGCAAATACCTAAATGAAAATTTCCTACAATGTCTAATACAGTAATCCCTCGTTATCACGAACTCGGATTATACGAACTCTCGGTTTGCGCGAACCGTTTCTTTTTCCCTGTTAAATTTCAATGCTTTCCAAAGAGATTTTGCCGGTTAAGACGAAATATTCGGTTATGACGAAATACGAATTAAATTTAGCCCCCAGCAGAATTAATCAATCGGTTTAAAACGAATTCTAATATGTTTTTAAAGGCGAGTTATAAGTAAAACAATAAACTATTAAAACAACAAAAACGCCGTTGATATCAAGTATTGGCTCTCTTTGTCTTTTGTGTAAACATTCTTCCTTTGTTTGTTATGATGACTCATTTTCTATGAAACCATCCCCTTGGGGTCGTTCCATGTACTCAATCAGTGGAAAATTTCGACTCTATTGTGCCAGTATTGCTGTTTTTCTCAACTGATAAATGTAGGGGCCATGGTGACCCCTGCCAGCCAGCAGCCAAGGAGCGCACGCTTTCACGGAATTTCACAGAATATTATATTATTCTTATTTTTATACAAAACATATATTTAAAATATTAAATATAATATAAATATATTCTGTGAATAATAATCTGTGTAAATCGAGCTCTCAGAAGAAAAAGGACTTATTTCTATTTTTTATATCTCTTTTTTATAACCGACTAATTGATTGTATTATAAAATAATGCGCTTGAAATAAAAATTATTAAATTCTAAATAATCGAAGTGTGAATTGTTCGAGCTTTCATAAAAAACCTACATAAACATGTTATCTAAACCGCGAAAAAAAAGCGCCATTGATCTTGCCTTAAAAAGGAAAATTTTGGACGAAGTTGCACGTGGAGTGTTATCTAAGTCGCAAATTGCCGAAATTTTCAAATTGCGAAATCCACATTATCAACCATTCTAAAAAACAAAGAAAAAATAGATGCGGCTGTTGCCTCAGGGTCTTCGAGCTCTTCAAAACGACTTCGAAAAGCATCCCATCAAGACGTGGAAGATGAGCTTTTAAAATGGTTTAAAAAAGTAGACAAAATAATATTCCTGTATCCGGCGCACTTGTCAAAGAAAAGGCTAAAGAAATAAGTGTCTCATTGGGTGTGAAAAAAACAGCTGATTCGTTTTCACTTCCAGAAACAATGCTTGATGAGCCTGAAGAATGGACCAAACTCCTTTCAGCTACAAACCCAGCTGAGACTTTGACTTTCCTGGAGTATGTTGCCCTGGATGAAGGGTTGGAAATTTGCGGTTTACCCGAATTAGAAGAAAAGAAGAAAGAAGAAGAAGAAACAGAAGACGATGAGGTGAAAGAAGAGATAATGATGCCTACTAGAGGGGAAGTAATCGCGGCCCTCGAAACCCTCCAGAAGCTGTCCAAAACCTCTGCGGATATTGATGTTCATTTTGAAGATGACCTGGATAAAATAACTAACTATAACTAACTATAAAAACTATAACAGACTTTCTGAAGCCTGCAGAGAAAACCCAGATATAGGATACTCTATGCATACTGCATATGCTGCATACACATAAACATTGTATGTACCAAGTATATTATGTAAGTTGTTTTTTTTTGTTCTTCTTTTTTATTTGTGTTTTAAAATAAACTTATATTCTCATGTTATTGCCTTACATTGTGATTATATTATCCATATTGTCTTTTAAAATAAAATACTTTATGTACATACATATACATAATTGTTGTTCCTCAAAATTATAAAATATTTTCATTAATATTGTTTTCAAATAAATTTATTCGTTATTCCTCAGAAATGTAGTTTTCTTACTCATTGGTAGTACATAAGTACAACCCCCGGATACCACGAATTCAATTCGTCTAATACGAATTCGGTTTATACGAATTCGGTATATATTCTTTTAAGACGAAAAGGGTATTTCGTTATCCCGTTGAGTTCGTCTTAACGAGGGATTACTGTACTTAACAACTAATGTATTGCAACGAACTAAATGGTATTTTATTACGACGTGCCAAACCAGAAATGAAATGCTAAACATAAACTTATTTTTCTTTTGTTTAGGAGATGAGTTTTCGGAAAAGTCAAAAATATGAATTTCTCCTCTCACAAAATGTCTTTTCAAAACGCAAAATTTGTTAGATATTAAGTCGCTAGTTTTTTCTCTCTCTCCCAACTCTTCTGAATAATTCGATGAAGTAAAGTTTCTTTATCAACTATTTCACAAATCGCGGCATTTGACAGGTGTTTAATGGATTTTTTTAACTAACATATGCCATTAATTTACTCTCAATCGACAACCTGGACACGGGATTAAATATGGCATAGAAAGCATCTTCAATTTATTATGATTAATTGTTTTGTCGGCACATGTGTGTCGTGTGTATAAATTTATTAGTAAGTTCAAATAATTTTTGCGTAAGTGCAAAGCCGAACTGCTCTTTACATTTGTAGATATTAATGAGAGAAGCGTGGACGCGAGCGCCATGGACTGCATTTGTTCTACTGCTGTGTTCGGTTGTTATTCTTTTGTCAACATATGTATCCTTATATCTAATAATAATCACATATTTATAAAATCACTAATTTGGCTGTTCTTTTTGTATCACCGACCCACAACATGGTAGCAGAGTGTGGTTAGCTGCATAAAAAGAACTAAAGGTAAGTGAAACCAAGATGGCATCGTCTTCCCAAGCGCTTGCCCTGAACATCGAGAAGCTCACCGGCAGCAATTATCGATCATGGAAGTTTAACATGAAGATGCTTCTGATCGAAAGAGGATTATGGGAATGTGTAATTAACACGAAGAAGCGATCGACGCTGATGAGAATCAAAGAAAATATGGGAAGACAAAAATTAAACAAGAAAAGGCACCGGCGACGCTATAATACACGCTATCGACTGTAAGACTCCAAGAGAAGCCTGGACGACCTTGGAACAAATATTTGAACCGAAATCAAGGGCGCGAATTCTTCAACTCAAGAAACAATTCGTGAACATCAATTTCATCGAAGAAGAAAATATGATAAATTATATATCAAGATTGAAGACCTGCAGTGATCATCTCAGAGAAGCAGGATGTGAAGTAAAGTATGAAGAGCTGGCATACTCTATGCTAGCTGGACTACCAGACTCCTATGATGAGATTATAATGAACTTTGGAAACATGACGGATGATGAGTTCACGTCATCCAAAGTGAGGCAGGTCCTACTAACGGAACACGAGAGGAGAGCAACCAGAAAATAGGATTCATCCAAGGAGGTGCTACAGCTGAACAAATATCAAAATAACAGCAACACCAACAGTCGAAGAAAATGCTACCGATGCGGGAAGATCGGTCACATCGCCACCAACTGCCGAGGAATGAAGCCAACAACTACTGGGAACCGCAATAATCAGCATTATAAGAGGAAGAAGAACAGATCAGATAACTTTCTGGCTGCACTCAAACTAACGAGCGACGATGATTCGTGGCTACTGGACAGCGGAGCAACCAAACATGTATGCAGAAACAAAGACTGGTTCGTTGACCTTCGGGAGGTGTCATCTGATCCTTTCAAGACTGCGAGTGGGATAACTGAGGCCAAAGGATATGGACACATATTTCTCCAGTCGTCTATCCATAATGAAAGTATCGAAATCAAGCTAAACAATGTGCTATACGTCCCAAATGTCTCCAATATAGAAGGAAACGGCAACCGTGTGACCTTCCGTAATATGGTAGCTCGCGTTTTCAACCCAGAAAACAGGATTATAGCGGAAGTGACAAATGTAAATGGCCTATACATTGTGATAAGTAGGACCTTAAACTCCAGTAAAAAAGCATTTAATAGTGAAAGGGACCATTTTCAGAACAATTCCTTGATAACGTGGCATCAAAGGTTATGCCATATTGACAGTAACGCCATTGAAAAGATAGTGCGGGAGGAGCTGGTAATAGGCTTAGAAATTTCCTCTAGAGACAAAGGCCTATGCGACGATTGTTGCATCGCCAAATCCACTAAAGAGTCACATAAAAACCTAGGCAATATTAGATCAAAACGGACCTTGGAGCTTATCCGCACAGATGTTTGCGGTCCAATGCCGGTAAAATCAACCGGAGGCAATATATAATTGTTGATGATTTCTCAAGAAGGATTACTGTGTATTTTCTGAAAAACAAAAGGGAGTATTAAATCATTTCAATATCTATAGAGCCACTGTAGAGAGACAAACTGGTAATAAAATTAAAGTGTTACGATCGGATAATGGACTTGAGTTTTGCAATAGAGAATTCCTTGACAAATCGCAAACACTTGGGATAAAGCATGAAAGCACGAACGTGTATTCTTCGCAAATGAACGGTGTGGCATAACGTGTAAATCGAACACTTTTAGATATGGCCCGCGCTTGTTTACATAGCGCTAATCTCCCCCAAATATTTTGGGCGGAGGCGGTAAACACAGCTGCTTACATTAAAAACAAATGTTATAATAATGCTCTAAAAGAAAAAGTACCTGATGGACTTTGGTTAGAAAGACATCTTAGTGTAAGACACCTGAAGCATTTGGATGTTTGGCATATAGCCATATAACAAGAGAAAGAAGGCGAAAATTAGACAATCGGGAATGTAGATGTATTCTGGTAGGACACTCCACTCAAACACGTGGATATCGTCTCTGGTGCCCAGAATCACAAAAGGTGATTGAAACAAAACATGTTAGATTCGATGAGTCTAAAATTGGACTAAAGTGGACCAAAAGAGTCGAAGAGGCAGAACCGGAAAGATACAACCACGTTTGGCTAGAACCTGAGACTAATGATGTTAACGACCTGGAGAATGAATTATTGAGTAATTTGGATTCAGTGGGGGTAGAGGACACTCTGCCACACAACCCTCCACCTCCAAAAACATTGTTCGAAATCCATATGGAAGAAAAGATAAACCAAGAGTAGAGTTAAACTTTTAGATGTTACCGAGCCGCAAAGTTTTGAAGAGGCAGTCCAATCTCCCGAAGCCGTGTATTGGAGAAAGGCAATGGACGATGAGCTTAAAGTGCTTCAGGAACGAGCACTTGGAAGTTATCAACATTACCGCCGAGAAAGAAACCGAATAGCAGCAGATGGGTGTATAAGGTTAAGACAAATGAGAGCGGAAATGTAGAGCGTTTCAAAGCACGTTTAGTAGCTAGAAGTTTCTCACAGAAATTAGGAATCGATTTTCAGGAAACTTATGAACCTGTTATTAAATTAGCTGTACTCAGAGTTTAGATAACGTTAAGTTTGAACATGAAATGGTACAATAGACATCTCGACGTAGGTAACGCTTATCTATATGGCTACTTAGAAGAAGAGATATACATGCGTTTGCCAGAAGGAGTCGAGAGGAAAGATAACGAGGTCTACAAACTGATTCGACCTATTTACGGTATGCGACAATCAGGGCGGAATTGGAATTTAACACTTGATCATGCTTTACAAGAGATGGGATTTACACGACTAGAATCATGTAATTGTATTTATACTTATCTGGATAAGGTAATTATTGCCGTTTATGTGGATGATTTGGCCTTATTTGGTGAGAGTGAAGAGATTTTGCAGAATATAGAACACAATAGAACTTAATGAAAGGTTCAGAGTTAAAAAATTGGGAGCAATCAGGAATTTCTTGAGAGTTCAGATTGACTATCCAGATGAAGAGGCTGTAGTACTATCTCAAAGTACGTATGTTAAATCAATCTTACAAAAATTCAACATGATTGAATGTCGACTGGTATCCACACCGTTAGACATAAGTTTTCTAATCTCAAAAAGGGATTTCCCCACAGATGAAGAAGAGAAAGAGAGGATGAAAGCTATTCCATATAAGGAACTAATCGGGTCGCTCCTTTATCTTGCGAATTGTTCTAGGCCAGACTTAATGTTTTCTGTTACGAGATTAGCTCAATTCGCCAGCAACCCTGGACGTTATTTACACGGCAGCATAAATCTATCTCTCGTTTATCGCCGGACTGATTCCAATGATGTTTGTGCATACAGTGATGCAGATTGGGCTAGC